>CABPRJ010000012.1:0-574163 GCA_902439185.1 Cinara cedri | reverse complement strand
AAAAAAACAAAAAAAAAAAAAAAAAAAAAAAAAAAAAACTAATTAAACCGAGATAAGAGTTTAATTAAAACGGAATTAACCGGACGTGGAGGGTAAGTCGGTCGTCGACACGCGTGGCATTAGATACATAATTAGTGGTAGGTATATATGCACACATAGAGGTGCGCCTTTTTTTTAGTCAATGATAAATTCCCGCCGGTTGCAAAAACGACACCGAAAAAAAATAAAATATCATAAACCAGACTGTACCGAAAACCCATGACGGTGTAGCGGGTACTCTACGTCATCGTCTGGCACGTATACAAAAAAAAAATATTTGTGGGGGGAGGTATGACTACAACAGTACAGAGGTTTAGGTAAGGCGTTAAACAATTTTCCTACAAAAAAAAAAAAAAAAAAAATGCAAATTATGGAATTAGATTCGACTAGAACCGATGCATATATAATGTATATACGACGACAAACGCACACAAATCGTTACTACACGTCCATTTTTAAGGAAAATACCGAAACACGGGGAAAAAAATTGAACAGAAAAACCCCGTCGAGTTTTATAGAACAGCTGATATTTTTATCTAACACAAACATATTCAATTTCAATGCGATTCTCGCTCGCTCTAAACTGTACTACCGTGTGTCTACGGGCTATAAAAATAGTCAGTTCGAGTCGGGTACGTACCTCGGAGGATTGACGGGCGACTGAAAGTGCGACGCGGACGACGAGGATCCGCCGCCGGACGACGATCTGGCCATGGCGTGCGACGTCACCGTGGGTTTTTTGAAGGAGGCGACGGCCGCGGGCACGGATCCGGACGCGGGCGATTCCGATCGTCTGGACGACTGTTGCTGGCCGGCGGCCGCGGCGTGATGGTGCGATTTGGCGGCCGCGGCTGCGGCGGCCGCTGCCGAGGAGGCGTATGACGACGAATGGAGGTGCATCATACCGGATGCGGCGGCGGACGACGAGGATGACGACGATTGCGGAGGCGGCGGTGCGGGACTCGGCGGCATGCCGGTCATGCCGCAACTGAACACCAGGTCCAAGAACGGTTTGGCGTCATCGAACGAACCCAACTGGCTTTGGATCAGCTGGCTCTGTTCATCGTCGTTCGCGTCGTCCACCTGAAACACGGGGCACGGCAAAAATAATAATAAATACAATATAATAATAATAATAATAATACGAGACGATAGTAGTAGTAGTAGTAGTAATAGTAGTATTAGTAGTAGTAGTAGGAGAGAAGAGACGGGCGATATATATATATGAATTATTTTTTACTAGTAATGGTAGTGGTAAAGCCGGTAAGGACGTCTGGTACAATAAGCGGTATTTAAGGTAGGTACAACTAGGTATAGGTTATAGGCGGGTACGCATACGGTTATTGCGCGACTGCGCTGCGGCGGTTTATACACGGGTGGCCGTTCGCCTCCGTCAATCCGCGCGCCCCCACTCCGCCGCCGCCGCCGTCGTCGACTCCGAACGCCGCCGTCTTACGGCTATCTAACCACTCGCGGAGGGGCGCACGACAATCGCATTTCCTCTCTCCCTCTCTCTAATAATATTCTCCTCTACCTCTCCATCGGCCTATCTCCCTCGCACTCACTCCCCCCTCTCGCTCGCTCCCTTCCACTCCCTCGCTATTATTTCGTACGTCATAAATAGTAATAATAATAATAATATTATAATAATTTGCGAACGAGAGTCGAGAACGTTAATTTGTTATGCGTCTTATACTGGTGTCGTGCATTCGGGAAAAAAAAAAATTACAATAATTATTGTACATAGTACATATACACGGGGTTTTTTTTTTCATAAGACAAGTTTTCCGTGAACAACGACGTTTAATTATAATTATTATGGGTATTTTATTTAGAAAACGAGTGATACACGAGTATAAGTATAAGACCATACTTCTGAAGAAACGGTTCTTTGAATGAATTAAAAAAAAAAAACGTTTTTTTAATTACTCATTGGTTTTTATTTTTTCTATTTTAATTTGGCAAATTGTAAAAAATAACATTCATACACAGGTCCGCCGCTTCCCGTCGATACTGTAATACGCGCGATGATACCGTTTCGACTTTCGGTATACAAAGTATATTATTAGGTACATAGGTACACGCGCCACATTACATTACAATATTATACATACATTTTTTTTTTCATTTTTTTTCCCATGTAGGCTAAAGAATGGTATGTTCGTGATATATTTAATTTCGTGATATTTCTTTGAGTGTTTGTAGCGAACATACCTATTCACCGGTAAACATCTACATAGCGTCAAATGTTGCACAACTGTTACACACACGGTTACTACTGTCGGTTGATATACACTCGTTAAGTGCATGCGGTATAAGGTAAATATTCGAAATTCACGAAATTACTTATATTACGGAAACACCTTACTTCACCCTATATATTATTAAGTATACCACGAAAATGTGATTGAAAAAAAATCCTCAACACTACCGAATTTTTTATTTTTTTTTTTTAACAGGACGTTGATTTATACTTATGTTATTGTACGGCGATTTTTATCAATTTGTGAACAATTTTTCAAAATATTATTTCGTAATTATTACCTGTTATGACGACGAAAGAAACCGAAAATTTCAAAGGTCATAAGAAATCTTAGGCGTTAGAGCGAACGGCAACGAGACCAAAAACGAACAGAACGAAAAAATTAGGTTAATATCTAATATTATATCGAAATTAACCCTGGACGACAAATTCCAAGAGGGAGGGGACGAAAATATTTTGCATACACATTCTACTTTTCACTCTATTGATGGGTAAATATATTCACGGACCATAGAGGGGGGAAGATAATCCACTCGTTGCTGAATTGCCATAAAAGTGAAACGAAAACAATAATAATGTATCGTCCGCTCAGAACAAGAGAGAAATGCGTGTTAACGAAAAACGGATTTTTGTTATTAACCGATTCAACAGAAACATGCAAATTCGATTATTTATAGTTTTTCGCCTTTTCTCCCAAAAAAATTTGCATTAATTCGTTCGTCTTATTCGGACACGTAGCCAGAGGGATAGAGAGGGGGTTCCCTTGATAATATGCATTCAGACCACGCCTTACTGCGAAGAGAAAAATTATTATACGCAACCCTTATTGTTATAATAATAAGGGCGGCGTATACTTAAATAATATTCACAATATTTACAAACGGCTGCAAGTACAATATATAAGCATTTTAGCCAAACCTTTGTAAACTTTCTCGGTCGAAGTTTGCCATTAATATTATAATATTATCCGTTATTTGAAAATTCACTAAAACGTTTGTTGTTTCCGAAGAATCGCAAAAAAAAAATAATAACATCTTAAATCGCAAAGTGAAATTATTATTCGCCACGTTGATTTTAGTTCTTTTTGCGTACTCGACGTTCCGGCTATACGGTTTCGTTCTTCCGACGGGATATCCGAGGGTATATGGAAAAAAAAAAAAAAAAAACCACCATACGATGTATCGTAAAATTACAATACGTAGTTTAATAAGCGTACGTTTTTTTTTTTTTTTTTATATAATATTCCGATCTCAAGGTGCGACGACGGTTTAACGATTTGTACGCTATATTATTATACGTATTTGGGAAACGGTCGATTCAACAGTGGCGGTGTATTTTGAATCGGAAACTTGTTATTGGAGCGAACACGGACAATATAAATGAGTGTTATATAACAATGGACGAATAAACACAAGAAGACAAGAAACTAAAATATATTTGGTCGAAAACATTATTGTTGTTTTCGGTGTTGTACAACTCAACTTTGACCGCGGTTATTTATTATCGTAAGAGTTTCAGAAAAATACGACTATACGCGCATTGTAGGCATAATTCATATGTTATCATGTTGTTATATATACCAACAGAGATAGTAGGCCGGTTTTCGTTTTTATCAATGTTTATAAAACGCATTAAAGCAGCGGTGCTTACTTTTAATAATAATATAATCGTTAAAAAATAATATGTTTAGAGGTACTGTACTTCTGCAGGTTAACTGTATTATTTATGTATATAGACGAGTGTCAGGAGCGAAACGAAATCACGTTATTCGTTCGTAAATAATGTTAAACAAATTATTTTTTTTTTTTAATTGATAATATTTATAGTTCAAAGGAATATATTAAAATTAATAGTTATAATATTACAAATCGTACATTAATAATCGAGTATATCGAAAGTAATACGCGTATACTAGAGTTCCGTAAACAAATGGTCAATTAACTCTACGGCTAACAGTACTCAATATGTGATTGCACTCGGAATACATATTTTGGATTTTTTTATCATACATATATATTTATAATGCCAAAACTTTGGTTTTACAAAAGTTTGTTCGAAATATATCCATAAAAAATTTAACTAAACTGTACCACAAAAATTCTTGCAAAATTCTCTTACAAAAAAATAACTCGTTCGATATTTTAAAAATTAGTCGCATTTTTTTTGACAGGATCATTACATTAACACTTATAAAAATAATCGATTCCGCGGGAATTCACACGTCACTCTAAAATCACGCGATCTCGGATAAGATTAGCCAAATAGTGGCGAGAACGATTATCTCTAAACGAAATCGAGCGAGTCCTTTTTCCTTCCGTAAGAGAACGATAATAAAACGCATTAAAAAAAAAAAAAAAAGGAAAGTCCTCGAAAAAATGTGGTATCAAAAAGGTCGAACGACATAATAGTTTCAAAATTTCGTCATTTGATTGTTACGCACGATGATGAACTTATCGCGTTAACGTTTTACGATAAGCCGAACGGAAAAGCAAAAAAAGAAAGAAAATCGTCTACAAATTCGCGAATCGATTCGAAGTCGTTACGATTTTTTTCTTTTTTATCGGGACGAAATCGTCGCGTACGCGCCACGGAATAAAAACCCGATAAAATATTACGGAACGACGGATAAAACATCACTGGGCCATATTGTTTCCGGTCTTAAACGACGGCGGCAGCGTCCGAATCGTCTATGTAATAAATTCGAATTCGCG
This sequence comes from Cinara cedri, assembly GCA_902439185.1. Lineage (NCBI taxonomy): Eukaryota > Metazoa > Arthropoda > Insecta > Hemiptera > Aphididae > Cinara > Cinara cedri. Next base: position 569,150 of record CABPRJ010000012.1, on the reverse strand, counting down.
CAACATTCGTACACGACGATAATAATAATATTGTATTAATATATAACGGCGTATACGAAACGCAAAAGTGGTTTTCAACGTTTTTTTTTTTGTACGCAGCACGTTTTCAAATGACACGGCCATACGAACGTTTCGTGATGAATGAACGTATACCATTATAGTAATAATATTATATTGTCAACCGTTATATTGTTATATTTTGGTCGCGTGCGATTTTCATTCGAACGTTATATTATTTTAATATCGTACAATCGGCCGCGGCAGTTTAGCGTTTTTTAATAATCGGGTAGAGTCTGTATAGGGTTGCCGTACTTGTCCCAAAAAACCAGGGCTATCACCGGTTTCTGACTCGGTGTACCGCAATATCCCGAAAATAAATGTCGGAACGCCTATCTATAATATGTCCGAGTTTTGAGGAAAATTAATATTATTTAATTTTGCCTTTTTTTTTTTTTTTTGAAATATTAATATTGTAATTGAGAGATAAAAAATTTATCTTTAACGAATATAGGATAAAACAATGATGACAAAACCTTATATAGTATTCAAACACTTATTACCAGGGCTCGAAACTTATGTAGCACTTAAATTCAAAAAAAAATTCTTAAATTTATAATCTATTGAAAAATAAACACAACTTTCGTTGTACTGTTATAGTGCGTATAAAATAATAAGTTGGTTTGTTTTTTTAATACATAGGTACTTATCTAATATGATTCAATAATATTTTTAGTCTAATTTTGTTTGTTAAATATGTTTCTGTCCATCCCAAATTTACTTGATAAAATTATGGTGACCCTAGTAGAGAGAGACCTCGGCACCCCGGGACACTTTAGCAGCAGTATTCCTTGAGCTAGCACTATTTTACCGCGTCTTAAGAGATTATACGACGTCGCCCCCTTAAAATGTTCCAATATGAGGCCCCGTAAATACATCCGTGTAAGTAAGTGGTTATGGAAATACGAAATAACGGCTGAATAATTTCCGAAATAATAATTCTATTATTATTATAATCGAAACGAAAATATCCGAACGAAGACGCGAAAGTCGTTTTTTTTTTTTTTACTTACCTACTGTTAACGAAAATTCGCGACGTTTGCAGGCATCTGTAACCGTATACAGAGTGTTCCATGAGGATTAAACAAATGCAATAACTTTTGTTCTATTCAGTATATTTGATATACATTGTTTTTAAAATAATTAGTCTGCCTCAGAGCTACTGCTTATATATGAACATTTTTTAAGGGGAGTGGGACTTAAAATGAAAATTTTAAATTTTACTATAATTTTAAAAAAATTCAAAATAGATTTTTAGAAAATTAATGGTGGTTGAAACTTTTATTAAAGTATGATCTTTTATTTTCTACGACTTTTTTAAAAATTGAATAATTTTCTTTTCAATCATAATACTATTGTTTATCAACATAAATTACCATTATTGATTAATTGAAACTACCTAATAACTATAATATGATAATATTATTGCATGATATTAACTTATAGAAAAGAAAATCCTAACTAAAAACTGACAACTGAATAACCACAATAGGTAATATTCATAATTGCAAAACCTTCAAAAAATCATAGAAAATAAAAGATCCAACTTTAACAAAAGTTTCAAGCAGTAAAAATATTCTAAACATATATTTTACAAAATGGCTATTTTGAATTTTTTTTTACAAATTAAAGTTAAATTTAAAAATTTTTATTTTATGTACCCTCCTCCTAAAAAAAAATGTTCACATATAAACTGTAGCACTAAGGCATACTAATTATTTAAAAAAAATGTATATCAAAATTATTGAATAAAACAAAAGTTATTGCATCTGTCGAATCCTCGTGGAACACTGTGTATATAAGGGAGAGAAGCAATATTCAAAAAAATCGTATATAGGTAGGAAAAAAACGGAAAAACTTTTTTTATTTTAATAAGACCGTCTGTATTGTACACCGATCACAATCTGTGTACTATACAGTAATCCTGTAGATATTGATAATATAATAATCGCCAGAGAACGCATTTTTTTTTTTCAAACATTTTTTGTTGTTTTTATTCCTAATATATAAAAAGACGGCGAAAACTAATAATAACACAATAACAGACCGTGTATGTAATATTATTTGAGTCCAACAGATCACGTGACTCGACAGTTTTTAATTTTTTTTTTTTGTTTTTGTATAGTAGACAAACGTGTAGTCAGCGATAGTTTTCTCATATATGATTTATCACAATATACCGTATATTATTATAAAACGTAAAAAACATTAATTTGTAAAATACTACTAATATTATAATAATAAATATAAGTCAGTAAGTCGCGCGGAATATTTATACGGACAACGCGCAGGCGTTTCGAACAATCACAGTGCGAAATGCCTACGCGACGAGACTACTACAGTTAAGAGGATGTCACACCCGCATAAACTCATGTGGTATCATTGTCACGGTACTTTATTTCAAAAAAAAACGTCTAAATTCCCGAAAGTTTTTCTATTAAATCTAAAAAAAAAAAACCAACAACAAACGTAGATGCACAGGTTTTATTTTTCCGGGTTACCTTGACTACCAGGCAAAAAACCATGACTCATAAGTATACTTACACTAAAATATACTACCTACTCGCTACTCTGAACCGTTTTTTTCGTTTCCAATAATTCTACGGTCGAAAGTGAAAAAAATACAATTTTAAGATTTTCCGTGTTACATATTAAATATATGTTTGTCTATAACTATACGTAACGCGTAAAACCTCAACATTTTATTTCCTCCCTTCATACATCAATTTATGGTTGATAATACATATATAATACAGTATACATCAACTAAATACCCTGTATATCCAACTTTCTTAAGTGTCACTTACAACTTACAAAAAAAAAAAAAAAAAAATGTTCACGCAATTTTTTCATATTTTCACGATTTCATTTTATAGCACAAAACGAATTGTTGGCGTAAATATTATAGGCGATTCGAAAAATAAAATGCGTAAAATTATGCGAATATTACACTGTGGCGATCATCTCGGCGAGGGGCGATATTACTGCGGCTGAAGAAACGTGAACATTTATGCAAATATAGTATTAATTTACATATTATAATACGACTACAAATATTATCACCGACGCACACCGATGATGAAACGACGAAATCCGATTAGATATATTATATCCAGTGATGTATACATTTTTGGGATGTACACTCGAGTATAATATTTCATTGCGAAAAAAACTTGCTCGTTACGATTGAATCTTACGTTTTATTGTTATCACGAATTTTACAAAAAGTACAACATATAAAAAAACAAAAACAAATACGGTAGGCACGAATAAAAAGTTTTAAACATTATTCCGTAAAACCGTTAAGTAAATTCATAAATCAAAATCCTAGAAAAGTTTGGCAATCGAACACGCACGGCGTTTAATATTATTATCAATAATACTACTTTAGAGATATAATACCTACACATATGCTACAGTTTATATTATAAAATCGGTTAATGTCGTTATATGTATACTTTTTCTACATGAAAACTGATTTTGAGCTGATACTAGAGTGTATGATCTTATTATCAAACTTAAAGGTAAGAATATTGTCAGTTTTTATACGTTGCTTTTCCTCGGTGTTTTAATTTTCAAGCGAGTTACAAACATGTGAAATATTACAATTTAAAAATCGTCGAATATGGATTAAAAATTAAAATACCAAATAAAAACCTATGAGCAAACACAAAAAACATGCTAACCCTTAAGTTAGGTTATAGACCAATACACTCCAATATTAAAACAAACAACACAAAATAGATTAAAGTATAATTATAACGACATTAACCGTAACATGTACACACCACAAGAGTATATACAAAACCATATAGTTTTAATATAAATGCGTATATACAAAGTGAAAAAAATAAGTAAAGAAGGGACCGCATTATGGTAATGAACGATAAGAGGGAAGTCTGCCACCGCCGCCGTTTCGTATCCGTCCGATCGGCGGAAAAGCTTTTTCCTCGGTTTTGCACGGCGCGGTCGTTCGACCGCAATCCGGCAATTTCAACGGTCGGAAACTCAAAAATATATTATTTGTACGATTCTCTCGCGGCGATGGCGTTCTTTTGCATTTTGTCGGTGAATATTATTATATGATGCTGCAGTATATAGCGGGCTATTATATCGACTATATATTATACATACTTATACTATTTGCGCGGCTCTTTGCCTAAGGAGGAGAGGGGAGAATCAGACGTCCGATAAGCAAAATAAAAAGGGTATCCCCGGGGGGGAGAAGACATTTCGATAGTATATGATACATCACAGATAAAGTATAGAGTAAGAATACCGAGTACCCAATCCAAAAATCGTAATATTCGTCTGTGAACTATATACATTATTTAAGAAATAAGAATTATACATTTTCCTTCCCAATATTGTAAATAGTGATGACATTTAACAAACAAATTGTGGTTTAAAATAATATTAGGTTTGTGTGTTCTTGTACTATTACGGATACAAATGTTGTTTTGTGGTTTTACTACCTAGGTTGTTTTTTTATTTTGTCTGTAAATACGTTTATTTTAACGTTTTATCGGAAATCTTGCTTCAATCAAAAACTTAACGAGAACTTTCTCGTAGCATTTTAAATCTAGTCGGTACGCCGAGAAAGACGTAATTTTCCTCGTAAGTTTACTTGATAAATCGGAAAAACTGGTAAGTTTTTCTATAATATTTTTTTCGATTTCGGGTTCACATCGGGAACTATAGGGAAAAAACACGACAAATAATATTCTACTCAGAATTGTTTTTCGTTACTAACGGTTCGTCGTCACGTTCAGATAAATAAATCACTCTATATTTATTCTCCTTTTCAACTCCCCCCTCCTAAATCAGAGGCACACCCATATCAGCACATTATACATCCATATTTTTACCGTAATACCGGTGAGATTATTATATAACAATATAATATTTTATGAAAATCGATACTTTTCGAGTGTACGCGACAACAAATACGGCCCAGACAATGAAATCGTCGATAATAATTACTTATTGTAACGATAACTCGAATATTATCGTCGTAAGTTATGCAATATTATATATTATTAAATATGTACGTTTTTCAATGTCAAAAAGCGAAACACGACGGTACACTATACCTACTCACGTTGCGGTATACGACGAATCACGAAATAATTAGGTACTTCAAGGCGACGAACGATTTACACAGGAATCGCACACACAAACGCCATCACACATGTGGACTGCACGCGCGCACACACACGACATATTACATAAAATTAATGTGTCGCACAATTTGTGTCGACGAGAGTCTCGTGTTGTTGTTTGTTTTATAATAATAATAATAGTAATAATAATAATAATAGTATAACACATGCGTTAAAATATAGCGATATACGCGATAGTATAGTAAAATACGGGTATCCCAGATTGCAGAAACGGGCGGAGAAATCCGCCTATTTTTTTCGAGTCGAGTGCGATTCTCCGATTCAATACCGGGTCCGATGGTGGAGGCGTGAATTTTTTTTTTTTAACGAAGCAGTTGCAGTAAAATATAGGAAACAAATACGACCCAGATGCGTTCAGGAAAACGGGGAGAGCCGTATACTTGACCTTTTTCGCTGGCACAATAATATAGTTATCTATATAATAATGGTTGAATATAAAGTGACACACATCGCATACGTTCACCTGTCCGATGTTTGGTCATGGCGCGGCTGATACGTATACCATATAGGATTCCGCTAAACCGATATAGAAAATATAATATGGAATCCAGAGTTTTATTTAACATTGAAATTCTCTGTGGTCGAGTTTGCTTATCGAAGCGCGATGTACAACAATTACACAGCACGCATAGCGGAGCCCGATGTTTACATATATAGTTAGTGATAGTTAACTTTTGCATACAAGAGGTAAATGCGCTCCAAAATAACATAGATTATTGGTAGCCACTAGTTTTGATATCATTACCGTCAATATAAGGACGTTTACGTTTCCTCAGGATCGCACTTCAGATGAAAAATAAAATCGATCACCTGATCGAGTGTCAATAATATTCGAAATTATGGATGATACGATACACGGTCGTAGAGTGATAGTTTGCTAGCATTTGTAAATTTAGATACGTATCTATATAGGAAAACGTCCGCAGTCTGTGATAGTCCCGTTATATTCGTATAGCTGTATATTTATGTGCACGATTGCGCCTGCGATAGAAGAGTTTCGATAGTGGATTTTGCGATTATCGCGACCGCAAATATAGCATCTTACGCAAGATGACTTTACGCCGCGTCGCTATATAGAATTTCAGAACGATTTCGAACACTTTTTTGCTTGCGACTTTCGGTTTCAATTTGTACTACGATATCGGCTGCAATACTGCTGCTGCAACACCGATTCCGGTGTGAACGGCATAATAAAATATTATTTATTATTTAGGCGTCGAATACATGACGGAACAGCATACGCAATGTGCACACGGTTACAATAAAGAAAAAAAAATACCGTACACTAAAAAAAAAAAAAAAATAATAATAATATAAATTACAATACGAGGCGGCGGCGATACACTGTATATACGACTGCAGTATACACTATACAAATACCGACAGCGTGTGTGTTCCGATTAAATAAAATAATAAATATACGTACTCGCGCACTGTATTCTATACGAGGTTACGATATAATAATAATATAGTCGTGTCGCGCCGGCGGCGGAGGTGTAAAAAAAAAAATCCAATAAGAATAATAAAAATTGGCTCGTGAAATATTATCAATTTAATAGCGGCGAAATAATTATGCAAACGGCCGTGGTATCGGTAGAAACCAACCCGCGACCATTTCGGACTGCGCTCTCCTCTCGCCGCCGTCTACCATGTTCGTGAACTGTTAATGAGTGATAAGTATACGGCGATTTGTTATAGGGGCGCAATCATAGACGAAATACTTTTAGGTTTTTATTACGCCATGAAATTAATAATTATGAATATCCATAGCAAGGTTATAGCCGATAACAATCGTGATCCATATAGTCATATATATATTAAGCTGTTACACGGATAAAAAATGACACTGTGTAAATAAATATACCCAATCGTTTCATCCACGAATGTCCCCAACTATCTCTCACTCAATATCGGTTACGTGTCTACGCCGTAGTGATAGTGAGTAATTAATTTATTATCACTCTCGAGATAATAAATAAACGGAACGATTGAAAACGAATATTACTAAAATATTTTATTAAGATGACACGTATTATTGTTATTAGTTTTCTCCGTTCTTACAGAAAAAGGTGTTTAGTTTTAATATCAGATTGAATTGGCGAACGGTAAACGAGAGATCATTGTATGCATGTTGAATTTTTTATTTGTTATTTTAATTTTTATTGCGACGTGTAAAATATCACAATTAATAAATAATGATTATTTCTCGCTCGATAATATAAATACCAAAAATAAACCAATGTACAAACATAATAGATAATGTTCTTCCCTTTAATACTTTGTAATAGCCCGACATTCAATATAATATTAAAAATAACAGCACGCCATCGGTTCTGCTACATTTTGCCATAAATGTATATTGACAAATTTGTTTGGTATTATTTTTAAGCGATTTTCGGACAGAACACATTGATCGCGGTAAACGCGTGTTCCACTACCCCCTTCCTCATCACTAGTTTTCCATATAATGGTACGCTAGGCACGTGTTGATTCGCGACCGGAATATCTAATAACAGTTTTAATCGAAAAAAGAGCGTATACTGACAATGCTCACGGATAGGTCTCCGTTGTATAGGCGGGATTGGTGGAAAGGCATTGTATAGGTATAGGGTAACTTGATTTGTACAATAATATACTGTCTATATGGTGCAATGATAATAAATCGTTTCAAAAGAAAAACGATTCTGAGCGTGGCCGTTAAAATTGGCTTCCGTTAAGCGTTTAACTAGTTATTTTAGCGATCCTCATCTTAGTTTTAATTATTAAGGGAAACAATACAAATAAAATCAAAAACTCATCCCATCCGTCAAATTAATTATCGGAAATCACCCCTAAGTTGAAATTAAGTTTTTCAAAAACAGGAAAAATAAAGCGCACGAGTTATCACGGTGTTGTATAATAATACTAATACATTCATCGCTATACCATAATCAGAATCAACGAAATATAATATGTAATATTTAAATAAATAAACTTAAATGTCTCGATTAAAATATTATAATAATGTGTGTGTATGTGAGTATTATAATATGATAATATTTAAAATAGTACCTATATATGTAAATTATAATCACCAATTCATTCTGTAACATGGCATATCGTTGCAAAAACGATGCATAAACTATAGTATAGGTATTATAATATTTTAATGATAAAAATATTAATTTTTTTTTATAATTGCAGCAGCAGTGCACCAAACAAAAGAAACGCTAGCGGATCGCAGATAACGTTACGCCGCACTCGTACACGCGACTAGTATTATAATAATTTTAATACGATTTTTTTTTTTTTTTTTAATCTATATAAGCTCTCGGAAAATGTACTGAAAACGCGAATCGTAACAACACTATAGGTTTCATTGCAGTTATGATTTCCCGTGAAAAATACAAATGTACTGTATAAAAATTATTTCCAATTACATTATACGGGGATTTAATTAAAGATTGTCGGGTGTACTGAGTTTTCCTAACGCGTATACGTAACTCGCGGGTTGCTCCGATCCGATAAAAATGACGTCGCGCGATAACCCGATGGCGGATAGACAGACGGTCATACAAAAGTCAGATGCTGAAAATGTTTCGATGTAGTTTCTCAAATCGAACAAATATACTGCAATTTATTATTATTTTGATACATTTGACCTGTTATGTATTTTTTTTTTTTTTTTTTTTTATTTATTATAAATAAATATTTATTATTTTTTGTTATTTATTATTAAAAACGTTACCAATTATACATATATATATATATATATATATATTATTATTCTGTATTTTAATTGAGTTTCAGAAAATCAGAAAGTAAAGATAATTCATAAACATAAAATTTATCTATTTCCGAATAATATATATCTATATATATAGATAGATAGATAGATAAAAACAATTATTTTTTTAACTCGAGTTTTGATAACTAAACTGTACATGTATAGAGTAAGTGTAATAAAATATTTTTTAATTTATCAAAATGAAAATAATATTAACGTAAGCATAATAATAATATATTATTCGAAAAATAATGGTAAAAAACAAACGGTGGCAGATAAATTTACGAGAATATGTGCGAAAAAAAAAATCACCTTCAAGGTCAAGGTCAGTACATTAATAGGTACCATCTAATAATTATATACCTACCTATACCTAATTATTGTTGTATTTCGTATACCAAGACTAAATAAAACACGTTTTTGATCGACTACAATCCAGGAAAAAAAAAGTTATCAAGGTCTACTCAATTTTGTGTTACAACCAATTTTACCGCCGTAAAATATTATAATATATATAAATATCTTTTATAAAATTGACCTATGTAAAATCTCGTTGGAATCATTTATAATATATTGTTCTAAAATGTTACATCGCCTTTATTATTGTTATTATTTTTTTCGTCCTAATGTTTGACGGTGAAATCGCCGTGACATAATTTGATTTTCAAACCGGCGGCGACCTAGAATACCATAAATTACACAAATGTATACGAATTTTTAGTTTAACATTTTTCATATCCGTCTACCCGTTGACGAAAGATATTATATTGTACCATTAAGTTTGCCGTTTCGCGTATACGGAGACAGTATTATATCGGAGCGTAATTTGTGCGGCGGTGCGGTTTCAACCATCCACCCTCCCCCCCGTGTAGACATAAGGGCGAATAAAATAAAGACAAATGTTACATTGAAAGATATATTACACAAATGATTCCGAACAAGTTTCCGAACAAATCAGTTTTTGAACAAACAATTACAATTTTATTTGGCATAGTGTAATTGACTGTAACCGCTGTGTATTTGGAACACCCTATTAAAACGGATAGATTTATTCATGCAGATGATTTGAAAAAACACCGTCAATTATTGCTATAGTCCGGAAATTGAAGTATATGCTACCGCGTTTTATATATTTTGCGCTAAGTTCGGCGTGTCCTTGATGACGAAGCGGCGACTATTATAATGGCCCGGGGTTTTGCCCGAGCGATTCCAAAACATCGTCACGGGGGAGTTTCGATTTGAAATAATTTTTGTATTATATAATTTACCATTTAACACAGTATAGATTTTGAGTTTTTACAATAATTGAACGCAGTATCGCTTCGCGCCGGACTATCATTATTAACATTTTTATTGCAGCGAACAAATAAATTAATACCTACGTACGTTAAGTCGAATGAAAAACCACCGTCGCGTTGACAATTTAAATATCGAGAATTAAATACGAACAAAATGAACAAAATAAATAACCGCAATTAAAATAAGAATATTATTTATATATATAAAAAAAAAATCGTCCCCGTCAGAGTGTGTAATACGCGTATAATACTATTGCAGTAAAAAGTCTCGGTATTTGAACGCGGCACTGTACGATATTGTAAACCGACGAGAGAGCCGATGAGGGTGGGATCGGGAAGGTGAGAAATGTCGGAAAAAGAGAATAACGTCGTTAAATTGAGATGAAAGACCCGGTCGAATTTCTCGGTTTTTGCTCGCGAAGACGAATCACGTCCGGTTATATACCGAGAACACACGCGTACATAATACAAACTTATTCTCGGATATTCAATATTATTATTTACATATTATAATAATACGAGATATAATTTCGCAGATTCGCTCGTTCGTATTCTCGGAGATTATAGAGAAATATATTCGGGCAGTATAGCAGGGAAAAAAATCAAAACAAAACATAACGAAACGAAAATCGTTCACCCGAAAACGTTATGAAAACCTATTGTTTTTTTTTTCGCGTTTCGTTCGTTGTTTGTCTCGCACGGGTTGAAAGACCTTTAATTTCAATGAAATAAATTATATATACGTGTATATATATATCGCAGTATTGGTCCGGTGTTAAAAAAAAAAAAAAATACGTATACAATACATATACATCGCAGTATTGGTCCGGCGTTAAAAAAAATACGATATTATAAAACAAGGTCGGCGCGCGTTTCACTTTGATTATCATTATTATTACTTTTTTTTTTTTTACGAAGCGCTTGCCCAAATAAAAAACACCATTATTATACCTTCGGTCTCGGAAAAGAAGGGCTTAAATCAATTTCGTATAGTCTTCAATACAAGTAACTTAGGTGTTTTGAAAAATTGCTAAACTGCGTATAATGGCGATCAAGACTACGAAATCGCTAAACGGCCTAAACGATAGTTTTAAACAGATGAAGTCGTACAAAAATGTGTGGCCGAACAGTAAAGTATATTGCTCATTTGAGACATTGTAATTTCAAGTTTAACGTGTGTGTATAAGAATGTATATGACCGAAAAAATAAAGGGAAACAAATTACACTAGACAAAATTCTATTAAAACAATAAAGGCTAAACAATTTGTTCTTAAAAAAAAATCCGTTTTTAAATTATCGAACAAATAAAGGGATAAAGGGAAATTGGTACAGCTAATACCGCCGCCGGACAAAACAACGGTGGCTATAGAGTTCAAAAAATAAGCGTATTTGGAGTATTTTTTTTTTTTTTTTATTTTGAAGCAAATATGATTCGATACAAAAAAAATCAATTTACACTGTCACGGCGGAGGAACGTGGACAACTTCAAAAAAATGGATTACTCGCTAGCGCACGAGATAAGTGAATTATATACCACGACAGAAGTAATCGTTCTGTTTGTTTTAAAAAAAAAATGTAAAAAATAATTCGCGAGCCGGGACGTAATTATCGTTCGAGTCGATATACGGTATTATAGAGTAATTATATAGTAATAAAAAACAACACAGAAAAAAAAAAATCGTTTTGCGAGTACCTAAAATACACATGAACATCGTCTCCGTCGTCGAGATACGCGTTATAAGTACGATTTTTAAAACACTTATCGAGCCCGCGTACCGATAAATATTATTATATAATACGTACTCATATATATTATAAAACGTATGTAGCTGTATAAATAAACTCGCGATAATAACTTTAAATATTTTAAAGGCGTCATACCGATAATTGCCGTTTCGGAAACATCAAAGGCGCACCACCACCACCGCTGTCGCTGCACCCCTCGCCGCGGTCGCGTATTTACAGACCCTATGTATCCGAATCCGGCCGAAACGCAACTCGATTTGGTTTTCGAAGGCTTAACCGAACACAACGTATTATCGTTGTGACTCCTGGTCAAAATCGGCGATACTGTTCCGAGGATGTTACATAATAAATAGTATGTAACTCGTCTTAGTACAAAAGTGTAAACCTAAAATGCACTGCCTATATACTTTGTATACTATATAACGAAAAGCCACTGCGGGTTGCGTATATTTACTCAATCGTTCAATCGCTCAATCGTTCGGAGGTGTCAATCGTTGAAAACGTGAATTTACTTATACATTTACTGGCCGCGTTCGCGTGTTTATTAGTGTTGTTCACGAGAACAAGCAGTGGAATAATACGATTTACAATATTATTTTGCAAGTATATACGTACCTACACAATGTCTTATAATAGACTAATATTAATATTTAATATTTCACGCAAATACGAGAAAGTGTGTACACACGCACGAAACAAGGTGCTCTGGTATTTACATAATATAAGTATATGTACCGTGAGTGCATTTTATATATACTTGCACTGAAGTTCGGTCCGAACTCGAATAGGGTCTGTAAATACGCGCCCCGGTCACAACGAGAAACCCTCGCCGCTGGCTACCGCGCTATGCGTCGGTGTACATACTCTTACAACTAATCTCCATCGGCGTTTCTCGTTAATTATTATTACCTATCGTCGTCGTCAAGAATTTCCGCGGTAATTTTCTCAGACACATTCTCGAAAATTGACATAATATATTTCGCGAACATCCCCGACGTCGCGCGCATCCAACAGACGCAGCGAAATAATAATAACGCGTATGGGTGGTATTCGAAAGTGCATAGTTTCCGAACGACGAAATTACGCCGGTAAGTGTAAACGAGTGCATACATTTAGACGAAGAATCGAATGAATTTGCAGATGCCCGATAACCGGGCACAGTTTTCCTATGACGATTCGGGAAACAGAGAAAGAAAGTTATAATAGGAAATATCGCGTTTGTTAAACACCTGTGAGATAAACAGAAACAAAAAAAGGGTTGGCTCGATTTAATTTTTACCGTTTCTTCGGGACGATATATAGCTGTACATTATAATATAATATACTTATACCCTATTAAACGTCTCTGGTTTTTCGATTAAAATACGAATTTCACCGACGAACGGAGCCGTCCATGGTTATTATTGCGCGAAACCCTTCGAATATTTCCGAAAATTCCCGACTAATCAAACATCGTCGAAAAGCGTACTATATTATTATATATATTCGCCCGGCCGAGACATCCGTTCCCGTTTCGAGCGTTAAATCTAAACGGATTACTTAAATTATTATTATTATGATATAGAACGGAGGTTTCAAACTTACAAAACTAATGGTTACTGCAGCACTGCGAAAGTTTCCGAACAAACAATATAATATATGGAGAAAGACGCCGATATATAGTCGAAATCGTCCCGACTAATTGCACGCGCACGATATAGAGAATATTCGGGCAATTTAAACACAAAAAAAAAAATGTATCAAAAGATCGGATGTGAAATACAAGACTATCGTGAATATGATTAAAACCGGACGTCCGCGAGAATAGGAAAACAATAATTTATACACGAGTAAACCGAATATTATGATGAACGATCGTTTTATAATATAAATGAAACAGATAAAAACCCGACAATCCTCTGTTACAGTTTGACGCAGACTGACGGACAAAACGCAAACTATAGATTTTTTTTTCTCTCTTTCGTTCATTCTTTTTAACTATCGTCGTGGTCGGACGATTGTTCCGTTTAAATTCGAAGCGTAACCCCCGAGAAAATAGTATTACGTTTTCGACAAATATATATAATACGCGTTCGTATACATACCTATACATACCGTATTATATTTTAGATTCTGGACGGAGCTCGGTGCAGCTGGTTTTACAAAGCTATTTGTTTTAACGGCCGCCTTTTCGCGGTTATGGTATAAAAATCCTACGAAACTTTCGCACCTTTAAAAGACGCGAATTTTCCGCTCGCTTTGTTTGAAACTTTTTCCTAGATTCCCGACGGTATTCGCGAAGACAACGCGTAACCAGCTGCAGCAGAGATTCGGACAGATTTTTAAATTTCAATTTCTACGATGTAATAATACGCGCGAGACTTTAGTGTTTGGATTTGATTTTTTTTTTTTTCAATATCCCGTTAAACGTCCGAGTCTCGTTCAGAACCTCCGCTTTTATTTGCAAATGATACAAAATATCGTTTCTTTCGGGATTTCGTCCACACGTTCCACCTTCTCGTATATAAACCGATTTCCCGCCTACATATACTATGTATACGTGATGCGGTGCCAAAATGTTTCCCATTCTTACGAAAATTAACCGATTTTCTTTTGTTGCGTTTCGTTCCTATACGAGATAATACGCTAAACACTAAATGCGTCACCGCGATTATAATTCGGCTGCACGTCGATTTCTACTGCAACAGTGTGCAAGAACGTTTGTTTTGGTTTTCGCGGTGGTGTTTTTTTTACCTTTTTTTTTTTTTTTTTTTTTTTTATTATAATAAACTGTTTTTTTTATTTTCATTCGAATAGGCCGTTTATTTATTATTATTTTTTTTTTATATTTGACTATACGCGTTAAGTATCCTCTTATATATATTTTCGTAACACCTATTATTGTACGACGTGACAGAGGGGAAGTAAAAAAAAAAAAAAAACACTAACAACGGCAAAGTGCAATGCACATATATGACGAGAAAAGTTTTTTATCCGCACTAAACGCGCGCGTATGTTTCGACCTACCTATTGAACGAATAAATACCGACATCATGTCTGTATAAAGTAGAAATCTTTCGGTGGAATTTGTCGTTTCTATACAGAAACGGTTTCCGGTTTTCATAAAAAAAAAAAAAAAAAACATTAAGCTGCTCGTCTCCGTGACACGTTTCTCTAATAATTGTCTATAATAATAATAAAAAGAAGTGTCATTTGAAAATTTGAACTTTAAACCTCTTATATTATATATGCACATTAAAGCCGATACTACTGATGGGTATGCCACAGTTTTAGAAGGAATGTATAAAAAAAGTATACATCAATAGTATGAAAATATGAACAAAAATGATGTAAAATATTTCTATTTTTCCCATTAATTTAAAACTACAAAGAAAATCCGAAAATATGACAATTTCAATGCGTCAACCTGATTAAAAAGTTCATACACATTTTTCGATCGGAACAGTATTTCTTGTAGAAAATTTGTGTACGGACATAAATTTAATATTTCGGAGACCATGAAATCCGCGGAATTCACGAATACCTACACGTTATAAGATAAAATACGTGAGAATTGGCGTGTCATGCGGAATACGTGAACACTTAAAATAAATATTCGCAATATAATATGTTTTCTGTTGAGACCTCTAGATATAACCTCGGTGACATGGACAAAATAAAAAAAAAAACTCGTTGTTATTAGATTATTTACGAAGTCGATACTGGTAACGTTGTGACGATAGGAACGATGGTGATAGAAACGGGAATGCACGTCAAATCGGCGCGGATTTCTTTTATCGATTTTCGAGCAGATTTTTATTTGGACAAATCTATTGTTAAACGGCCAAAAAAAAAAAAAAAAACGAAAAGGGTAGCTAAATTGGCACGGGCAAAACTATAGTGAAAAATATTGTGTTAACATATTATATTTAAAACGAATCGGCACGTAGTTTGTAGACTGCATGATGCAGTTAGTCGCAAAGAACAATCAACGTTTGTTGCGCAGCCGCACGAGAATCGTTTGTGAAAAACAACATAATAAAACGATAACGATAATGATAAGAGATAAAAAAATATATATACAAATACATACAGAGTAGAAACGAGTACCGATCGAGTGGGTCAAGGTGAAACACGGTTACAAAATACGCGTCGCGAGTACCGCGAAAATTCTTTCCGCGTTATATCCGGTGAAAAACGTTTTCCCGACCTTTTATTAAGATTGTACATTATATTATATACATCGAATTGATGGCAGCAGGTACACCAGTGACCGTTGAGAAAATTCTAAATTATTCGACATAATAAAAAAAAAAAAATAATAACGATTATAAAAACGTACATTAAGAAATAAAAGCTAAAGGTTTTCTTTTTGATTTCTACTCTCGCAGTGTTCGCTTGCACACAACGACGACACGGACGTCTCGAACACAATGAGGTTTCTTTATGTATAATAATAATAATCATAAATGTTGCGTAATGTATTTAGGTCGATACGATATTATAATAATATTACTGGTGCATTTTTTTTGTTCTTTTTTATTTTTACTGCGTTCGACCGATAAAAAGTTTATTATAATACAGGTAAGTCGTCGTGACGGGGAAAAAAAATCCATTACCTACATACCCCGTCGGAAACTAGACTTAATATTGTAATATCGTTCGAATATAGAAAGAAAAAAAATTACAATTAACACACAACATTATTACCGCGTAACGGCGATGTGCACTATAGTTGTTACTGCAGTAGCGGACACACGTGGCTCGCGAATTTAAAGAACGGAAATTATACGCGAATATATACGCCGCGGCGGGGGACACGACCGGGAGGAATGACGAGACCGAAAGTGGGTCAAACGGATTTCTGTGTACTACACGAACGCGGTAATTGTATTGTATTATGTACGTATACTGGCGAAAAACTAGGAAACGGAACGGCGCCGATGGGAATTGAGGAGAAAAACGTCGAGAGTATAAGGACGCTGGTGTATTTTATAGTCTACATACTATTATATATAGGTTACGGAACAAACAACTTTTTGTGAACCCCTTCCCCCCCTCTCGGTGTCACCCATGCGATATTACAAACGCCAAGGTAAATCGAAAATAATATTGCGACAAAATACCAAATTATACGAGAAACCGCGCACTTAAGCTGAATCGCCGTATTATTTTACGACGACGACAACACGCTCCGCCAAAGACGCAAGCTGAGCACTCACAGCTGCACCGGAGCGGAAAAACTACAGTACAAACGGTCGTACGAAATCGTCTTCACAACCCGATCCCTCGACAGCTTCTGACAAAGTTCTCGCAGGAAATCCGCCTGGTCGCCTACAACGAAAACGGTGTAAAGATCACTTGACATACGATACGAATGTCATTGCACATCTCTTCCCGACGCGATCCGCAGCCAATTTATTATTCGGAAACGACTCGCATTATTATGCTCATTGTATCATAATGCTATAATGCGCCACGTGTACAGACTGTTTGTTTTTCCGATCGACATAATTTTATACGAGAAACCGCAGACGATTATCGGCAAAACAGAAACGAACCTATACAACGCGTAACGACGAGCCTTTTGTTTCGGCTCGTTTCAGGTTCCAGTAATTTATTAGGGTCGTGTTTTCGAATTTCGGCGATAATGACACGTTTAATCAAATAAACGATAAAATATTATACAAGGGCGTCTGCGGAAATTCGACGATGTCCAAAAGGTTTACACGGATATCTCGGAGCGGTTTGACGATATTTTCCATACATCGTCGGATCTTGTTTTGATTCAACGCTGTCTACTGTCGATTTCCATCGGATCCGGCGGTCGATATTTTTTTTATCGCCTGTTCTTATACGTCGCGATTTTTAATTCATGATGTCGGCTTCGAGGTGCAATAGTACGATACAAAGCGAAAATTTCGCGATCGCGTTCCACACTATCCGACGCAGTAGCCAAATATTCCATTTAATTGAATTTTTGTCACGCGGTAATATACGCATTCCGTATAGTATATTCAACGCGCGTTGTCTCATCCGAATTTCCTCGTCGGATCTAAAACGATTCGTCTTGTTGAAATATCTCGTCCACAATATTCTCTTTCCGCGAACGAAATAATGCTGCCCGGCGATAAGCCCGTATCGTATATTATTTCGGTATAGGAAAAATGTCGCAATTATCCGACGTTTAACCCCCCGTTTAGTTGAATTTCGGAAGGCTGACGGTTCACTTTTGAAGGTTATCTTCACCGTTATAACGATTATAACCCTCTCGGATATACCCACTCGGATATCGATCGGAAAACGTCGGAAACGATATTATTCGTTTGAGCGGCAGGTATACACGAATATCGATCGTATTTTTATTTTTATTTTTTTCTGTCGGTTTCGTTCGCCGATCCGCGCAGCAACCAAAGTGCCGAGAAAGAAAATATATTTTCGAGGGCCGTTTTGACCGTCGTGTTTTATAATTATTAAAAGTCTTATTGCCGCGAAAACAAAACACAACGGTATGCGCGTATACATATCCGCGACGGACCCTGGCGAAACAACGTT
This sequence comes from Cinara cedri, assembly GCA_902439185.1. NCBI lineage: Eukaryota > Metazoa > Arthropoda > Insecta > Hemiptera > Aphididae > Cinara > Cinara cedri. The sequence goes on along the minus strand of CABPRJ010000012.1, from coordinate 550,565 downwards.
TTCGGCTATGTTAATTTTGAAACGGACGGGAGGGGAAGGTGGGGAGGGAGGGGAAAATCCCTGGGGACTTACGATATGCATAAATATACGAACTGCGGCGCACACATAGACGTTAAAATAAACAAAGTATACGTACCTATATATAAATATCAAATGTATATCATATTATTTGAGTTGAACAAATTATTAATAAATAATAATATTAAATCGATTAAAAGCGGTCGCCGAGGACTTTTGAAAATAAAACGGCTTTTCCGCGTACATTGTGCGACTTCAAAACGAAGGAGGGGAATAGCGCTGCGGCGGTTTAGCCCGACACTGCACCGCCGTTCGCTCGGGATTATTTTTTATTTACCCCTACTTCGCGCAACTTGCATTGCTATAATATTCGGAGGGGCGAGTAAAATATAATATTCTCGTTTTCGACGTACGAGTATTTTATTATAATAACCGTCTGCCGATTTCGTATTATTTATATATTATTCTTACCAATATGCAAGTTTAAATTCTATTACGTCGCGCATTACACGCGTGTACCTATATACAGGGTGCACGGTTACCGCGGTGTCTCGCGTTTATATCGCGAAAATCGAAAACACAAGCCGGTTCGCCCTGTATACATATATATATATATATATATATATATATTCGCGATACCGAAGCGATTGGGGATCGGACTTCTATATACGACGACCGTAGTCTTATATATTATATTGTAAACGAGTGGAACGTGTGCGGGATGACAATATAACTTTATACTGTGTCGTTGTATATACGTATAAAGCCGAGATAGAAAGAGACTCGAGACATTATTATCGATAAAAAAAAAAAAAAAAAAATCGAGACTGAAAAAAAGAACAAGTCTACGTGTGTATTTAAATCTAGACGATCACCGACTCGGAGGCGTGACGCCGAATACGTTATTTAATAATATTATATGTATTTTTATATTATTATTTTATCCGGAGCATCCGGAGACACGACGGTGTTTATTTTTCAATACGTATCTTCTTCTAATAATATATAATGACTAGCGGTCGAAATCTACACGGACTGCAGTGCTGAAGAACCCTGTCCAAAAAAAAAAACCTTTTGTAAGTCCAAGGTTGAAGGAAAGACGGAAAGACGTATAAAAGTGGGAAAAAAAAAGACATTGTAGAAACTTTACAGAAAATTGAAGACCTATATAATCGGTAGATTTTGGCGACAAACACACCGAGAGGTGATAGATACGGAGGAATGGTGGATAAATATAATGATAACAACGACGGGAAAACTAAACTCTTACGAATTTTTCTATATTATTCTCCTAATCGTGGATAATGAGCCGCGATCGGTACGTACACGATATTATTGTTTTCGTCACTGATAAGCCGTATACGCTCATAGACTTATACATCTATACAGACAGAACATTCACCGCGAGGACTGCAGGGATTAGGCGTAGTCGGTCCGAACGGAGAGAGCAAATAATGCTGCACTCCGAGGACAGCCAATTAAAACGCCCCGTTTGTTATCTTACTATCGTCCCTGTCCTCGTCCATACAGACGTATACGTACGTGCGTGCGGATACACGCGAATCCACCCGGAGATTATACCGGACGCGCGGGAAAAGAAGACAAGACACTTTGCGTAACGCGTGGGACGTCGGACGGGCGCGCTTCGACCCCCGTAATTATACCGAAAGAACAAACGTCCGGTAACCCTCATATACCGCGGGACAACCGGTCGCGACGCGGGCGGCGCAGTGACACAACAACAACAACAACAACAACAACAACGACAGTTCTTTTTAACCCCTCGGTACGATATAATATGCGTATACCGACAGGGGAGTATTATATCCGTAGTGCTCGCGCGCGCGCGTGTAGTAATTCCATCCCGCCCCGGGTATACGTACGCGATTTCATAACAGATCTATAATAATAATAATAATAATATATAAGTAGGCACCTATATTATATTATTATATATATTATCCTTCGGGGGGGTCGTCGTCGTCGTTGTCGTCGTCAGGCGCGCGCGTTGTTCTCTCGCCGCACGTATGTACAATGCGGCGTACGATGCGCGACGATGGGTCAACGGCCTGCTGAAATCTCGGGGCCGCGCGCGCGCGCGAGATACACACACACGCGCGCACACACAACACAATAATATTATAACCGTACACGCATACCGTTCCATATTATTATACATTTGTTATCGCGTCTGCCGCGCGGAGCCGCTACGCGCGCGCCGTACGACCGAATACCTATCACGCGCGTCTCAAATGATAATTGTACACGGACGACAGATAATGCGCATACGCGGGACGCTGCGCGCAAATGTTGCCGCGGCGTCGGTGATGTACGGTTGCGCGCGTTTGTCCCTTCTGGTAGCCCGATTGCGTACGAATATGAGCGCAACGTTACCAACATGCACAACGCCGTTTGTTTACCATGCGTACAAAATTGTTATGTGAACGTGTAACACACGAATACCTTAGTGGCTAGTGAATATAGTGAATTAACTGCCGAAAGTAAAAAATTATGCGTGAATTGATAAAAAATTATTTTAAGTTATATTTTATCGGGTACTGTTGAAATAAAACCAATGGTAGTAAATTGAAAACCATTATAAATTAATAAATTATAATGTAAAACCTTGGTATCAAAAACCGGTCCCTGCAGAACAAAAAATGGAATACATTATCATCTATTTTAAATTGAGCGAATAGGTCATGGAAATATTACATTCATTTGGACAACTTTAATGTTGGAATAGTAGTCATGGAAATAATTTCACAATTACGTTTATCAAACTATAGGTACCTTAAAGTTTGGTTAATCAAAGGTTCCTCCTAAAATAAGTTAATTTACACAATTTTCACAAATTTCACGCTTGTGAACATGCAACGGCAACGTTGCATTAATTTTGGGTAGGTAGAAAGTACGCAATCGTAGCTCACCCGCCGTGGTAAGCGGTTCGCTTGTATTATTTAGCCCAACCCCCCCCCCCTCCGTACCCGTACTGAGAATATATTGATTTGAGTAAAAAAAACGTACGAAATTTAAAACGTGGACCAGACCCATTTTTTGAGCGACGAGAAAAAATAACTTTGCGAACGTCCCGACACATCCGATAACTCGAACGCGTCTTCTCGCGTCGAATTATATGGCGCGAGGGAGTCGCAAATTCCGTAAATCGAAATTTTTAGCGAACGATTTTCGATGTTTAAGTTATTTACTTGTTATTCGGGCAATTCGATTCGACATTTATTTTTATATTAACTTTTACCGTGATTTTTTTTTCAATAAAAGTAATTCAGTAAATCCAAACAAAAGTTTCCGTCGCGTTCGAAATATTTTTTTTTTCCATATGCGAAAAATGGATCGGACGGAATTCGTATTGTAACATCACACGTTAGAATTATTCTCTAAAATTCGTAATTTTAAATCGTTTTCTCGTTAATGTGTTTGAGTTTTCGAAATAATTAAAAAAAAAAAAAAAAAAACGTCTCAATTAATATTATTTTTCGGCGCGGGAACCGCGCTCTGTCGATTTCCGATACCGATTTTCGCTGTATTGATTATAATATTATAGTAAATCGCGAACCGCGAGGAGGGGGTCGCGCACAGGCAACCGGCCACGAAACGCAGCGCCGACAGTGTCCCCGAGAAATCCAACGACAGTGTCTCCCTCCACCCCCCCCCCACCCGGGACGTGTCTGTACGGAATAACACGTAACCGTTATACGATAATATCCGACCGATAATAATTGCGATTTCGGTCGAAGGTTTACACGGTGCGATAAATTTCGCGTTAAACATTTCGCGCGATAGTCCGCGACGTGACACTGAACGCCGACCGCGTGATTGCGTTATTATTTACCGCCGCCGCGACACGACGCGATAAACTACTACAGCGGTATTGTTGTGCGAGCGTTTTTTTTTTATTTTTATCACAATATCGATTTTAATATCATTGTTATTGTAATAATATTATTGCGAACGGTCGCGTATCGAAAGAATTTCCAGATAAAACTCGGATCGGTCGCCGGCAGAGCGCACGTATGCGGTTTCGTTCTTATAATACGATACCGTGATTACGGTAGGGGAGTTGAGGGTTCGCCCAACGCCCCCCCCCCGGCTTTTTTCAATAATTAATTTACGTTTTAATTACACGAATTTCGTGCGATTTTTTTTCTCGATATTCGGAGACGATATTTTCAACGTAAGTAAGTACACTCAAGCAGTGTACTTACTTTCTCGCGACACGTTATTGTTTGCGCGTTAACACGCTGTTAAGTCGGTTAATGATTCAGGGTATACTCAAATGAGATTTACTTGAAACGCGTAGAATAAAACAATTTTAAAGTTATCTACTTCGCATCGGATTTTTGTGAGTACATTTTCATTTGTTAGGGTCCGTTCGTACAATGATAAGGATTTTGATCAGATTATAATATGACGTCAAACTGTGATCGTGCGTATATAAGGCTACCGACACGGAGTGTCGCACTGATTTCTACGGGCACCACGCCCCGGTGGAATTGATCCGGAGACGCCAGCGATACGGTCAGGGGCGATACGGATATCCATTTAAAAATACGACGAAGTAACGGCGCGCGAAGTTGAATTTCCGTCGCGCGCGTGCGCGAGCTGTAATTTATTATTACGCGCGACGGTATACGCCGAATACCGGCGGCCGCGCGAAAGGGAAACAAAAAGCGCCGAACCGACAACGTTTTCCGCGAAAACAGATTTCGTCTGATTACACGAGTCTGTACCGCTCACTTTCTCGAACTAATAAGATTTATATTACATTATGTACCCGCGTCGTCGCCGTCGTCGTCGGGCGAAAAACCACAACACTGCAACTGACGACGACGCCATCGCATATCGTCGGCTACCCGGTAAAACGAAATCGTAAATCGATTCCAACGGATTTCCGCGCGGCAGAAACGTAAAAAAATCGCGGCACGACTGACTTCAAAATCGAGTCGAAACTCGCGACTCGCGACATCGTTTCGCCGCAAGGTAGCGCCGACGATAATATAATTATCTTTGAGCCCCGGGAAGTATAATTAACGCGGTTCGAGTGAATTTACGGCGTGGTTTTTTTTTTATCGTTTATGTAATTTCGTTCGCTTTATTATTATTATTATTGCTTTTTTTCTTTTATCTAAACGCGCGCGTATAATATTCTAACACAGAGATTAACCGAAAATTAAAATACCTTAAGACATCATGGGGCCATTTTCGTTTGGCATACTTTGCACTCATCGTGTATACGATTATAAAATATATTATAGATTTTTGCTCGTAACAACTTGTACGGACATTTTAATTCACTTGTAAAACTGTGTATAGGAAATTGACTATAGGGCCGCCGTCTCGCCCGGGACCAAAAATAATAATATCAAATAATACGAGAAGAAAACAATATGATATGTACGTATATATTATATATTATTCGCGAGCCGAGAATTAAACGAAAGTCGTATACGTATAATACAGTCTATTCATGTAATACGTCTTCTCTTGGTATGTTCGCGGTAGATAATATAATGATATTATATCGGGGCGGAGGGGAGAGTGGAGGGGAGGAGGAACGAAAATAAAAGTAAATTGCTTATTATTTTCTCCGGCGACGATGACGGGCGAGACGGAGAAAGGAAATTCCTCTCGGGTTCTCCGCACTGCTACATCCGGAAAGCCGGTTAATCTAAGCGTATTTTTATATATATAAAGTGGGCAAAGTAGGAAGTCGGGCATTGTGCGCAGTGCTCGATTTTCGAGGGTAAAGTTAGAATAAGTTTACATTGTATATACCGCCCAATTAGATTTTGTATTGATTAAAGTGCCGCCCAATTAGATTTTGGCCGTTGAGATATCAAAAATTACATAAAACATCTCTGCACTGGGTACTTTAATAAACTAAAAAAAAAAATTGCAACAGACCCCTCGAAATATTAGGTACCTATCAGTAGCTTTAACACGAATAAAATGTATATTATTTCTTATTAAATTGCAGCTGTTTTAATTAAGTGTTAATTAAATTTAATGTTAGGTAGGTACATATGGTATAATTAATAATTTTTGAAGTTTAATTATGCCATTTTTCGCAAATACATCGGTTTGTCTTACAAAATGTATTTCAAGTATAGTACACACCTATCGTACACCCTTGACCACACGAATTCAGAACATTTCCACTTGATTCCGGTCGGGGACCATTTATTAATCCGAACACAATGTCCCGGGTCGATGTAGGAAAAATCGGAAACGTTGGAAAAATTATTCTCGCATCGTCCAAAATGCTCGGGCATTGTGCACAATGTCCGGATTTCCTACATTGCCCGTAACACAATATATTGTAAACATCTCCGAAATAAAGGGCGCCGTACGCGCGTATTTATAATATTTACAACAACTGCAATAATCACGCGACACAATCGAGAGACCGGAGAACGACGAAAATAAACAGAACAGACTTGCGCGCACACGTTATACCAATACACTTACACCAATACAGTAGTAGTAGGTGGTATACATATATAGTGGCAGTAGCAGTAGTAGTAGTAGTAGTAGTAGTAGTAGTAGTAGTATATTGTAGTAGTTTGTAGTGGAAAATCATAACATACAAACAAATATTAAACGAAACGAGAAGAATATAATTTACCTTTACCGGCGAACCGAACAGCTCTTTCTTGTCTTTGACGTTGTTCTCGGATTGTACTTGTTGCTGTCTGGACTGCCTTTCTTTCTCCCGTTGTTTTTCCCGTTCCATTCTGCGAAAATTTAAAAAAAAAAATGCCCATGTTAGTATTATCATTTTATATTTTACATTCTATTCGTTCGCGATCTGCAGTATTATACGTATATTGATTTAAACGCGTGTATGATGGAGAGACGCGCTTTTTGTTTTTTAAATTCTAAGACTATGTGTTTAAAATACATTTTTTTACGTAGGTATACGCTAATAACGTAAAAATATATCTGATATAAAACACGACCCTCGAACATCCGTCAATAAACGACCCAGACCGCTTGCACATATTATATGCAAATGTTACGACGACAAAAGGACTGCATGGAATCGCGATGACGACTGGGCCAAAGGATTCACGGACATCCATAACTCTCGATTTAATAGCGACGGAGGGGTCGTAGAGGGGGGGCCAAATCTGAGCGTAAGTACGAACAATAACTCGGTTCGCCTGGCGACGATGCTGCAATCTCTCTCACTCTCTTACTCCGACGACGGGGAAAAAAAACCCGCCCCGGAATCTTGTACATATTATAATGGGATGGCGTCCAGACGGACCACCCCGTTAAATATATTTCATACGTATACGTATACATATAATATATGTGCTCGTGTACGAATCGTCGATTATTATTATTATTATATATTATATAGAATAACTAACAGCAGCTGCAGTTAGTCCGTATGTACGAGACGACGCGACGGACAGGTAATGTTTTATTATTATTTTATCATCATTATTATATTGGTGCAAGGCGGCGCAAAAGAAACCGGTGAATTTCCACACATTATACACGATCGAGGGATAGTGCACGCGCGTATACAGAGCGATTGTTTTATCACACGGTCCGGCGATATTTTGCGCGGATTTTACGCGAATTCGATTTGTCGTTTTTGAATTGATATACGGAATCGTTATGCAGTTTTGTTTTACCGTTATATAGTCAAACGAGTTTTCTCGAATTTTGGATTTTCCAAAACATTTTAATAATAGCGTTAAAAAAAAAAAAGAGCCTAATCGATTCCGCGTATAATGATTGAAAAACCGGTCAAATCCTAAGAGTCTATAGCGCGCTGCGAGAATCATGAAAAAATCACCCTGTATAGTAAACCCCCTCGGGCCGGGTGTTTGGGTCGTCGACTGCGCGGGTTTCGATTCTGCGGAGCAACCCCGCCGGTGCAAAATCGCTGAGGAACGCGTGTAGTACGTATAAATACGTTTTGTACGTATACGGCACCAGACAAGCCGACTGTAATATTCGTGTCTACACCGCCGATGCTACCGCCGATGTAACCTTATTTCAGCCGACGACAAACACCGGCAGCTGCAGCGGCAATCCAAATACACCAGAACCACACCTGACACATGGTGTCGCGAGGCACGGCACGTATGGATTTCCAGGTGCGAGACGAGGACGACGACGGTGTAGCTCCGCGGCGGATGCTGTTTGTGGCGGCGGCGGCGGCGGCCGGAGAAGCGATTCAAACGGAACGCGTCACGTCCGCGCGTTAACCGAACCGTGATGTGTGTTTTACGTATACGAACCTAACGATCGTCGTATGTCGTATTCGCCTTTGGTGCAGGTGGGTCACGACGAGTGCCGTGTAAATTCATAACAATATAATGGATTTTGCAGCGGAAATCCAACATAATATACGGCCGTGGGTGCCGTTTAAAGGAGTGTCGGACTACGAGACCGGATTAAGAGGGGCTCAGGAGTAAGGCCACGTCTCGAGTATCGTCAGATGTGAAACGGCCCAAACGTACTACGAAAGGTAGCAGCGAAGTATATATCGAACAGTTCGAGAACGTCAAACGAGACCCGAAGTACGGCGAGCCAAAGAGACTTAAATATTCCGACTTGCGTCCCGAGAATTAATTTAAAAAGAAAAACCATATATAATATACAAGAAAATATTAAACTTTATGTACAATGGGTAGTTCGAAAAAGTTGAACGAGACACAAAATACTTAAGAGTTAAGGAAACGGCAGAGAATTTTGAAATATTCCGACTTGCGTCCCGAGTAACATTTTTTAAAAAAAAAACCCATTATATACTTGGAAATGTTAAACCTAATCTACTACGGGTTCCAATTGTCAACTAAGAAGTTGGCGAACATACTAGACTATAGATAGATTAAGTGGCTATGGGAGAAGGCCACGTCTTCGGTCTTTCTAGCTGAGTAAAGAGCCCCTCGTGTCGTTATTTGTTTAAAAATTGTCATTAAGGGGTCCGATGGGCCTTTAGTCCGGCCTTGCGAATTGACTATAGTGATACTAGAAAGGATAGTGATGAAGTACACATAGTCGGTAGTCCGAAAACGTTAAATGAGACCCTAAATATGAGAAGCCAAAAAGACGACAGAGAATTTTGAAATATTCCGACTTGCGTCCCGAGTAACATTTTTTTAAAAAAAAAACCCATTATATACTTGGAAATGTTAAACCTAATCTACTATGGGTTCCAATTGTCAACTAAGAAGTTGGCGAACATACTAAACTATAGATAGATTAAGTGGCTATGGGAGAAGGCTACGTCTTCGGTCTTTCTAACTGAGTAAAGGGCCCCTCGTGTCGTTATTTGTTTAAAAATTGTCATTAAAGGGGCCCAATGGGCCTTTAGTCCGGCCTTGCGAATTGACTAGAGTGATACTGGAAAGGATAGTGATGAAGTACATATAGTCGGTAATTCAAAAACGTCAAACGAAACCCTAAATATGAGAAGCCAAAAAGACGACAGAGAATTTTGAAATATTCCGACTTGCGTCCCGAGTAATATTTTTTAAAAATAAACCGATTATATACTTGAAAATGTTAAAGCTAATACATCGCGGATACCGACCAAACTGTCTTAGGATATATGAGACCAGATTATGGGGGCTATAATAAAGGATCACATCTTAGGAGAACGTCGATCTATATAAAAGGCCCACCATATCTTTGTTTATTTTTGTTTCTTTTTAAAATTGTCGTAAAGGGCCGACGGGCCTTAAATTCAGCCTTATAGATTTATGAGAGAGATACTAGAAAGAATAGTGTTAAATATATGATATAGTCAGAAGTTCAAGAACGTCAAAAGAAGCTCTAAACACGACGATCCAAAGATACGGCAGACAATTTTAAAATATTCCGACTTGCGTCCCGAGAATTATTTTTTTAAAAAATCTGAATATACACTTGAAAATTTCAAATCTAATATACCGCGGATGTCAACTAAGCAGTTTTCGGACGTACAAGTCTAGATTAAAGGGGCCGAGGGTGAGGGCTAAGACCCTAGGGTCGGCGAGCTGTCCCAATCGGCCCATCATGTCATTATTTATTTTTGTACAAAAATGATTTTAAACATTACTATAGTACATATAAAGTGGGGCCTAGGCCTGTATTCCGGCTTTACGAGATTGATACTAGAAAGGGTAATGATGAATTATACATAGTCAGAAGTTCATTAATGTCGAACAAGATCCTAAGTACGACAGCCAAAGTAACGGCAGAGAATTTCAAAATATTCCGTCTCTAATGTTCTGAAATTAAATTGTATAAAACCGAACATGTAATTGAAAAAATTCAATGGAAAATTTTAATAAAGAATATTAATTATCATTTAATATAATATACTGTCAAAAAAGAGGAGAATGTTTTTTTTCGGTTTCATTTTGTTCGTGTTTGATTGAAAGTCTGTATTTCGACTCTACAAAATTTAATCACAAATAAACGCCATTTTACAAAAATCACTGCTCGTGCTTAGACGTTTGGATTTAAACGCCCTATTTCCAAGAAAAACTATCGGAAAGTACTAAGAAAATAATCAAAAAATGTCTTTTTGCCGTAAATGACGCCATTTAAAACAGAAATGAAAACATCGCCAAAAACGAGAAAAAAAAATGTCTGTCCTTTTATGGTCATACTATATGAATTGACGGCAGTAACGGTGGTGGCACAGTCGATATATTGTTGTTTGGTTAACGGCTTTTTCGGGAAGTTTATGCACGTTTTCGCATTGACGGAGAGTGGGGAGCGAGTTGTTATTTTATCAGCTCTCGCGACGTTAAAGGGGTTAAAACCACGGCGACAATGACGGCATATAAACACACACCCTCCTGTACACACAACACTAATCTTTCATTGGTTTAAAACGCGAAACCGGAGAAATGCCCGTGCACGGCACAGAAATTACCGCTGGGTCATCGGCGAACGAACATACCAAGTAAGGCATCTGCTCCAAAAATATCGATTACTCGCAGACTTACAATGCACCTCCGACGAACGACATACACACAATGACGAGTACCTAATATAAAACGTCGAAAAATATGAATTGCCGTCGAGGCAAGCGAAAAGCTCTTAAAAAAAAAAAAAAAAAACACGTTGTAGTATCGCTCATCACAATCCAAAGAAAATAAAAACAGCGAGCTTTAAAACTTTGAGGTTTGTTGTTCGATGCCGCGCACACTACTTCACTGGTGCGGTCATCGGATACTCGGATTTCTGATCGAGTGATAACTTATCACTGATATAAGTGATCCCCCTAGATTATCGTCATCCTCCAAATGACCGAGCTGCCCGAATTTTAATGGCGGCCAAACGTAAAACGAACGGGTTTTTTGATTGGATAATTTTAACGAGCCTATCCATAAGACCCGATTCACCAAAACGATTCGATTTTTTCATCTCTATAATTGACCCCCGTGATATTTTACCCACTTTAATTACGGTGGGGCTTATATGGAAGGGAGAGTCGATAATCGAAATTTTACTTGATGATAGTTCTCCGCGGGGGTTTAATTTCACTAGTGAAATTTTGCCGAGAAGGTTAAATATCACAATAGGGGTGAATAGGCACGCCGAAATACCGGATGTATTCTCTATGTGCGGTACAATACAAAAAACGGGGCGGCAATTTGTTGATACCTCATGATTACCAATATTCGACGGGACCGTACAGCGGCGGCGTCTCATGCCTGATGATATTATACGGACTTTCAAAACGGTTTTCGCCGATATACACTATACGAGGGCTAATCAAAAAGTATCGAGACTGATAATATTGCTCGGAAACCGAGCGTTGAAGAGCAAAACGATTTGTAAACCTAGCTTCTATGATTTATACTGAGCACATCTATTCGTATAAAATCTCTATAAACTTCTTCGTTTTGATTTGACAATATTTTTCTAAAATTTGTTTTTCACGTTTGGCGATTTCGTAATGAATCCAAAAGAAGCGGGACTTGCTGCCACTCGAGGGCACATTTTCAGTTTATCAATTGACATTTAATGGCAAAAACCATGAAATGTTGCGTCCCTCCGAAACTGGAAAAAAATACCAGACAAATTTTTTAAAATCTCCAAATCTGTCAAGTTACTCTTCTTTTGGGTTTATTACAAAATCGCCAAACTCGAAAAATATATTTTACAAAAATATCAGTGAAATCAAACGGAAGAATTTTATAGAGAAGCAATAAAAACAAATGTACTCAGAAAAAGTATAGAAGCAAGTGATACCAATCCTACTGCTCTTCGATGCTCCTTTTCCGAATGATACTACCAGTCTTGATAATTTTTGATTAGCCCTCGTATACTTACGCTGCATGGATATTTTTCTGGTCGTACCGGTGAGCCTCTCCGATCGTGCCTCTCTGGCCGTCGGGTCTTTTGTCCGCGCATAATACTGCGCGACCGGTATAAATAAATAATTCCGCACGCGAGAACTTTGCCCCGCGGCGACAATGTTTACCGCCGACCAACTTCGCGGTCCTGCCGCGGTGTACACGTATACAGGGCGGTCGTATCTATTCGCGAGTCGTTTTTTTATGCCGTTTTAAACAAGTACACAAGCGAGCGTATCGATTGTGCAGCGACTTTTAATACTACGCAGCACTGCACACACGATATTGCAGTGTACGGAAACCGTCCGCGAGGCGAAGAGCTGCGGGAGAAGTATGACGAGGAGGACGTGGAGGAGAAGGTCGAACGATAGTGTTTACGTGGCGGCGGCGGCGGTTTTACTCGCGAATATTCTGACGCGCGCGCGCCGGGTAATATAATTAATGACGAGAATTGGACTTGTATATAATACATTATATATATGTGTGTGTATGTACACGTACACTGCAAAACAGCGGAGAGCGTACTGTGTATGTGCACACGCGAAGCCATAAAGAAGTGCACGCTGGCCGAACGGGTCGCGAGAGAGAACCATCACGCGCGTGAAGACGCGAAGAAAATCAATAGCGTTTTGTATTGCAACGTGTGCACACCCTCGGAGGCCCATAACACGTAAAATATATTATTATTATTATTATAACCGCGTGTCCGACGCCCGGGACTTTCTGTATTTTCATTTTCTCGTCTCTCTCTGACTCTCTCTCTTTCTCTCTCTCTCTCTCTTTCCTTCCCCCTAAATAGAGGAGGTGCGAGGGATTTTCGTACCGCGCGTACTTTGCGAACCGACGTTGATGCAGCAGTGCGGCGCGCGGCGCGCGGTATTTTCGGGGATCACCCCCGAAACACGCGTCGTCGTCGAACACCCTAAACGCGGGGCGCCGAAACGGCCGAACGAAATCGGCGTCCGAGCGTGCGCCGAGGATATAATCCGCGGTCCTCCGTGTAAATAAGTGGCGCGTAGTCGGCGCGGTAATTACTCGGTGTAAAAATATTTACGGCCCGCCCGCCGATCAACAGCGGCACCGCCGTCGCCCGGGATTTACGACGGGGACGCGATAAAACGCGCTTAAAACGCTATAAACGCGCGCTTAAAAACTGCAGACGGCATTATATTTTATCGGCGTACGCGGTTCCGCGGCCGTCGGACAGTTTTACATCGATTATTAGCCGGCTTCTCGTCTTCCGCGGCGGCCGCTGTTCGCTGTTGTTTCCGCTACTGCACGCGCGACGTGAAGGGGGCGGGGGAGATCGGCGACTGCGTCTGACAGCCGGCCGCAGCGGCAGTTTTCCGCGTATAAACTGCGTGCGTCTGCCGTCGGTAATTTATAAAATACGCGGTGATTCGGTATATTATCGGTGCACGCTACAATATTGTTGTAACGAAATGAAACGCGAACCGAGAGCCCGGGGGCGACGAATCGTAGCCCGTTTGGGAAATTACGTTTTAAAAAAAAAATAAATAAATAAATAAATGAAATCTCCGTCCGTGAAAACTCGTTCGCAATACGTTACGCGCGCGACGCGGCGGACTTTTGACGACCCGCGCGATCAATCCGAATAATAATCGGGCGGTTTTGCAAACGAGAACGGGGCCTCGCGAGTCGAAAGTAGTCGGGGCTCGTACTCTGCTGCCGCGCCGCGCCGGCGGACGAAATCCCCGCACACTCCGAAATCCCCCGTTAGCGATAACCTCTCTGGCGCGCGCGTCTACGTATTCGCCGCTGTTTCCTTCGCTCGTCTCCACTCGACCTCGCCACGGTTTTCAGCATATTATTATTATAATGCCCGCATAACAAAATGTGTCGACACGAGCCTTTTGTCGGCGAAAAATTCGCGGAAAACAGCAGTTATTCGTTATTGTCGCCTATACAGCGGTTGCCGCGGTCGCGTTTCGTAATAACATTCCGATAACAAACGCGCGCGGGGTCAAGCGAACCCGTAACACGCTAACCTTGAAAGCCGGCCGCGCGGAACGCGCAACGCAAATCGTGTGGACCGAAATCGACCGGGGCCCTCGATAATCACTAGCGAAAAACCCGACGGATCGATCGGCGGCGATATTAATTTCGGATGTTTGCACGGGAAACATAAAGACGAAAAAAAAAGGGCTACGCGCGTTCAACCCAGGAACACGATAAAACCGCAACCCGTTCGGACCAATAGTTTTGAATTTCTATAAAGGCTCGCTAAATAAACGGTCAGCGGAACTAGTATAGGGAAAAACGGGCTGTATAAAAGTGCACCGCGTCCCGGATGCAATAAGCCCCAAGATGACTTAACTGTCCAACACATCATCCGAAACCGCCCAGATCTTCAAAACATTCGAAACACCCTATCAATACCCGACCATCCGTGTAGATGATGCTCTAAACGGCGATAAACTCCATAGAAATCTTAAATTTTCTTACAAAAATTAATACCGTAAATAACTTTCAACTAATTTGTATACACGCTTCATAAATGTCCAAACGTTATAAAACTGTACTCTTAAATTTGATCATTAATGTAACACGCGCGTTGTAAAATGTACACACGGCTAATACCACTTAGACGTCGAAGCCTCTTTTTTTTTTTTTGTTTTCTATGCGAAAGAAAAATAATAGATAATAGATATCAAGTAACCGCCGTCATCGGTTAAAGGACGCGTTACAATAGTAATTTGATTATTCACGGTTTGTTTGCAAACATTATTAATTTGTATTTCGGGTTCGTCGTCGATAGGTCACCGACCGATTTCGCCGAGTCTTCCGGGGTCCTTTGTCGCGGATCAAAGACACACTGCGAGACTCGCGACCGAGGAAAAACGTTTCGAAACGGATCCGTTTTCGCAAATAGATTCGGGGTTAGTCGGTTCCAGGTACGCCGTCTCGAGGGTCGTTCGCGTCGGACGACCCGAATTAGAGGGTCTGAGGAGTATTCGATCACTGTGTAAAGGCTGTTTTATGACGAGATACGTTATAACGCTATAAAGTACGTCGCTCGAGTAGACGTAATTTTATCACGATTCGGCGGTCGCTTATGGTAAATATAAATAATACGTGTTGTAGAGGGCGATGTCGAGAATACCGCGGACGTTCCGAAACGGAAGCCGACGACGGGGCGTCGGAGGGCACTACCGCCGTACACTGTCGCCACCGGGGCGCGCGACCCGTTAGAAAAAAAAAAACAAAAAAATTGAAAAACTATTAGATTTTTCCGTCAACGGCGGCGTTCCGGTTCGTCGACACATCGCCGTACCCCGGTGGGTTTTCGTTTTGAAATAACATAGCGATTCCGTTCTCCTACGGAAGTACCGTGGGGTGTACATCGAAGGCCCCGGATTCGCGGGCCGTGGTCGCCGCGTCGCGCCGGTGAAACCTCCGCGGGTTTTCGTTATTGCGCACGGCGGTATCAATTGTATAAAGCACGGAAACCGTATTGATGACGCGCACGCAGTCGATTTCGGGCGGCAACATCGCGCGACGCGAGCCATAACAATCGTGCCGCTATCGAAGCGGTACGCGATAATCGACAACGTTTTATAGCCGAAATTAATTGCGCGGGCTTACGGGCGCGTACGGCAGTGTGGTACGGGGTACACGGAAAACGTCGTTTTCGATCGCGTTATTAACCGTTATTATATACACACTCGTCCGCTGCGGCGTAGATGCGGTAATCCGCGGTATAAATATGACCGATTTTATTATGCCGCGATTACACGAAACGCGGATTACCGAACGTTGTAATGCGCGCGCATGCCGCACGGCCGATCTCGATGGAACCGATTGAATTGTGAACGCCGACGGCGGCGGCGACGAAAACCGTACACGCATCCGGTCACAAAGCGCCGTCCGTGCGCCGCAGATTATCGTATTTATCGTACAAATAGCGGCCGTCGGACGTAACCGCGCGCGCATCGATAACCGGAACTGGCCGCGTTATGTACGTGGAAAAAAAAAAAACAAAAACAAAAACCGATTTCGTCCGAAATAATATTATTATTACGCAGTCGATTGTGAAATTCAATAACGCGACAACCCGCGAACGCGATCGCTACTGAATCGAATTACGAAACGGACGACCGCGCGCGACGGAAAAACGCGGTTTTCTCTTCGAAAGGGGTTGATTTTTACAATTTACGGGGTACGGGCGATTTGCTGCGGGGGTACCAGTGATAATAATCCGAACGCCAAAAGTATACGGGTACACTCTCCGAATAAAAATCATATTTCACGTGTGTACACTATTTAACGTTATGTATGCCCATATCCAAATTTATCGCGATAAATTAACGGGGGGGGGGAGAGGTTAAAAACCGAAAAAAATGAGTCAATGTGTCACGGGGGGGAAGGGGGGGACTGGTGCGTGGAGCGGACGCGACGACGTAAACAACCGGTTTCCCCGCGAGAAGGGCAGTTTACCCGTTTCGGACGACGACGGCGGCGGCGTTCGCGGCTCGGAAAATTACACGGCCAACGGAAACCGGCGCGGGGGACCCCGCCGCCGTAGACGCGCACGACGAACGCGTCGCATTATCGCTCGAGCGTCCGCGTATTACAATGTACCGCCGCGACAGCTGACGGGGACAGGTGTTGGAAATATTTTTCGATATCGAAACGAGTAGAAAAAAAAAAAAAACGAAATCGAATTTCGAACTCGAGCCCGGGCGACGCGGCGGTTACGGCGGTTTTCGGACCTACGCCGGCAGAGGACAGGCCGGGGACCGCGACGACGACAAAGAAGACGGCGGCGGCGGCGGCGATATAAGACGTATTATATCGTTTGTCCTCCGGCCGTTACGGGCCTACGGGATACCGCGGGAGACAGAAAGACGGAGAAAACAAATAATATTACTATATACGTATTATACCGGTCGCGTGGTGCGTGTGTGTACGTGTGTGCGTGTATGCGGAGCGAGCGAGAGCGCGCGCGCGACCGCGAGAGAGCACCGCACACGCACTGGCTGTCGGCGGCGCGTGCATGACGGCGACGAGGGGGAGAATAGCTCTGCCGGCAATGGTCGTTGACCTCTATTGTGGCGGCGGCGGCGATGGTAGCAAGGCAGTGGCGTCGACGGTTTTTCGTTCGCCGAAGCAACAAACGGCGGCGGCGGCGGCGGCGGCGACGACGGCGACGGCGATCACGACGCGGCTACGCGACGCCGTCCGCGTTTTTTGGCGCGCGCGTTACGCCCAAATCGCGTCGCGCACGTACCACTTACGGCGGAAGCCGCCGCGTACACGATACACTCGGCGGCGGCGGCGGCGGCGGCGACGGCGACGACGGCAGCGACCGTCTGTCGCGCGAACATTCGCGAATGAGCGCGACAAGTCTCTGTGGCCCGGTGTGGCGTCCCGAAAATACGCGATTGACGAAAACAAACATTATTTGAACGCCCTCGACTGTCGAAACGATGTTTATACGAGAAGCGACCTCGAACGCGTATCAATCATTTTCTTTTTTCTTTTTTTTTCCCCTACCCCTCGGATTGAAATTAACGCCACCGTGTTTTTATAACGTTCGGCGGCAACAGATTTCAGAGTGCGGAATTTTTGGCATATTTTCAATTTTTTTTTTTTTTTTTTATATTGCAATGTCACGGTTGAATTTTCGAGCGATCGGCGGCAACAGATTTCAGAGTGCGGAATTTTTGGCATATTTTCAATTTTTTTTTTTTTTTTTTCTTCAAATCGTCACGTTTTCGATGTAGGTTGTACAATGTTGTTATTTCGCGGAAATGTTATTAACTAAATATTTGTTTCCGATTGATGATCCAATTACACGTTCAGACCGAGGCGTTAAGTATATTTATAATTAATAAGAAACTGTGTAAAATATATGATTTTAAAAACAGATTTTTTTTTTTTTTTACCACTATGATTGTATACAAACGTTAAAAAAGAAAAGAAAAAAAAAAACAATTTTAATTTAAAAGCGTTAAACAAAGAAAATATATTCGAAAAACCGCGTAATCGATTAATTTTCGGGACGCGTCGGCGGTTTTTTACCCGGGCAAACATCGCGAAACCGCCGGCCGGCCGCTTGAAAATACTATAAAAATACGCCATACTTGATTTTTTTTTCCATTCGAAAATCCACGTTTACGAGATCGCCACGTCGCCGCCGTACGGGCGCAAACGGGACGGGCGTCTCGGGAGAATTAAATACGCCCCGTCCGCGAATCGAGTCCTTGTCGGTCGCGCATTGACGCCGAGTGTACGCTAACGGCATGGTAGCAATCGCTGTTAAGAACGAGGATTAAGCCACCAACCCCCGTTCGAAAAACATTCGGGCCATTTGCGACGGGCGCCCGTTTTGAGCCGAATTCGTATTGTCCATTCGCAACAGATACCACAATATCGTCCGTACGACTACGCGTTCGAACCCGACCGGCTCGGACCGAATTTGTCGCGCGTCCTCCGCCCCCGTTACAAGTGTAAGCCCGTCGCGGTTTCGACCGAGTTACACGTTTGCGCAGTTCGGACATTTGCGTGTAACATTATGGAAAACAAATCTGGCGCGCGGGACCGACGACGGTGAAAAATATCCCGCAAATTACGGCCGGGCTGCGTGGACAGTTGTACGCGCGTTCATCACGCGCTGTGATTGTTTACGTTAACGACATTGTGCGGAACGGTTTTCGGCGGGCGGTCAAAATGAGCGGGTCCGCGGGGAGCACGCGCACGGTTCGCGTCGGTGGCTGGATTCGAGCGTTGTTACCGTACAGGCGGAAAACGTCGACACGCGGACAATTGGGGTGGGAGCCAGCCCCGGATCCGACGGGGGAAAAAAATTGTCGCGTACGCGCGCCCGTTCTTACGGTTAACGACCGACGCGTTTTCGCCGCGCGTTACAACGCGTACGGCAGCAGCTCGGCGCTTTATAATAATACACGGAACGGCGACGTCGCGCGCGCCTGAGAAACGGCCTGCGAAACATGGCGACCGCTTTTGATACGATTCCAAAATATCTCCACCGTACACGAAATACTGCGGACTCTGTACACTAACGCCGCTAATGCGGCCGTACTGTACTGTACGGCGTGTGCGTGTGTGTGTGTGTGTGCGTGTGCGTGTATGACCCACAAAATAAAAACCGACGAGTATAACACGACGAACACACGCTATATATATATACGTTTTAATAATACACGAGAGCGGTTCTTAAAAAATAAAAAAAAAAATAAAATAATAATCGCATTATATTTCATGGTAAAACGAAGAGAACAAAACGAAATAGGTATAAATTGGGAAAACGTACGTGGATTTTTCGATAAATTGCCATTTTATGTTTTTTTTTCTCAATAAATTACGACGACGTCTCCCGTATTACACAAATATTAATAGAACAATAATAATATGACGCGTACGCGGAGAGATTTTACGTAATAACGCGCGGGCTACACGACGACGGACGAATATTTTCCTTGAGCACAGGTATTCGAGAGGGGTGGGAGGGTGGGGGGGGGAACGTAATGTTAAACGCGATAATTCCGAATCTTATTATGGGCAGGCACATCAAACGCCGACGACGACGACGACGACGGCGGCGGCAGCGCCGCGGCAAGACAGACACGTCCGTTGGTGACGACGGCACCGGCCGGCCGGGCGGGCGGGCGGGCGATCCCGGCGCTCGTCCGCGCGTTCTGTACACTGCTCTCGATTGTTATTATCGTAATCCGACATACTATAATAATATCATAACGTGTATGGGGGGTGGGGGAGAAAACGACGATTTTTAAATTAGAGAGGAGGGGAGGAAAAAATCCGCGGAGAAAAGACTACATTATGGTATTATTTTTGGCCGATATCGCGCATTCCGCGCGCGGCGTACCCGGAGTTAAAAATACGAATCGTTTTCATCTGCCACCGACATTACTACGCTTTTGCGAAACACGACTGCACCGCGACGATTACGCAATAACGTCTCGCGAAAAAATATCATTTTAATTTCGTCCACGAGAGAAGAGTGTTGCAACGTGACATGCGCTTCTTTCTACGCAGACAACCGCGCTGCGTTACACATAACAATTCGATTCGCATAGGTTTTTTGAAGGCGTTTTAGCCGATGAGTTTTACCGCCGTCAGAAACAAGCTGCTGTCTCCCCTCCCCCTCGTTAAAATTTCTATTTTTATTATTATTATTTTTTTTTTTTTATTTAATTTTAAACCGTATTCAAACAGCGCGACAGTGTGAAAATATTAATTGGTATACAAAACGCCGGACGTACGTTGGTATAGGCCATCGTCACCGTTATTATAGGTGGGAATTTCGTGAATTGGTTTCTGTATACATGCTCGGGACGCGACGATAAATCGTATTGCAATCGACGAAACAATTTTGAGCGGAGCTCGACAAACCGGTTTTTCAGAGGAGGTCGCGTTAACCCAGAAATCAACGAAAAGAAAACAGATGTATTCGGTTTTTTATTTTTTAAGAAAACCCGTCATCAAAAATATCGTATACCTAACCGAAATCCGTAAAGGAGGTATACTGGTGTAAACGACGCGGAACGTTTGTACTAACCGAAAAAGTGTTTTTTTCTCCGAGAACAAAAAACAACGCGATATATCGGTAAAACTTTAACATACGGCTTCTTCGTTACACTAGAAATCTAAAAGGAAAATTGAATACTGCGCGCGCACGTCATCCAGACGATGGCCAAGGCGCCATATAGTTTGCGCTAGATTATTATATTTGTTTTCCGCTATACGAGACACGCTCCTCCATTGGGTAGAAAAACAACAAGTTTTTTTTTTTTTCATTTCGTAAACTATTTACCTATTGCGGTCCAGACCCCTTCATCGACGACGCCGACAGCAGCGGGATAAAACATATCCGGCCAAGTATAGAGGTTTACAAAACATATTAAAAAATAGTAATAATAACAATAATCATCCCTCCACATACCGCGCCCACTTCGTTTCCAACCTTTTTCCCCCCGAGACGCGATGTATTTAAACACAATATATATATATACATATACATATTATATAAAAAAAAAAAAACCAATAACAATATAAGAGTTTTTTTTTTTTTTTTTCGTAATAATTATCGAAATGCCTTAAACAGAGATGACGATATTGTATACATGTATGAGAGTATTATAAGAGGGAAAGGCACTACTGCAGAGGGTCAAAATGTTTTAAAAATTTAACGAGAGAGTGAGAGAAAGAGAGGGGAATAAACGACACAACTCAATTCTCGTTTATTCGCCAGACTACGCACGTAAAGACGTATATAATAGTAAATAAGTAAGTAGTGTTTTGTAACTCGATAAGAGAAGCGGCAAAAAGAAGAGAGAAAAAAAAGCAAAAGATCGAAACGACATTATACCTATTGAAAACACAACACACTGCTGCGGCAATTGTTGTGATAGTACGAGAAAGACGACAAAAAAAAATATATATATAAAATAACATGTCATTTGTGTTGTTTTTTTTTTTCAAACTACTGGTTTGCACTTTCTAATCCTCGTCACGTCGTAAACATATTATATATATATACACGACATAAAGTAATCGAATTCCATAAATTCAAGAAATCCGTATAAATACTCGTACTTGGCTAATTGCAGTTGAATGCTATAAGAATACTGCGTAAAACGAAACGTACGCTATTTATAGGTTAGAAACGAATGAAAAATTTCAAAAAGTAAATAATAATAACCAACGAGATTATGTCAGGCATTCAGATATCAACCGATTATCTACCTGCTCACGTTTTTTTTTTTAATTTTAATTTTTAAACCATGATACAACTTATTGGAATGTTTTTAAAAAAAAAAAAAATTGACAGATAAAACAAAACTGCACACGGGAAAATATTGAATATACGGTCAAAATGCAGACGATGATCGCGTTTTTTGTAAAAACCGTGTGGAACGTTACAGAAAAAACAACTAAGGAAACAATCCGATTACATTGGTTTGGATAAAATTCAATTACTCAGGATATATATAAAAAAAACTGTATTACGTTACAAAAAAAAATATCCCGGAAGCCGAACTTTGTGCGAGATAAACACGACGGTAACGAAATCTCACGCGGACGAACTTCGTAAAAAAAAAAAATGCAGGTGAATTATAAAAATGTGTTCGTCAAAAATCAATTGCTAATCCGACGATTTTCTCCTTTCGGCGCATGAAAAACGCAGAGTTATTAACAGACTACGGTAAAAACGAGAAAAACGAACGAACGAACGAACGGCGGAGTGAATACTTGTCCGAGGTATTTTTCATTAAAATATTTCTTCCTTTTAAACCATTTAAACGCACCAACAGCGAAGACGACAACGCTCCAATATTATTACGACTTACGAGCACAAATATATCGAGGAGAGAATACGTGAATTTTTATCTTATTAAGTTTAAAACGAGATAGAAACGATATAGAGATTACTTTAGCTGCAGCACCGAGAGATTATATACATATACAAATGAGCGGCCGAAAGTCAATTGTCCGATTTACACGATTCGAAAAAACTAAAGTCCAAAATCGATGTTCGTGTATAGGTACGTTTATTACGAAAAAAATGATTATAAAATTAGAAGTAAAAATTGGCGCTTCGAGTATTTACTCAATTTCCGAATGGGGAAGGGCCATTCGAAAAGAGTCAGTGTACACTATCTCTGGAAATTGTTGTCCGTAATTTTCCCGTTAATCGATGCTTTGGCCGTTACACATTCGGAAATTTGAGATCGAATTCAATTTTTTTTTTTTAGGGAAATTGTGTGTACATCACATCATTTATTCTGTTCGTAATACAGAGGTATACAAAAACCATAACTTTCTGCACTTTTGTTTCTTTTCGAATCGTGCACCGTCCACATGACAACTTGGTCAACCTTATAGTATACATAATACAAATATGTTACACCCTGTATAATATTATATACGAGTACTTATGCAGCGTCGAAATTACCATATCCGCAACAAACTAAAACGCAAACATATCCGTCTTCTTACTTGACAATCTCCTGCGGGGATATTTGAAGGTACTGTCGATTATCACGTTCGAATATTATAATATAGTCGGGTTCGCTAAGACAAACGAGAAAACGCACTCGATGACGCCACGCAGCAGATAAAAAATATAATGTAATGACATGTAGTCAATCGCAACAGAGCAATGCGCGATGATTACTCTGTGCACGTTGCAGTGGTTTTTTTTTTCTTTGACACAATTAAAACACAAATTATAATTGACCGACGAACAACGCACATACACGTCCGCCGATAACCTATATATAAACTTCACATTGAAGATTATAAAACAATAAGTATAGTGAAATATATCTCTGAATATATTATGCGATTATAAAATGCCAATTGGGCGTTTACACTGGGAATAAAAACAGGACTGAAAATTATAGATTATAAAATAAATTTACCTTTTTCGAGACTAGAATAGACGAGAATAGAAAAAAAATGCAGGTATCGTCAAGTTCTAACAGGTGAGCTGTTCGTTTTTTGCAACACTGATTTCATACTGAATTTAAATCGAACATTTGCATTAATTTTCAAAAACTGTAAAGTATAACAATTAATAACTACAAACGTACGTGATTTTTGCGAACTTCGTCAGTCAACGCGTTAACCATACATTATTACGCCAATAAAATATCTAATAACGAACGAATAAAAAAGAACGGAAATATATATTGGAAATCATGTCACAGTTCTAATATTATATATTATGTAACATATACTTATTTAACATATATTATATTCTGACCAAAAAAAAAAAAAAAAAATGATATTCCGTATACTATTAAATTCAAACGAGACAGTCCCGTACATACATGATGTTTTTCCAATCGAAAACTTGTTGACAATACCAGAAACACAGAAAAAAAAAAGTAAAAGTTGGCTTAAAATATATTTTAAAAATCCACGAATTTTTTTTCGGTTACGGCCTTGGAGTTATGGACGCAATATAATAATAGTAGTAATAAAAACAACCCCGATGGAATTCTCGTATTCTCGATCCGGAAATTGTTTTCATAAAAGAACGCATTAATTATAATAGTATTATAATATTTGCAGTAAACTTTTGACCCAATTATGCATAGCTATTCGCAAAGCGCATCGTTATAATATAATAAAATAGTATAATATAATCATTGTAGAAACGGACGTGTATATTATTTTCGAGGGGAACGCGCGTATTTTCAAGTGTTTCCCCCTCCGAATATTAATTTTACAATTTGAACCGTACGGAAATTGGCAAAACTTTTTTCAAATTTATAACTAAAAAAAAAAAAGGAAATGTAACTCTGCAGTTAAATTGTGACAGTAAAGAAATTGTTGATACTATATATTTATAACGTACGTTTCTATCCTCAATATTTAGAATACAGAACATATTTATTATAATTTATAATTATACGAATTATAACCAGCATGTCCTATCTCCGTCTTAAAAAAAACGTACTGCATAGCAAATTTGCGTTCGTTTTAATATTAAAGTTAATCAAAAGTTAAAAACATTATCTCTGTCATAACGTTTTTGAATCGTGATACTTCCCGCACTAATCTCACAAAAAAATTTAAATTACGAGAAAAAAAAACGAAACGATAATGGCCTTATCTTTGTGTTTGATAACAGGACAATATACTCTTATATTGAAACTAACAACACAGAAATTATCCTGTTGAACGAAAATGTCTTATGTCGTATTGTTGTACGTTTGTATAAGACGGAGACAGCACATGCGGGTATAACGTCTTTCAATGATCGAAAAACAATAAAAAGAAAACTTTTATTTTTAAAACCGTTCCGGGGTTTTTTCAATTGAATAATGTACAATATTATACTGTTTTACATATAAATAAATTGACAGTAAAAAAAAACACGTCGTCGATATTATAATAATTAATAATTAACTTTTTTTATTATCTTGTATTTACTAATTAAACTTTATACACAAATTAGATGAAGTTAAATTATGTAGAAAATACACATCATTTATGATAATGTTTTCTTACCATTAAACGTATTACATTGGTCAATTAAAGTATGCAAATGTATTTTCAAACAAAAAAAAAAAAATCGTCGACCGTCAGACAAACGATTTTTAAATGCAGAAAAACTACTTT
This sequence comes from Cinara cedri, assembly GCA_902439185.1. Lineage (NCBI taxonomy): Eukaryota > Metazoa > Arthropoda > Insecta > Hemiptera > Aphididae > Cinara > Cinara cedri. Next base: position 525,072 of record CABPRJ010000012.1, on the reverse strand, counting down.
CGACTTTCACAATCAGACGCGATTGGTGCATACTTAAAACAAGTGATAATATATTGAAATACATTAAAAGAATTCCGAACAAAAAAACCCAAATTATAATGTCCAATATACGGCGTATAGGGTAGAAATATATATTAGAGTTGAAAGACCTATCCGTCTAACATTTCTGCCGATTTCGATGGTGAATTAATATAATAACGCCCAATTATGTTATAGATCAGAAACAATGCGAACATGCCCACGAAAAGTATAGAAAAATGCACTGAAATTGCTGAAAAATGACCTTTCGCCCAAGTAAAACGCAAGGGAAATGTAAAGAAATGCAAAACGAAAACGTTATTACCGTTGAATTCTAGCGTGTCGCGAGTCGAATTTCTGTAAATGTGAGAGGAGTACAAGCGTTTGGAAAAAATTAATCGAGTTCCGGGATAATTATCGATGATCGTTGCACCGCCATTACAGAATAGGCACTCGATAATATGCATTTATTTGGCGGCTCGTATGTTCGCCCACCCGCGTGTGTATTGTAAATTATTATTCGTCAGACCGCACGCACACAAAACGGCCATTACACGCGGCACACTGTATGCGCAACGCTCGAACGGAAAAAAAAAAAAAAGTAGCCGAATGACGTATTATTTTGAATACAACGATACGACGGCATGCGTTTACGGTCACGTATAGTACCCATGCCATAAACGGCTATTAAAACGGCCGTTTGTATTGGTATCAAATACGAACGGTTCCGTTCGAAAAATCTCTGCACGGCGTTATTTGTGACGCGGTGGCGCGTCGCGTTCGACCGGGGCAAATCAACAAATTTGCCGGCCGCCCGAGGTACGGTCGCGAGGATTTTACACGGCCGTTTTACCGGCTAGGCGGTCCAATCGGCCGTTTATGGAAAAAAAAAAAACAAAAACAAAAACCACCGCGGCCGCAATATAACACGATTTTGTTGCGCCTTTAGACTACAAGCTGTGTGCGCCGGGTACAAATATTCCGTACGTGCTCTTTATTGTACTGCTATATTCGCGTGTTAACTCTAATTTCCACCAAATCGTCACGATTTATAACGACATGATATGCCACGATACAGTAAACGTAATCATTTCGCCGGGTCGCTAGCTGTTGGTCGGACCGAGACGGTAACGATAAACCACCCGCGCGTTTCATTAATATTTACCGCACGGATTGTCTTCGCTCCGGTCCGCCATGTTCCTCTCCGTTTAATAGCCGGGTCGGTTTAATATTTCTGATATTCATACCGGCCGGCCGAGGGTCTCGCCGGGTTAAACACGGTTATTTTATTAACGTTATTTATTTTTTTTTTTTTTTCCAATCGCGGTTCGCGAGACAAACTGCCGATCTGGGTCGGTCGCCGCGGCCGTACTATAACTCGATACGAAAATCGGATAGACGCTGGCGCATTGTGTGCGTCGGCGAAAGCGGTCATTATACACGCGAAGTAATATAACTTTATACATAAGTAATCGATAATTTTCGCGGCGTATAAAAACGCACGCGTTATTATTCGCGAAAAGTCGCGAGAGAAAATCGAGGCGCTGCGGGGAATCGAGAAAATCGTAAACCGTTCCGGACCGGGCGACGACGACCGGAACGCGCAGACGCGGGTAAAAAAAAAAAAAAGTCGGCGGCCCGGTGCGAACAATCCTCCGAACGGTGCCCGCCGAAATATTCTCCTCGCGAGTGTACAACACGCGTTGCGTAAAAACAAAATCGTCGTGTTTCCGTTGACCAACACGCACAGTACGATATCATTACATTGTATGATACGAAATATTATATTATACACGCGCCAAGACGGGTGACCTTGTTTCGCGGATCCATAACGAATCGGGTGGGTTTTATTCGAGATTCTCGTCGGACCCGGCAACACTTCCGCGTCATCGATACGCGTAAAATACACGCGCCCGAGCATCGTAATAATATTAATATTGTAACCGCGGCCGGGTACGGATCCGGCGAGGGGGCTTGGGGCACATGTGTCCACATTATTTCCCATTCGTTTTACAATTCTATAGATCCTGATATTACTATGCAATCCAATCGCGGATATGTATGATAATATTATAATACTATTATACTATTGTATTGCAATTGTATTTGTGTTGTAAAAAAAATCGTTACGGTCCCCAGATCTGTGCTCTCGATCCGTGCCTAACCGGTGGGGGGAGGGGTGGGAGGGTTTTATAACTCGTAGCTTTAAAAAAGATCGCGATAATATACGGTCTTATAAAAACGTGCGAACAAACGCCTTTAAGTGAACATTAAAAACGATAAAATACGCAAAAAATAATAATAATAATATTGATACCGAAATATCCAGAAACTACGAGATACTAACGGTGTAAGCGATCCAATTATTAAAGGGGTTTCCTTATCGATATGATTACCGTCATACCGAGTTGCGGCGGTGGCCGCTAATAAAGAAACAAATGAACGTGATATTCAAGACCGTTTGAAGAATTATTCTTGTAGTCAAGTATATTGCTGAAGCCCACGGTGTTTAAATAACGCTAAGCATACGAAAAAGCAAAAGAGCACTTAAACTTAAAAAATACGCAACAATATGCGAAGTAAACTTTCGTATAAAGCTTCGTTATTTCCCTAAACAAATTTATAGCACACAAAAGTATCTATATCACTAGAAAAAAAAGAAAGAAAAAAAAAAGCAAACGTTTATGAGCCCTGTATTACAACAATACGACGTTATATCGTCTCATAATAAACACATAGGTACGCAAAATTCAATAAAACGAGTCGATTTCCCGTGTTAATAAAACGAACGTTTCCGAAAACCTTTTGTCTTATACTTTTTTTTGTTACGACTCGTAAATACACCGTAAACCATGTTTACATATCAAATATATTATAATAATTTAAAATCAATATTATTTCATAATAGCCGATAACACGCCGGGATAATATAATATTAGAGTTGAGGGTAACGTGTTGTTATGCGTTTTGACGATTGCGATGTAAAAATACCAAAAACACAGCCCGAAAAAAGCGACGATATTATAAATCTATTCGAATAATCTTGTATCATATTGTTATTACTCGGAGGTGTTTTATCAGTTTTACTGTAAAAAAATCGGAGTGAAAACCGTTCTACTTCTTTCAGTATAATACTCCCGACCGAAATCGATAAGCAATACCCCGTTTTATAAATTGAGTTCCCACTTCTGACATTGTATATTTGCAGTTTTTTTTTTCTTCGGGAGAGCAGCTGGATTTATGTCACGACTGCACGACAAGAATGCACTCGAAAATCCGTTGCTAAGGAAATTCAACGAAACTCAGTTTTGATAGATTTACGGTTTAGTTTGTTGCGTATTATTATTATTCTTTTTTTTTTAATACGAAGTCTTTGCAAAAATTAGTTAGAAATAATATTTTCGATATAATACCTAATCGATTAAACATTTTGGAACGTCTGAAATTCTACAATAATATTATTTGATATTCGGTCTGTAATAATATTATTGCCTCATACAACGCAAAAATATAACTACACGCGGGTATAAAACAAAAAAATGCACACGTTTTAATTTTATAATGATTGTAGTACATTCTTTAGTTTTCTAAATACCTGCAGTATGGCTCTATTCAGTCGCTATAAATAAACGACATAGCATAACAATAATAATATATCAGTGTGACGCACCTGTTTTTGTGAATTTAAAAATGAGAAATTACGTTTACGATGTATTTTTTTTTCTATGTAACAGCAAATCTCGGAAAAACAAAACAATATCGCTTTTTTATTTTTTCAAAAATAATTCGCTTAATAATTTATTAGATTAAACTTGAAAACATCAATTAAAATTCTGATACTTAAAAAAAAGTCCTATTAAATATAATACTAAAAAAAAAAAAAAAACTGGTGAAAATCCGAGATAAAATTACATAGTTACATATTATAAATTTGTTCTATGAACGTTAACGCTATTTTATCATAATATTATAGTATATACAAATGATATTAATAAACGTACAATGTAATACAATAGATATTTCACTGCAGGCAAAAAAAAAAAAACACAATTTGTTTGTGCAATTATTATATTGTTATGCACTTCATATTATGGTAAAGTTTGGAGTTTATCGAATTTGGAGAGGTAGGAATATAATTACGTGTGAAATGATAATATAAGATTGTAGTAACATTTTTCAATTTACAATTTGTTGTTGTTATCATTATAGTTTTGCAGTAATAACACTCGTGATATGACGCGCCCAAAGGTTAACATTTTTGATGTTATAATTTCGAACCGAGTATTATAATATTATGATAGGCGCACTATTATTAGTAGGTATAGTAGACGGAAAAAAAAAAATGCAAACGCCACCAAAATCCGTACGCATAAAACAGGTACTCTACTACAAATACGACATACATATAACACAACATTACTCTCGTATTAGTATTAACTCTATGTGTTTTTTTTTTTTTTTTAGTTTTTAACTATTACAAAAAAAATACACATATATATATATTATAATACATTATCTGCATAATACACGTCAAAAACAATTTGAAATCGAACGCGCCGAGTAGGTACAAATACAAATTATATATATAAACCTGACTACATACATATAATAGTATAATACAGGTATATGAGGTATGTATAGAGGGTTAAACTTTAAAAAAAAAAAAATCATCCGTACCTCGTATATCGAAAACGTATCGTTGCAGGGATTCGAAACGATATTACACTCGCGTATAACTGCTACGCACATAATAATCCGTCTGTTAGACGGACAAACAAAAAAAAAAAAAAAACAAAAAAAACCATATAGGTAATCAGATTAAATTACTGAACGACGACGACGTTGTTTAAATAATAATAAAATAATAATAATAATAATAATGTTAATTGGAGACGTTTAAAACCGTACAAACTCGTTATATTATAGTGGACGAGGGCTGCGTATAGAGTTGAAAAAAAAAATGGGTTTTTGACAAAATATTCGAGTACACGTTTTTGAACAAAAAAAAACTTCGTCGTCGACCCGAAGGTTTCGGCCCGGGAAAAAAAAAATGAAAAATAGGATTACGCTAGAATAACGTACGTAAAAATCGCATACACCTTTAGCAGGTATAATACTCGAACGCAAGTAAAATAATTGAATTTTACGTCACGTCAAGCTCGCGAATTTATTATTTTTATTTTTCCGACCTACATTAAAAAAAAAAAAAAAATACATGAGATTAAAAACCCGTGCGATGCATTAATTATCGCGTAGTATACGTTTTGTTAATATGGAAAAAGCTTCTTGGCGACGACGACTATTTATCGAATATACGCACACGAGGTAAACCGAAAATAATTAAGACCTAAAAGAGGGAGGGGGATACCATTTAAAATTTACCTCGCCCCCTCGAATATGCTTGTATAAAAGAAAGAAAACAATGGCTTAATGGGAAAAATACTAAAAAAAAATATGAAAAATTGAAGAAAAATAAAATTAGTATTTCACAAAACTGTATATAGGTAGTCCATTCCGTTACGTTTGAAATCGCAATTCGCACTTTATAAAAATAAAACTTACGGCAATCGACGGAAGAAAAATAAAAAAAAAACAAAATGGTGTATTAGTAATGGATATTGTCGTTGGATTTTTTTATATTTTCAGATTCGACGACGATTGGATATCCGGTCTGTCATATTACACACGCGTGTACAGTGTACACAGGAAAAGGAAACAATACTGTGACAGCGTCATTATTGCGTCCATATTATAATATGTAGTTCACGACATAGACCGTATAACGCGACTATACATTTTTACAACGGATAATAAAACGGCAAAAATGGTTGGACCGAAAAACTCGCAGTGTGAAAAATATAGGTAAAATACGCAACAACGGTAGTATCAGGGGCGGTAATATTGTGTATTAAATGCAAAGAGACCGCCCTTGGCTCAGAAAGAGTAAACGGGAGAGTAGGTACTCGATAAATGACTCGGTACTAATATAGTAGTAAGACAACTGCACTGACAACGACGATAGCTCAGGATCTACTCCATCACAGTCCGTATAGGTGAGCTATTCGAGAAATTAAATAACTGAAGTTAACCAAATATTAATAACTGCAACAAGCGACAATAGATGGGAACTTGATGTTATGATATTTTATTTTGCGAAGGTCGTAGAAAGATTGATTCGGACCGAGCCATAAATCACAAGATAGATCGCAAAATTACACTGAACAACTTACGTCATCTTAAAATAAATGTTTTTTTATACGCTATAATTGTTATTGGATTTTTAAAAAATTACTCTTTGTTATTCATTTAATTTAATTTTTTTATTTCTCTCTTGTTGAGGTCCCCCGTTGTTCTATATCCCAAAGTTTTGAGACATTTCCATGGGCAGTAAAAAGTAAAAACTAACGTTGGGAGAGCCGGTTAGTTATTTTATTAGGCTATTAGTGGTGATAACGCTTGAGTATTATAGCTCGCTTAACTCTAGTAAAAACCATTGGCAATCTATAGTGGGTCATTTGGTGAGTGGGTACTAGGTCAGCTGACTTCTTGGGTACAAAATCGGGTCGTCGCTGATATTAATAGTACTGTGAAAATTCGAAAACCGTTCGAATTTTAAATATGTAAACACGCGAACAAATACCCTTATATAATGACGACGAATAGGAAAATCGAAAACGTACACATATAAATATTTTAAGAAATAATTATAGAGCCGTGAATTTGGGACAAACGCCTTTTTTTTTTTTTGAAATTATCACTTCGTTAAATTTTTCTATACACGGCCAACGATATACGCAACCATATTCTATTAGAAATAATATAAACGCCAAGTGAACCGTAAAGAAAAAAGAAGACCGAACGCCAGACCGTCGGTAACCTAACCCCGCCACCTTCCCCTATAATAGAAACGGATATTTATTTATTTTTTCCTCCCGAATTCTTTTGCCGTGACTGTCCGCGTTCCTCGCGTATCCGTCTCGTCCTCCTTTTTTTATATATATTATATTATATATCCCGCGGTGAAGACGTATTACGGTCAGGTTCATAATAATATCGTTATTAATACGTCACCACTACCGGAGGTGGACGTTTTTGTTTTTTTTTTTTTTTTCATTTCAAAAGGACACATACGTCCGAAGCCCCCCCGTGAAGCTCCGAAAACGAGATCCGCGAGATAATAAACATTACAATAACAAATAAATAAAAACACGACCGCCGAAACGCAACGCGCTCGCGTCGTCGTCATCGCACGGTGTCATCGCGAACGGGCCGCCGGCGCGACCACCGCCGTGCGACGTTGCCGTACGGCGCGTTCGCGAGAGGGGAGTACGCGAACGTTACCGACGGCCGTGTCGTTCGATCCGACAACGTCGCGGCGCTTCGAACGCGCCCAAGACGACCGCAGCGGCCGCGAAACCGCTGCCGCCGCCGCCGCGATTATCGTCGTCGTCGACTATATTCCGGAAACGATTTCGGGCAGGTCTTTTTCTGTTTTTTTTTTTTTCTTTTCTCAATCAATAATCTCCTCTTATTATTGACTCCGTTGGATAATACTCGATACGTTTTTGATTGTAGTGCCTACGCGCGTACATTAAAAATACGAACTTCCGGCGCGACGGAATATTAATACGCGGTCTACGTAGTGCAGGCGTATATTAAGAGGAATGTGGGACATTAGGGCGAAAACAATATTACGAGACTTCAGAAAAATAAAAAAAATCGCTACCTACCGTTCACCAATAATTAATTCAAATTTCTTTCGATAAACTTCGGGAACGCACAATTTTCCCTATAATACCTCCTGCTCGCGATACAACACAATCTACACAACATTTAACATTTTACGATTTACACGAGTACACGCGATGTGCAACTTTCAAATTCGATTCCTAAAGACAACACTGCGGTCAGAATAAATTGTCAGACGAATGTCGTGATCCCACCCTTGGAAAAAAATACTATCGAAAATAATTAAATATATTTTATAGTAAAATATTAACTTTGAGGTGCATTTTAATGAGAGTTTTAAAAGATAAAAAACCGGTTTTCGAATATCTTTCCACCGGTCAATTAATAGGTCAGTTACCCTGTCTGCAGTTATCACTTATCTATATTATATTTCGTTGCTACCTAAAAAGTCGATAACGTCGATTATATTTAAAATCATAACCAATATTATAGGTATCGTTTTCGTATTCATCGTACGTGAGACGACGGTTAATGACCGGCATTATTTGTTCCGTTCGCGACGGAAGAAGGGCCGTGTCTATTTTGCGGATTCTCGAGTTTTCGGACGCCTAATCAAAAAAACAATAATAATAGGATACGCGTGAGTGTCTTTCGAGTAAACGTCAAACTTGTTAATATAATATAACGAAATGTTTCGTATCAGTTTTTTAGCGAAAACCGTACGATGGACCGATTCTCGTCAAAAGACGCGATGATCATTGTGATTATTATTATTATTATTATCGCGGTACGGCGGCGTGCCGTTACACAAAAGTCCTCGAGATTTATTGAACGAGAAAAAACTTACGCGGGCGGGGCGAAAAAAAAATGCCGTTTGAAAAAAAATTGTCCTCGAACCCCGCGCACTGTACACACTGCTGTACGCCGGCACAAACGAATTCACACAACGAACGTGCAGTGCACTAGGATGACGTTTTGTCATAAAAAGATAGAACGACGATGTCGGCGGCGGTTATAGCAATTAAGTATTTATATTACGATTAAAATTTTTCATTTTTTTTTTCTCTCATTCTAAGTATTTCGCTATTATTCGATAATATTGTTTAATAGTTCGAACGCCCCGCATCGCGCGAACGATCGTTTAAATATGCGCGAAGATAACGCGCGCGCTCTTGACGGTGAAAAACATTGTTCGTAAAAAAAAATATCGTCGTCGCGGTTTTCAGAAAAACAAACTGTGTCACACCACCACGGGTCTCCGAATAGATACGATAATAATGTTATCGTCGTCGTTTCTCCTTCTCTCTCTCGGCATAACATAACTGTTAAAAAATACAATATTGTTATTATCGGAACACCGTACGCGGTTTTTCGCGCGTCTAACGCATTGTTCGTGAACGCGCGGCACCACGGTAAATAATCGTCGAGTTTTCGTATGAAACGCGTTGCATTTCCCTCCCCCCTCCGATCTATTTTGGGCGCGGGGAGGGAAATAAATTATAATAAATAAAAAAGAAATATCGGCATTTTTTTTTTTTCTAGATCTTTTTCACACTCTCTCGCGCACGCGCGCAATTCGTTTGTGCGGAATTTTCTTTTTTTGAAACCGTTCGGCGCCGCCGCCGAAGACGTAATTAATTTTCGTTTGATCGCCGGCTCGTAAAACTCGGAATGATATACACGTTATAAATAAATACGTCGCGCAGTCAACGTCAATTTATCCGTTTATTCATAATATATTACAATATATACACACGTGCACAAACGTACGATAATAATACGTCGACGACGCCGCGTATTGTGTACATAGATAGCGCGCGCACGCGAACGGTACCGTACCCAATAAAATAAAGTTAGGACGACGCACACCTCCTCTATACGCGGTTTAGGTACACTCGCGTTCGGCAAATATTACTCGCCGGCGCGTGAATTGAATAACGCCACGGCGGCGTATATTTCGCGGGGCGAAACTTTTCGAAACGCAACGCCAAAGTATTTAGTATTTAGTGGCTACGCGTATATAGATGTGCTCTACGTGGGCACACGCACACATTATTATTATTATGTTTCGCGGTATAATACGTTTATTATGCCTGTATAATATAATAATATACGCGTATACGTCATAATATTATACAGGCGCCGAGTACCTATACACGTACGAGCATAAAAACCGAGTAATATATCGAGCGGCCGTACGCCGTCCCGGTTAAACGACGAAAGGCCGTTCGGCCGCGTTTCGGAACGGCAATATCGCGGCCCGCACATCGTTTCGATATTAATTGTAATTACGATATTATCCCGCGGACCGGCGGAGGCCGACGATACATCGCGAGAAAACAAACAGCGATCGATTGTCGCATACGGAAAGGGAAGCGATTACCGTTTGACGGGACGCTACTACTGCACACCGCTACAGACCCGACCTTGGACCAACTTTGGACAGCGTGTGCTGCGCCACTGTTTTTCGCCGCGGCGGTGCGGTCGAAAGTGAAACAGATTGACCGACTCATACGTATGCACCCACCGTGCGGCGATCACGTTATTTCCGAGCGATTCGATATTATTTATACGGACGACGGGCTGAACCGGCAACGGGAATCGGCGCACAAATGTGCCGTAATCGTCGACGAGACATTCGCGTCACAACGCGGTCAATCTAATCACGTGGGAAAACTGCGTTAATCGTCGACGGCGTCCCCCGGAATCCGGCGCGCGTGATATTAATCGGCCGTTTACCCCCCCCCCCCCCCCCCCCCCNCCCCCCCATCCCTCTGTATTGTACAGGTGTACACGCCGGTCCCGAGCGGAGTCACTGTTGCCGGTCTCGTAGGTGCTCTCCGCGTAGGTGCCGCGTAGCCGCCGATAAGGGACAGGAAACCGTTGGGTGTTTCCCCGTCAATCGAGAATAACCGCGAGGAAAATCGGAAAAACGATGCGCCCTGTAGTGCAGAGCAGACCGACAACGCAACGAGAAAGTTCCGATCGGAGATTACGACTGGGAGCCGTATTTCCGGTAGACAAATCGTTTGCAGACGCGCGAAAGACAAAAAACACACGGCCGAGCGCGTCAAAATAGCTGTTTTCTCGGCGCGTCGACCGCGTAATAAATCTTCGGTTAACATAACCAGTCGGGTATGATATTATGTTATATCGGCTGTGCGAACCTCCACGTAGAAACGAAATGAAATTTGTCGCCGCAGCCTGCGCGGTTAAAATAACAATAATACATAGCACGGTGTTGACGATTTCTGCAGTCGCAAACAATAATTTCAACAGTTGTCGTATATTGTCATTATAATATCGAGTTTCAATAATAACGTATAAATTCGAGTATATAATAATATAATACGTGCATATTATTATAGGTGTATATCGCGAACGCAATAATACAAATACAGAAAAAAAAAAAAATAATATAATAATCGAGTGTGTATCGTAATATAATAACATACAGGGCGTGTTATAAGTAGTTATACGACCGTTACGCGGATAACCGTTTTGAAATTCAATTGATAACAGGCGAAATCCCTGGCGAAATCAGTATTCACGTTTTCCCCTTCGACTTTAGGCGAAAAAAAAAACCGCAGGAAAAAAAAAAAAAAATATTTACAATAAAAGTTTTACGGACCGGACATTTCCTATACAAAAATCGAGTTAATACAAAATACGGTTATTTCGATTTTTTATTGACCTTTTTTTTTTTTTTCCATCGTATATTTTTACATTTCAGATTTTGTACTTGAGACCCTCCTCACAGACAAGATAATAAACAAGAAATTATCGAAAAAAACAATAAAATTATTATTATACTTTTCAAAATCGGGTGCACCAACTGAAATCGCCCGCAAACGATTATTAAACTATTATACCGTTCGTTTAAAGATAAAACTAAACGATTTTGTAAGCTATTATTGTATTAATAATTACGATGTTGGCGTATTGCTGGTATCGATAAATTCATCGCGAGTTTATCTAATCGCGTTTAACGATTAGATCGGGTTAACCGTGGTGATTGGGTAAGATTAACCCGGGGGTTCAACCCACAATACCCGAAAATGGGTTTTTATTGTAAGCAAACACGTTTGGGTATAGTTTTAAACTCGTAGGCATAATAATTATTTTACACGGTGCTCGTATTACCCGATCTTTGAACGACCTTTTATTATATCAAAATAGTCGGAGCAGGTTTCCGAAATTTTCTCCGAAAATGTTAAATTTAAAAGTTATTTTTTACTACTATTCTATGAGCACCGTAATGAAAGAAAAGGCTTTTCCACGTATCCTATCGGCTGCCCGATACGCAATCAAGAGGAAGCGGTCGTTTTTGCACAAATACTTGCCAGCGTCCGGTTTTAATTGTCCTAGTGATGTCCAACAGCTGGTACGTGGATGTGTGGATTTGTTGATAAATCGTCTTGGTCATTTACGGGAAGTCGATTCTCGATTTAACATTCGAAGTGCCACAAAATATAAATGAAATATATGATATAGAGGTTATTATCACGGGGTTTTCAAAAAACAATATATATTTTAATTTCGGATACAACCAACACTTATGGAAAATAGATGAGCTCCGTTCCGTTGAAATCACGATATCCGAAAAACGAATACCGTCTTCCGGGATTTTTGATTGTATCGAGGGGGGGCGTTTATTTTTCTTCGCGATCCAAAGGGAAAACGCATTAAAAAAACGAAAATAAAAAAATAAATAAATAAAATACCCATTACTTAATAGGAAATGTTATTAAACGCACTAAACGATTTGATTGAATGAAACGTTATGTTACCTGCTGTATCGTGTAAACGGTAAACGCGATGAAAAAAAAAAATAATAATAATAATAATAATAATAATAATAATAAGAAAATGTAAGTAATGCGATTTACCGAAACCGGGCGGTGGTGGTGGTGGGGAGGGGAGGGTTAGGGGAATCCGCCGAGTTTTCCGCGACTCGACGATTTTTTTATCGTTTTACAATGATAATAATAATACGTATACGAACGATAAAGACGCGACAAGACAAAACATTTCGGGATCGCGCGACGGGACGGGGGACGGGAAAACTCCCGGAAAAAACCGTCGTCGGCGAAAACGACGGGCAAACGAAATTGCCGCGGCCCGGCTATCCAATTAGTAGAGCGCGTCCGACGGAAACGTCCAATTACAACTAAAAATATTATACAGTTTATAATATAATATCAGGTGTACATTATTATCGAACGGATCGTCGGATTGCCGGCGAAACGCCGCGGGTGCGATCACGTGCGATTTTACGATCTCGCGGCGGGAAACCGTGCGGCTTTTTGGGGGAGGGGGGGTGTGATTGAGGAGGAAATCGACGAGAAAAATTATCGCCCGACGACGCGAAAATCTTCTTTTACATAGACGCGAACACGTTCGCGCGCGTTCGGTCGGACGCCACGGACGCGACCAGACCAGACCACCGACTTCGGGGCTGCTGAAATTGTGCAGGACACACCAAATGGACCCGTCATGGGCTGTCGCCGTAACTATTTTCACGCGTTATTTTCCATGCACACGCGCACCGTCTACGGGAAACCCGTATTTTGTTCGGCTCACTTTGATCGTGAAAGTACTGTATGAAAAAAAACCGATTGGTATTTTATTTTTTTTTGGGGGGGGGGAGAGTGTGCTAAATACCACCTTATATATTTGCGCGTATGGATCGGAACGAGACATCCGCCGGAAAACTCGAATACGGACGACGACGACACCACGGAACAGAAAACAAACCGATTCGCGAGGTTTCGGCCGGTACACTTCCCACGTGCAGCACGTTCGGTTCGTCCGGAATGACGAAACCGCAATTTTTTTTCTCTTTTTACCGAGAATACCTACTGCAACGCGTCGGGGAATTTTCGTTGTGGTGTCATTCGATTATATTGCCGTACGGTTATCGCCGACGACGCGGTATAAAAGCCACCCGTCCGCCGTTTTAACGAGAGACTCGGCGTGGTCGTCGTCCAAAGAGACAACCGCGTGCCCCCAACAACCTCCCCCCCCCCTCCCCGTGATATTATTACGATATAATCGAAAGGGTACGTGCCATTCTTTTGTCTTTGCAATCCGAAGAGGGCGTGTTATTGTAATTTTTATCGCGAGCTCTTGAAAACCGCCGCCGACGACGAATCATTATATTATATTCTATTGCGGAAAACCAATAATAATAATAATAATAACACGTTCTATACGATATTACCGACGGCCGACGCGATGTGGAACGGCCCGCGAGTTATCGGCATGCGACGACGGTTAAGCGGTAAGTGTACCGCCGGGGGGAGAGTGGACGACGAAATGAAAACGTCGCGCGAATAATAATAAATACGCTAAACGTCAGAAAGAGAAGAGAGAGATAGAGAAAAAAAAAACTAGACAATACCGTCGCAGAATCGGACTGAAAAAACAAAACGGCTCTTATAATCCACTCCGTCCGCAATAACAACGTTATTATAGTCGAACACGCCGTTCATTATACACGCGTATCCGTAAATAATAATCACTTATCTTTTGTATCTTGAGCGATCGTCGTCGGGACTTTTTCCGCCGTTTGTATGGTTTTTCAATTGCCGTACGGGGATAGGGACCGCGCAGCCGATATTATTTCGCCGATTCGTTTTTTTTTTTTTTCAATATTGTAATTTATTCGTCGCCGCGACTCGAAGATGACGAAATATTCGTTTTGGTGGTGGGTGGGGGGGGAGGGGAAACAAAAAACAATAAATATTTAAACGCGCAGGTACGCTATTGTTTTTGTTTTTTTCCATCTCTCTTGGATAATACACCAACAACTACAAGACACACCCAGTATGGAAAAACGGACGCGATTTCTAATCTCCGCGGTGCCCCCACCTCCGACGAAAATAATGACCGCGCAATGTTTACGTCGCGCTAATGTCATTATTAATGTCGCCGCTGGGCGGCGCGCGCGGGTTTTCCAAAACGAAAAACGCCAGGATTTTTCCCGTTTTGTCGACACGCGTAAACGACGGAAATATTTATTACCGATAACATAGGAATTACTCGGGGGGGGTGGAGGAAGAACAGTATCGGAACGCAAACCCGGGTAAAACTTTACCCTTTAGCGTGCCTACGCTTTAGTAATGACAATAATTATTGTGTAAGGGTTCGCGAAGGTCTCGTCCGCGGAGTTAATCCCCTCTACTCGGCCTCCGGACCGAGACGCCGGCGACGGCGGCGGCGAGCTCGACGGGAAACAATGTGGACACGGAAATCTAAAACGGCGAAATCGCAAAAACCGGATTTCTCGGAAATCCCGGGCGGCAGGTGTACCGGGGAAGTACCTGTGTCGTAGGGACTTTGACGAGAGAGGCACGCCGCCGGCCCGCGTACGCCGCGAAGACACGTGGACACACGACAATATTATTATTGTTATTATTATTATTATTGTTATTATATCGGACCTGCGTTACCGCACGAATTTCAATAAAAACCATTGGCGAAACCATTCAATGTATAAACTGTCGTACGGCGACGGTGTGTGATAAGAGAGGTGTTGTTCACTTTCTCCGACCCGAATATTATCGGTTAGGCATAACTAACCAAACGGCTATTCTAGGCACGGTCCAGGAATTCCCGGACTCGCCGCGTATACGCGTATACAACCGGGGAAAAATCGTTGTCGGCGACGCGATCAGGTATTATTACAGTAACAGCTCTTTGTAATGGGTGCGGTCTCGCGGACGAAATGCCGGCGGATTAACGGTGAAAAAAAGACTTACGTAGTCATGTAGCCGAGTCCGCCGCGGTTGTGCGACGACGGCGAGTTCCTCAGGCTTTCGAACGGATTGGGTTTCGGCCGGTAATTCATGGTGACGACGACGGTGGTCGCGGGGCCCGGCAATCAGAACAACAACACCATGATATTTTTAATTTTCGGGAAAGAAAAAAAAAAATGAAAAAAAACACTCGCGCGACGAACGGCCGCGGTGCCGAATTATCGATACGATATATTTCAATCGTAAACTTGCGATTTTCACAAACACACACACACACACACACACACACACACACACACACAAAGACACACACACACTAGGTGGAATACACCTATTGAATATTACACACACACATACACACGCGATCGAAACGTCGAACTTGATTACCTACTGATTGGCGACCGGTAGGAATAAAATAAATTCGTATACAAAAACACTGTCACGACTTCGTCGCAGATTTCGGCACAATAAACGAAATTTATTCGAAAACGACAACACGACACGCGGACGCAGAAACTTTGTCGGTAAAATAAAAAAAAAAATAAAAACGAGAACAATCAAAATTTTTAATATGTCGCGTCGAATTTTTATTTTTAAAAATTTTTCACGATAATATTTGTATTATTATTAATATATAATTTTTCTTTTTTTTAATAGACTACAAAACGCAACGGAGCTGACGCACGACCGAAGACCAATCGCACGGGAGCCATATTGAGTGTCCGCCGCGCCGTTACACGAGAAAAGAGCGCCGCGCGCGCCGGTGGTGGTGGTGGCGTACAACTACTACACGTCCTCCACCGCCGCCGCCGCCGCCGCCGGCAAACGTAACTCCTCCGCGGAGGGGACGACGCGGATCGTGGGGACACGGATAGAACGAGAGAGACGGAACGACGAGCGTAAGGGGAGCCAGATGGAGAGCGAGGGAGACAGAACGAGAGAGAGCGCTAGATGACACGGAAGGCGGGTGGACACGGTCGGTAGTTACGGCGGTGGGGGGCATCGGTGGCGGCGGCAAAGGACACACATAGACACACGCACACACACACAGCTGTAATCGGACGTGAAGTGGGACGGAATATTTTACTGGTGGAGCGGTTTATAATATATATATATATATATGTAAATATATGTATTATATACGCGGTGTCGGTGCGCATACAGAGCGATCGCGGTGTGTGTGCGTGCGTTAAAACCGCCGCCGCCGTTAACAAGTGTGCCCCAAAGGGGCTGGCTGTAGCTTTGTCGAAAAAAGCTGTTTTTACAACAATGACTGGGGGGGGCAAAAAAAAAAACTGTAAATATTATACCGTGGCAAACAACACCCGAGGAAATCTTCGCCATCATATTTGAAAAACAAACTTTTCTGCAGTACCTATCTACATACCTAATACTCTCCGCGCCTACCCCGGTAATCTAAATGATGGCGTTGATACCAATTTTACGTATTATAGTTAGCTATTTTAACATTTTACTCATTATCGAATTCAGAACATTTGATTGTTTATCGGACTATCGTTTTAAAATTAATAGCAATAGTAATACAAATAAGGACGAGAAAACATTATAATCATTGAACGCCAAAATTAATTTGAAAAACGTTTATCAAAGTCTAAATAATAAATAATATACTGAATAATATAATATATAACATGAGTGTATACGTAGATTGGACCCAATCATGCCGGTGTTACTAATTCAAATTAAACCCACAAAATTGTATTACAATACGAGATATTATTATTACGAAGAACTGGGAGTTATCTTTGAAGGGGAACCACCGTACTCCAATAGAATAATGTTATACGAACAAAAATGTTATCGATTTAAATGAACTAATTAATTTTAATTTTTTCATAAGAAAAAATATACGAAAATAATAAAATCAAATCTATCGACGACGATAAGGGGGTTAGGTTAGGTTGTGCACTTATATGCACTTAAATCCTTCCGACAGAAATAATATTTTAATAGAAATGAATTATTATTGTAAACAATTTGGCAATGGCATATCTGGGGCTTATTTAAGAGGGGGAGGGGCAAACTGATATCATAATAATGTACTTACAAGACCGGGAACAAGACCAATATGTAACTTAGCGCTGAATTTTGTTTGGTTAGTGGCACACATTAAAATTTAATCTATTAAAATAGTTTTTCACAATAAAATCCATATTATGTGTATCAATAATAATGAAAGAAATCAGATAATAAAAGTAACGACTACAAATAAATAAGAGATAATAGCCATTATAGGAAACGTATTTTTTTCCGTGTTTTTGTGTCGTGAGTGTTAGTGTGTTTTCGTATTTCGTGCGATTTATTAAAATGGCTCGTAGAATTTGTTATCTGTATACAGATAGACAATATTAATGACGAAGCTTCACGAGGAGTTCAATTTTTACAAGAACTTGATTTATTATTATTGCTATAAAAAAAAAAAAATGTTACAAAATTTAAGAACTACGTGATACGTGGTGGAATACTAAAAATATGCGATAGCAAAAGCATAAAAATATTTAATACATATATAGGTACCACGCATATTTACTAAAATATTTTGTTGGGAATATTGGTGTACACATTAAACGGTAATTGGTCACATATTGGACCGGTTCCCAAGATAGTAACTAAAAACAGATTTTGAGGGAGGAGTCACAATTTTTAATTTACTTCCCCCTTTGTTTACGTTCAAACGCATATCACTGGCACCCATCTCTCCCAAATGACAACCTTAAATACTTACACGATTATTTAAGCAATAATTATTATTAAAACATATATGTACCTACTTATTCACACTTCATTTAAGTTTTAAGTTGATATTATTTTAAACGATTTAACTTCCTAAACGCCATATAAAAGTACTAAATAATCTCGAATCTACAATTATTATTAATAGACAAAATGGGGGCGATCGTCACGTTAACCATCCCCTTCTCCGCGACTTCCCCGAATAGCCGCGAATGCGCGGATAAAAACAAAATAATAATAATGCTAAAACCGTATAAAACGACGATAAAGTTAGTATTTAATTTAAGAGGGTCGGACGTGTGAATGTAGAGAGGGAAGGGGCGGCTGTAAGCCTCCAGACGAGAGCCCATAAGCTGTATTGTTGATTTTAACACCTCCACGCGCGCGCGACATTTTAGTCGCACCTACGCCCCGAACGCGCCCACGTGACCGAAAAAGGCAAACTGTTTCGTGCAGATACATAACAGGAGGAGTCCTATACATATTTTTATAGTAACAAAAAAAAAAAAATAATACAATGTAGCGGTTTCCGTACGGAGGAAAAAATGCAATTATACCTATTCAAAACTAATAATATCGTATTCAATAAACTGCAATATTACTGTTCAAACGATTGAAATATTCTCGGAATAACGTCATTTCTCGTTTAACATTGATCGTCTTTAAAAATAAAAAAAATAAAAAAATGGCTAACTCAAATAAGTATATTCGTTCGCGGTTATAATGAAAACGACGACACAATGGTTCGGGTCTTTGGTGCACTACTGCACGTGCTCACAAGCACCGGACCTGCACGGGCCGGCATTCACACGTTCCGGACAACCGCATTTCCGCGTCCGCGTCCGTTTCGTTGGGGCCAAACGTCGTCGCCAAGAATGGAAAACTCACCGGATCGGACGGGGCGCGAACGCGGGACACGGTGTATGAAAATCGTAACGTCATAAAATACAAGTATACGTGGTTTTATCAATATTATACTGTACAGTGGTGTGAAGACACCGAACGAACACGGGCCGGATTATATTATTATGATACAGCGCGGGTCCGACATCATAATATTACTCGTTGGATTTCGCGGCCGTTGCGTTTAATACTTTATTATTGAATTATACGCGCCGGCGTTATAATATTCATTAGTGTGGCCGGCCGAGCGCGCAAGTGTGTTGAATCATCGGCGGAATCGACTTAACGCGCTACGATATTGTTTCACAACTGACCTAAGAACGTTGTTATTAGACGCGTGCAGACGGTGATAAAATATACACGGTGTAAATAACGGCTGTTGTTGTTTTCTAAACAGTTCGCGACTTTTTACAAACGCCCACGACGCTCGCCGTCGTCGGGCCCCCCTGCAGCACAGCGGCGCACCGCCGCGAACAGAGCTCATTGGCAATATCGAGGCGACGGCGGCCCTTGTTTCGCAATTCGCGGCCGCTGAACCCTTTTCTCTCGGACGTTTCATTATTGTATTGCCGCCGTTATTAAAACGATCCCCCAGAAATGCCGAGCCCGCAGGGGTCAGTGATCTGGCTATCCGTGTATACATATATATATATATATCCGAGTAATATTATTTCATAATAGTATAATATTGTATATAGGTACGGTTTTTTTTTTTTTTTTTTAAACCACGAGACATCGCAGCACGCCGCTACAACGTATACGTATAATACGTACGTATGAAATGATCGTTTTAAAAAATCGTCTATTTTTCAATCTATCAATTATTATTAATCAACGCTAACTGCCACCTATATATTTATATATACTTGTATATAGCTTTCGTATAATATACTCTGTACAATTTGAAATTATCTATACATATATACATAATACGTATACAGATATTGACGTCCTTTATAAACTTTATAAACGAGTATATGCTGTTCGGCCGCTGCTTCGATTTGAACGTGCGATATCGCGTCTATCGGAACGAATATATTCGTAATTATCGCGTATACCCGAATATTTGTAAAGGTAATGTTATTATATTGACGAGTTTCGAGACACTCCATAATATTACACTGTATCGTCGCGGGAGGGGATTCGGTACGTTTGTTTATAGGGGGCAGAGGGAGGCCGAAACGGTCCTAGAAGAAAGACTTGGTATTATTATACAAAGTACAGATTTTAAGGGTAATCATGGATTGTTTTATAGGGGCCGGCCAAACCCAGTCTCCGCCTGTAACACGGGTATCATCACCACTGGATCCGTTCAGTTTGGTTAAGTTAAATACATCGTTATTAGCGTCCGTTTCAGCATTAACGTTCCGTTCGCACAATCGGCCCATCATGCCTCGAATAAAATATGATCGAAACTGTTTCTACTATGATGGAGACACGGACGAAAAGCAATTATAGTTCGGTCAAAGTCAAAACGTTTGACCGGTCCGTCGGAACGCGACCGAACCGAACGGACCCGGTGTACTCAGCTCCTTTATAATTCGATAACAATAATATACATAATGTAACACTGCGGTAATTAAATACTAAAAAGGAATTCAGTAATAATACTTTGAACACATAATATTAGACGGCTACACGAGTTTCTTCTTTTGCGAGCAAAAATAGTAATTTATTATGCGTTATTTTTTTCTTAGGTACGCGTCCACTAAATGCGTCGACTATCCCGTATGTAGATATTATAAGGACCGGATTTCAATGTAAAGTGCATTTTTTTTTTCTATTCTCTAGGATAATACATTCCGACTTTTAAATACGTAATTCATTTGAGATATGCATTACAATGGCGCAACCAGGATTTTTTTGAAGGGGGGGGGTGTCACATTGTCTACAATTAATAAAAAAACGTTTTTCTAACAAATTTGAATACACTTATAATACTTAAACACGGACGGAAAGGGGTGTCCCCGAACACCAAAACACCCCTCCATCCTGTTTACGCCACTGAGAGATATAACTACGTGTAAGTACCTATTCTTAAAAATGTCGAAGAAATTCGGCATCTTCGCTCATTGAGATAATTGTGCGTTTGTACGTGTATTTTGTACATTTATTATTTATTATTACAATTTTATCAAGCATTAATGAATGGCTGCTCTATAATAGGACAACTCATTACGAGTATACGTATTGCATAATAATTCCCGCCGAGTTACTTGAAAATTGTAAACTTTTCCGTAGAATTTTTTCCCGTTTTTTCCGAGTCACTCTTTTCTATTGTATGTGTCGTAATGCGCAGCTCTATAATAATTCTCAAACGGCTATATAACTCTATACAATAATAACACACGAGCAAACAGTATAAAAATATTATCACTTTTTTTCTTTTTTTTTTTTTTTATTATTATTATATTTACACAGTGTAATAGCGAATCGTGACACGCGTTACCGACTACGATATCGTATATAAATACAATATTTTTTGTACGGCGAAGACGATAACGGGGCAGAAAATCAGCAGTTATATATACGGTGTGTATTATGCCATCAAAACGGCATTTCGCTGTAATATTCGATTTTCGCCGCAGACGGTGTACATGTATATATACATGAAACGCGACTCGGCGTATAATATCGTCGTCGGTTTTCACGCGCACACAAAACGGTCGTAAAACCGACCCCCGAAAAATGACCTAAGACACGACGAGCGGACGGTCCGGGCAATGATACTCTCGTATAAAGCCGTTTTGCGCGAGACCGTGTTAAATTCATACGCGTATATATATAAATAATAATTTATCGTTAAGGTTTTTGAAGGGACTCGGGGGTTTTTTTTTTCTCTCTCTCTCTTTTCTTTTCTCGTGCCACGTATAATACGACGTACACAAAGGGTCGCGTTTTTCAGACCGCGCACGTACGCGTAACACGGCCCGGCCGCACATCGCGTATCGTATATTATAATGTATAGGTACCGGCGATAGTCCGAATATACGCGCACACGTATTTACGGTCTTGAGGATTTTCACTTTTCCCCTCCTCCTCACCCCCCCCCCCACGACGGTTTCTTCTTTTCCGTTTCTCGGATTTTCCCGCACAATAATGCGCGCGTTTTTTTTTTGCGCGTGCACTGCGGCACCCGCGGACGGCTCCGTACAATAATATAGTTGGTAGACGCGCAATCGCCATCGCGGTCGCCGTAATGACATTTTATACAGAGTCGCCGCAATTATATATTGTCGCGTCGTCGCAGCCGTCACCGTATTATTATTGTCGCCGTGACACAACTCGAATATAACAATAATAATAATAATAATAATAATAATAATAATATTATTATTATTATTTATACGTAGGTATTATTCGGTCGAGTTTTTAATATTTTTTCCACTTTTTTTTTTTTTCTTTCCTGCTTCCACCATTATTAGGTACTTACCAACAATACAACCTTGAATCGATAAATTACCGCACTACACGATATAATACAATATACCGGCTAGTCTGTGGGTCGTATATATCGCATATATATATGTATAAATGTATAAATATATATTTATAGGTATAAAAAGTTATTATTATAGGTATACGACATATTCATCGATTTACTAAACATCAGTGTATACCTCTACCTGTGCCTATACGTATACGTAGATATACATGTACGTATAATATTGCGCGACGATGACGAGCTAATAATAATAATACCTACGACCGAGGAAAATTAGAGGGTGATGTTTTACCTTCTACGAAAAAAAAAAAAATAATACTAATAAATACAATGTAATAATACCATTTTTATATAGGCAGGTACGAACGCTTTTTTTTTTTTTACCTCTTATTATATATTACAATACTTAAACGGAGAAAAAACCCACGACCGACAAACGGGTAATAA
The DNA here is from genome assembly GCA_902439185.1 of Cinara cedri. Classification (NCBI taxonomy): domain Eukaryota; kingdom Metazoa; phylum Arthropoda; class Insecta; order Hemiptera; family Aphididae; genus Cinara; species Cinara cedri. The sequence continues at coordinate 502,056 of CABPRJ010000012.1, read as the reverse complement.
TTCGTGTAAATCACTCTATACTATATACGAGTAACACGAATTTATATATACATACATACCAATATAAAAGAGAAAAAAATCATCGCAAAAGAAACGATACACGTTTCCGAATGGAACTGCTCGACAAATCAACATTATTTTTTTACTCGCTTAATCGAAATATTATTAATTTTTGACTACAAAATAATCCGTACGATTTTGTTCGCCATTGTGCGATCCGAACTTTATCTTTTTATACGTATAAGTATCAATAGTAATAAAAAAAAAAATATATAGTTCCGTGTTATCATACGCTCGATTTTTCTAAAAACCACTTATCTTGTATATCTGTAGGATGGTGAATATGGTGATTGGTGTATCGCTCCCCTCCCTTAGGATTTTTATCGCTTTATATTAGTATCCATAACCTAAAACCTATGTAATTATGACGTATGTTTATATTCATTCGGTTAATGTAGGCTTAGATTAACCTCCAACGAAATATACAGTACAAATAGTAAAAAAAAAGTTAATATTTTGAAAATATGTCTAACTATGATTAAAAAAGTGAATTTTAAAATTTCGTATTACGTATGTAGTATTTTGATAAAATTTATTCCTAATTATTTCTACAAAAAGATGAAAAAAAATATGTAATTACTATTTAAGTTCACAGCTTTGATTATAATTATATGCTCTATGTACCTATGGTGTTTAATTTACTAGAAAAAAAAAAAAAGAAAAAATTATAATATGCATTTAATTATTTATTTATAACTCGTTTATTTATTGACGTAGATAATATTATTATTGTTCATCAATAATAATAAATCACGCGAGTTCGCGTTAAGTACATAATAAATAAAATATAAATAAATCTCAATTATTTTCAGTTGGTGTGTAAAAAATATTCATGTTCGATTAGTGATATTATACGATTCGAATATATTATACTTCTGATCATAATATTATTATTATTAAATTTGACGACGGTAACAAATTGGTAATGAACATAAAATTTCTAAACCGTCACGCCAAAAGTGACGCGAATGATTTTAATATTTAAATTGTATTCGATTTTAATTGTAATCGAAAATTATATCATAGGTCCCGGAGAAGAAGAAGAACTATATGTATGTTGTGTATAGTTTTCAATACCATGACATTTAATTTTGAAAATAAATACACTTGTGCATTATGTATAAACTAATTTTAAAAATACATACGCTTATGAATTTTAGACCAAAACATAACGTGTAAACAATTACACGAGACAAATCTATGAAAAAAATATGCCAAAAATTGACTTAAACCCTTCTACCTAGGTCCAAAGATATAAAGTACAAAGTGGTTCCGAAGCTTTTTATGAGGTATCACTTGGAATCACTTGAGATATCACTTTGAAAAATGTTTCGTACTTTGGTATACATAAGGATGAAATAATACTCAATAATAATTTTGTAAATGGTTTTGCGCTTGACCACTTTTTGAATAACAACTACGATTTATAATATAGATGATATATCATATATTGTTATAAAATATGATTCTACTTATATTATTACATACCATTCCGTCAATTAGGTAGATCATTGATTAGATAGATACTCATTATTTATTATAACTGCAATACTTCACTTACCTGAAACAAAATAAAGTAAATACTTATTAAACGTATGTATATTATACTGTCAAAAAGAACCTAAAATTAAATTACATAATTGTATACCTATATGGTTACACTGTGTATTTAAATTTATGATGGGCGTGTTTAGGTCAAGTGAAAAAGTTAATTTCGTTTTGTAACTTTTTAACTGGACTAGTTATGATTAATTTTGTCGTCAACTTTCTACAATAGTGATCGCTGAATTTTGCATTTTTCCATAGAATACCTTTACGTTAGGTTCTTCTTGAACAATTTTATAAAACAATTGCAATAATATTATAGTTATAACATTAAGTAATAGACAATAAGTGTGATTATTGTTAATTAGTAAAGTGCATCTGTTGGTATATTTTTGTTTTACACTGTGGTGAATGCAATATACTGCAATCATTTTATTATCTATCTACACACTCGATAGGTTTTTTTTTTTTTACTGCAACAATAATATTCGAGTCCGCTTATTACACCTATGTCGAGTGCAGCAGCTGCAACAATAATATGATGTTGGTTTTCTTTTTATATTTATTTACTTTTTACATAATTTCGATACGATTATATTGCAGTAATCCACAATGTTGTAATTTCTCAGAAAATCGCACATTACATTATGATGACAACGCAAAAGCGATGGGTATACTGTGTATTGCAATAAACACCTGAACAAAATTTTAAGAATTTTTTCTATTCAAATATATTTTGTGATGTTAGAAGCTCGAACGATATCAGATGTGAATTTTATTTCATCATAGATAATTCACACTGTCTTTATTTTATCTGTGAATTTTTTAAGTTAAAAGTTGTATAAAAATGAATTTAATGAAACAAAATTATTATTCATGGTTTTATGGTGAGACGAGTTATATTTATATAAGAGTTACGGGACAGTTATTTTTTAAGTAGTTACCTAATAGACTGTAACTATTGGGCCATTTTCAAAAATACTGGTATCCCCTGCGAAAAAAAAGTTTACGCGCGTCTAATACGCTATAATAACTTATATACTATCACCTACTACTATCACCACTATCAGTAATAATAATTGTATTGTTATAATTATATTATTAATATAATAATATTATAATACTTGATAATATACGATACCCTAGAATTAATGACTTGGAGAAAAAGCGGCGACACCCGGCCTTTGTTTGCGTATTGTATCAGTCAGCAATCTAGTTTATTATATAACATCCGTATGGTATGCTTATCGTAAGCAATATTAATAAAACGATATCGATACATAGGGCTGTGAATTTAATGTACTTAAAAAAAAAAAAAACACCATTGACCAATAATATGCATTGCATTATAGTGACAAGGATGAGCCTTTTGGGGGTTTTCAACTATCAGCTCTCGCCGTACCGTCTGTGTACTTAAATTAAATGTATAAAAAAAAAAAAAATAAATATGAAAGTTGCAATTTCATTTTTAGAAAATAAAAAACTTATTTTTAAGATTGTAAGCGCATACACTCACAGCTTTAGTGTCAGGTAATATTATTATTTCGTCCGTATAACATTGTAGTATATTATACTATTTACTATATTGCAGTATCATAATAATCGGTAAGTGCAACGGGCGGTTGTGTATTTTAGCGCCCACACCGTCGTCCGTCAAGTCAAACTATAATATTATATGCATATATATGTATATATATTATGTACACTTCAATTAAGTCTTTCTCGAGAGTAAACTACGTCACCGTCGAACATCGTGACGTTGTATTTCAATGACGTCAGAGTTTGATTCACGTAAAAAAAATATCCTCCGGTGTATAATATTACAACTGCGCTTGCAGTTGAACGTTAAACGATAAAAATACATTGTAATATTTTTGCCGATAGGGACATAAAAAATATGTACCCAAGTATATAAAATTATAGGTACCTATAATACAGACGACGACGTGATACTCGACATTTATTATTTCCATCGTTATTTCCAAACAATATATTATATAGATACGAGTATGTATATTTTTTTTCTCCGTCGTAAGGACGCGATTTTTTATTATTATTTTTCTATGTTCCGGTAACCGTATCCGGTCCAATTCGTCTACGAGTGCGGGTTAATTCAATTTATAATACGTATAGTAGGTCGAATATAGACGATAGTCGTCGTACAGCAATCGCGTGTATATAATATTATGTGTCTGCGCCAAATCGATTTCGTCTAAGAAACACGATTTCAGAAAAGACCTATGAGAATTGAAAAACAGTATAGTTTAGTGACATAGCTCACCCACTATAAAAAAAAAAAAAAAATACAAAATTGCATGTTCATCAGTTAACGTTAGTGTCCTTATAATTGCATTTAAAAATATATTACTTAATCAATAAAATAATAAATAGGTAAACAATAAAATACCTAGCGTAAACACAAAAGGATATTTATCGAAATATTAAAAGATACAGTCCCCGTGCCCCCCCCTCTTCTTGGCTAAGACAATGTTAATTATACAATTTATGAAATTTTAGCCGTTGTCGTTACGTTGAATATTAAATAAATGTGCGGAAAATTTGCGAAAAGTCACGCTATAAAATTTTATTTGGATTTTTACTCGTCGTAAATTTCTACGCGATGTGAAAAGACTTTAAAACTCGTACTGCAGAACAATAAATTCAATCTTATATACATTATTAGACGCCGGTTTTTAAAGCAGTGCATTTTTTTGGATACTTCATGACTTCGATAATGCATTCCCGCAAGTGTATAATATACATAATTCGATTCGTTCTACGGATATATTTTAAAAATGAAACTTTTTACATTATTCGCCCCTTTTTTCGTTTTAAGACGTTTTTCGCCAAGTATAAATAGAGTCCTGAGTCGTATACGCTATATACTTAAATATTGCCAATTCAAGCAGCACTGGGTCTATATGCACAAATAGTCAATGATGGAAGAGGGCAAGAGTACATCGTTTTTCATTATAAATTGCCTTGTATACACGTAATGCATAATATTGTTTTATTCTATATATTAGTCGAGTCTATTGGATCTAAGTATATTATATATTATGCCGAGGCCACAAACATATTTATGAATAACTTCCAAAGAAAAAAATCAGAAAATAAAAAAAAAAACACCTATCCGACGCGTGTATATTACTGTAATGCACATGTGCCTAAGCCTCACTCACATATCATAATAAAAATAAATATCGGTAGTAAAAAAAAATCGTGACGATAACGTCACGTGATTCAATATACAGAATGATTCCTTTATCGTCAAACATTCATTATTTCGCAAAGTATAGACTTTTGCCAAACATAATTTGATGTTGAAATTTTTGATTTTCGACAACCCGTTCACTTAATATTTCACTTTTAAGTTTAGATAGAGAGAGAGAGAGCAGTAGAACATTATTCAAACGCCATACACCATGCTGCCACACAAATGATATTTAAAGTGGAATATCTTATTAACAGGTTAGCGAAAATCATAAATATCAACACCAAAATGTATTCAATTTAATCTAAAGTTGTTATCTATTTATCCTGAAAAATAAGGATGATAAAAATATCGGTAATGTAACTTTTTATAGCTGCGTGTTTTTAAATTATCAAAACAATTTTTATTTTTTAAAAAGTCAATACTTTGTGAAATAATGAGAAGGTCCAATAATAAAAGAATCACTCTGTATAAACGTGATGAAACTCCTATCGTATTCTACTATTATACAGCGATGAGTGATGTGTATATAAATTTAAATTTTCCATTATCAACAATTTATTGATAGTTCGCGCGTACAATATTCAATTTATACACTGTGCAATAAAAACTGATTGCGACCATCGATAAATAAACAAAATATGTTCTTCAAAAAATTAATAAATAATAATACGGTTTTAAGAGTAATATATTATTATCATAGTTAATAATTACCAGGACTTTGTAACGAAAAATTAATGAATGCGAGTAAGTAGGTATGAAAAAATAAAAGCAACAAGAGATTATTACATTTTTACAAGACGCGTCGATAACAATTTAAACGAATACGCGAGTAAATATGAATAATAATATTACGATTGTTATTTTTTAAACGTCTTCGGTTCGATTTGGGAATATTTATGCAACATCAGCTCAAGCAGAAATACCTTAGGTACATATTGTTATCATCGCGGGAAATATACGAATGAAAAATACGTGTATTATTATAGAGATGAAAGGTAAAAAGATAAATAAAAAAAAACTATACAGAAGTTTAAAATTAAAAAAGTTTTACACCGCAAATATAATACAATATAATATATAATAAACACTACGGCGTAAGCATACAGGTAAAACAAAAATTGTTTCAAAGATTCAATGTAGTGATGTGCTCCCACGTGTATATTATAATAATTTCGTTTACTATTACTTTTTCTAACGTCGATTTTCGATATTTTCGATTATAAAATACAGACAGATACGCAGCGAGATGAACATATAATATTATTGTTATTATTATATTTTTGATTCTAAGAAACCGAACGAGAACCGCATGCAGAAGGTATTGCTGCAGCTGCTGGGGAAAGTGAATAGTATAATATAATCTTTACGTATTCGAGCACCGGTGGTGTTACTGACCTTTTTTAATAAATGAGATTATGTAAAACCGTCGAATTCTCGACATTCTTTGAAATCTTTTACACCTATACTGTACAAAACACTATATAGACGGTGAAAAGAAGCTTTTTCATTTTTGTTGTTGTTTTTTTTTTTTTTTGTTGTTTCCTACATCGCCGCACGCTCAAATTATGTCGTAAGTATTTCGGCACCTAACCACGAAGTGTCTTATACTCGGAATTTTCGATATTGCTCGAATTATTATTATTATTATTAAGAGTATTTTACGATATAGCAAACGGCAGCGGAGTTTCGCCCCGAATAAAACCAAGATAAAAAAAAAAAAAAGGGAAAAAAAACTTTTTTCACGACGTTGACGTCGTCGTCGGAGTAAAGTGCGGCGACGGTGGAAGACGTGATCGTCTTATCTTTCGTTCGTAGCGGCAATCAACGACGACGATGAAGCGTTTCAGTTGGCGATAATTTACACAGAGATTGACAGAACGTGAAGACGGAAAAAATATACCAACGAGAAAACGTTTTGTGTGTGACGAAAATCTTGTCTATTTAAATCACTCTCTCGCACATTCCGGCCATCGATGAAATGACAAAATGCCGGGAGAGCGACACCGAAAAATAAATCTACACGAAAACGCCGCGGTGGTGTGATGCGTACGATTTTTAAAACCCGATAAAAACGATTCTAAGTGGACTATTAAAGTGACTACTAAACAAGGTTTTCGTACGAAATTTCGATATGCGTTATACATATGAGTCCCCATGAAATATGGAAAGTTAAACTTAAAAAAAAAAACCGCGGCTCCCGAAATTTTATCGCATTCCTGTTTCCAATCATCATCGTCATCATTACCATCACTCCACACATTAATCCACCTCTAATATATTCCCAAATTGTGCAGATCTCTATTAGTGTGACATGTGTTATAGCCTATAAGTATATGCATTTTTTTTCCCGGCAAAACAGACGTATCGTCATTATTTGTAATCGGATGAGGTTTCTTGTTTTTTTTTCTGAAAAACTGTCGGAAATCTTGAACAATGTTTTAAACAAACTATCGGCAGGCGGTAAATCCGCAGTTTTTCGGGGATTTGTTTATGTACAGATACTATAATAATATGCAAATATAGCCGAACACAATACGATGTGGATTTGCAAAACCAATAAGCACTTATCTATGTTACATCACACGGCGTCAACACCGTAAAATATCGAAAATAATATTTATTTATAGTAATTATACGACAGGGCAATATATAGTGTCGTATATACAATATACAATAATAATTACTCTATGATAATAACGCAATGACGCAATAATATGCGGATTTAGTATTATTTATTTTTTTAATCTTTTAGAAAGTCGCTCGGCACTAAAATTTAAAATGCCACCGGGTGCCGCGCCGGATGCTGCGCGCGCGGCAATGTATAGTACAGACACGGTGCAGCACGAAACGTAATAATATATAATACGATATTTTCCGAGGGAAGGGTCTAAATAATAGTATAAATAGCGTAAGTATATACCCGTGAATATAAATATGTAATGAGTAAAATAAAATATAGGTACCTATACAAAAATAAAAAATAAATGTTCGGGTACGTGAATATTATTCTCGTCTTGAGCCACCGGTCGGGTAGGTAACCGGCACGGAGTTTCCTGCTAAAGTATAATATTATTATTATACGGTCGTTTTTCGAAGATTTCCCAACAGACAGATCGGTCGGTGAAACGTGAACAAAAACGACAAAATATATATAGCACGCACACAAATAATATTTTATTAAAGACAATATTTACTTGATTTTTGTCAACGACGAACGGATTTACCACAGATTCAAAAAAAAAAAAAAAAACGGAAAAGAACTGAAATTCGGTACGTTTAGCTAGGATTTTTAAAATTTCACTCCTTAATTCACAATTTAACGTTCTTTTGTATAATACGACTGTAAAGAATCCACAAATTTAAATGTGAATTCCCTCCGTATTGTATTTAAATTGTAACTAAAAATACGGCTTCGAGATATCGTCCGACTCTCACACTCGTGTTCTAAATTTCATATTTCTGCGTGAAAAATGTTTCAAATCAAATACCTATACCGCTAGACGGAAAACTATTTAGTATATACGGCGTGGAACGTTTTGGAGGATTATTACTAGCCGAAAAAGTAATTACAGTTAAAAATGTGACATTCCTATACACTTGTTCGTTCGGATTTTATGACGGTATTGCTCTTGCTTGAATTTTTTAAAACACAAACATTTTAGTTTTACTGATTTATGGTTTCTCTAATTCGTTTATACGAAAAAAAACGATTTTAAATAAATATATTAGGCAAACGATTTAGAAATATTTTTATTAGAAAAAAATACGTCTACGATTATATAATCTCACCTAAATTAAATATACAGACGATGGAAAAAAAAAATCACGGTGTATACTAATAATATGGGTAGTGACTGTAGTGTACCTTTAGGGTGCTCGTTTCCTAGTACCACCACCACCACCATCCTATAATATGTAGCGACTAAACAATCGAGACCAGAGAGAATAAACCTAAAATTCCCAGACCGATCGGGCAATTGTTTTTTTTTCAGCAGGTATAGAGAACCTAATAAGAACCTAATAATGTCACCATAACCTTCTCGATGCGATTTCAATCTGTCACCGCGAGGAGCACCTCGTCGAGTGATTATTCTATAAACTTAAAAATAATATACTGGCTATATAGGTTCGAAAATCTATCTCGTTTTGTCATTGAATCCCAGAATTTATTTTTAGTTGTCACCGACATTTTTTAACTCTATATCATTTTTTTTTTTTTTTTTTTTTTTAATTCGCACATATTTATTATGTATATTTTATACAAAGGCAGTAATTTATTTTCTCCTTTAAATCACGTATATTGATAGATGGGCGGACAGAAGAGAAGCGAGAAAAAGAAGAGAACCTGCGGACCATATAGGCTGCAGAGTTCTATACTTCATATTAAAACTTTTGATTTCACTCGGCCTATACAAAAACAGAAAAAAAAAACTTCAAACGACTCCGTTGCACCGCCGTTAGCAGTCGTATATACCTACCGAGAACTGTCGGCGATTGTTTATTCACTACAAATATTATGTATATCTACACTTTTCTGTGCGGTATATATTATAGTATATTAGTATTATAGTAGTGACGTGATCGATTTTTTTTTTTTTCATTTATTTATACATTAGTTTTAATTTGTTTTATTCCCAACACTTTTTTCTACTACTTATTATAGGTACTATTATATACAGGGCGATTTTTTTTTTTATCACGATTAAGAGCGATTGCCTTCGAAAATTACAAGTATAATTGGATTTGGTAATTTTTTTTTTTCCATCATCGTTTAGCATTATACCATATAGACATTTTTATTTTCAAAAATATCAAACCCCATATTTTTAAAAGGCTGTAGATTCGAAAATAGAATACTTATTACATAAATTATCTGATATTCATTTAACTAATATTGAATATATAGATCGTTTATAATAGTTGTACCAGTTTAAAATGTATACCGAAGGAGTAAGTACATAAGGGCTATCATCTTAAAAATGGATAATACAAAATGTACTATCCATGAATTCGTTTATTAGTGTTATGCAACATATCCTAATATTTAAAAAAATTATAAGTTAACACTCAATTAATATAGAATGATTAGTGGAGCTAAAGTTTGAAAACTATGTTAAAATGAAACTTAAGTAATTCCATATGTCTTTGGTTTCAAGGAGGACTTAAGTCAAACGCGTTATTTTTTTTAAATTTTTTCTTATATAATTGTATGTATGTCCCCTTTATTTTTTGATCTAACGAGCAGTATATCTATTTTCAATATTGTATTTGTTTACACTGACAACTAAATTTAAAAGAAACTAAAACTAAAAGAAGCCCTCCTTCTCTAGGACAATATAGGTATAATAATGATTGAAAAAAAAAAAAACAAAAATTGAATTTCGCTTAAAATTCGTCGAGTAAACCATCACTGCAATGGATCGTGAAAAACAAATTCTCTTGTATATAGTATATACACTGTGTATAGAAAAACGTATTTTATTTATGTATGTAGTATAATCTCCCTCGTTCAATTCGCAGTGCCGAATATATAATAATCAAAAAGTGTGCTGGCAGCTAAATGCGAAGGCTATTTAATCCCGAAACGAAATTAGGTACATTTGCGGAAACACTATTCGAAATCGTATGTATATTTGTTTTTATTATTTAAATGTGTGTGTGTGTATGTGTGTGTGTGTGTGTGTGTATATGTGTGTGCAATAATTACTGTCCTTTTTTACACTCTGCACACACAAACATACACCAAGCGAATAAAATCGAAATCGCATTTTATTTTTTCCTGTAATGATATTAGGTGTACTGATATAGTCACTACCTGCACATTAAATTACAACCTCGGGGTGAACGAAAATGAAAATGTACATAAATATATTGTCATTACCTGCAGTATTTTCGCACGTAGGTAGGCACGTAAAAAACATGCGGCAGTTGAACAGTATTTATCTATATATTATATTATACTCGGGTATAACTACGTTAAATCGATTTATTTATAACTAACGATAAATAAAATGAGTTTTTTATATATATATATATATATATATATATATATATATATTACATACGATATTATCACGTTTTGATGATACGTTTATTTAAAATATTTTGTTGATTGGATAATGTTCACAAAAAGAAAGAAATAGATGCACAATATTGCGTTCATTAAAACGCTAATAGATATTTTGTTGTTACGCGCGAGAATCAGAACAGACGATTATTATTAAACACATGTGTTTATAATGCCATTTACCAGCTGATATACCTATACGAATGTCACCGACAGATGTAAACGATTTTAGAGAGCGAGAGAACTACACTATAATATGAATAATAGGCATACGGTTCAAAGAATAATTGTACTACGATCATTTTTTTTTTTTTTTATCGATAGGCACACTTTGAATTGAAACGGGCTATGTGATTTTGTTTAATTCAATCAATAAACCATTATACCAAAACTATCACAGTATTGATGTTGTGTATAATATGAATACAATAGTATAACCGGTAACAAACTCGATATCTGAATTATTCAATATATTATGAATACGCGCAATTAAAAATCGCCGGGTAGTAACGAGAATGTAATGGGAGAACTCGGTTTTGTTCAAAATTCAATATTACAATATGCTATATATTATACAGGGTGATTTTAATTAATTAATTAAATTTTTTTTTCTTGTATCGCCAATCCACAAAGATTGCGAATTGTTTGATTGCGGCTCTTTTTTAAGATATCAAAATTACCTCGATCAAAACTAACATATTATATGGAAAACTAAAATACAAATCAAATCTGTTTTCAAAATTAAAATCCATGTTAATCCAAGCCATACACTCTTTTGTCTGGGTACATCTTAAAATTTCAATGGCATCGACTGAATAAGAAAAAAGGTTCGGGATGGGAACAATAAATGTTGATGGCCTTTTCTTTTTAGTTTTTTTGGAGGTCATTGAATGGATATATAATTCATAGGTACCAAATAAACAGTAAATATGCAAATATATTAAAATAATTGCTGTAAAAAATATGAAAAATTTGACCACAATATAATATTTAGATAACTCTTTTCTATGTAATACACTAATAATTATAATAACTACTGATTAACTTAAAATATGCAATTTTTTGTGATTTTAAACCAGATATAGTTTGGAATAATCACGGAATTTTTCGAATTGTATTTTAATATACACTATGGAAAAAAAAAAAAACAATTTTATAGGAATTGTTTTAATTTCTTAATTTCTTTATACAAATGTTTAAGTCAAGGCCAGGAATATGATTACACCTTAACACCGCAGGCCAATTCGCCACCGTTGAACAATATTCTCAAAATGTCATCTTTGTACCTATATTCCGTATCCGTATAATGTTATTTGTAAAATCAACGTATATAAGATAAAAGTTAAGTATTTTCAAAGTATTATAGTTGAGATCATAAGCGATCCTAATGTCTGAAAAAAGAAACAAAATCGAAATGACTCAAATTTATTCTCTGATAAAAGAATCACTCTGTATAATATATAGTCTACACGACGTAAAGAAATGTATAAAAAGGATCGGTACCTGAACGTGTATACCTACGTCACGATGATGGAATTGCCTAAAGGGCATTTGTCAGGAGCTATATATAAGGAAGGAAGGAACTACTCGTTCAAATAATATATAGTAACGAGCAAAACGTTCGTGACGGGCCGGTAAAAGAGGACCAAGAAGACGTATTGCACTGGCATACCAATGCATAATATACTTTTATGTAAAAAAAAAAGTGCTAATAATTTTGCACCTAAACTTGTCAAAGGCTTCCTCGGGAGGGATGCAGTTCATGGGGGGAGGAGGGCAAAATTATCTCGTTCATATGATTGTATATTTAATTTAATTTGAAGATAATTAAAAAAAAAAAAAAAAAACCGTCGTTTTGAGGAAGAAATAAACGATACACTAGATGAAGGAAACCCGTAAGTTTCAGTATTATCGTTAAAAAAAAATAAAAATTTCAATTTTCTGAAATAAATAATGCATTTCAGACACTAACAGCCTTGGCGGCGTTCTCATTGAGCAATAATTACACTATTGGAATAATAATCTACAAACAGGTGTTACGATGATACTTCTGGGCTGTGAGGAAAAAACCATTAAAATATACATGTCATTATAAATTAGAGATATCGTGCCAGAGAACCGCGCAGAGTGGTCGCCACAGTTTATTGGTTAACACGATCGTCGGACGATTATTGTGATAAGACACCGTCGGGTAAGACCAAAGTACTAAAATACGCAATAAATAATTTATTAATATCGGTTCGGACGTGATCGAAATATCGGCCACGTATAGAATACTAAACAAAATTATTATTATATTATTATACTATCAATTTTAAATTCCGAGTGGAGAACCTTTAAGAGCTATTCGTTTTACTATATGTTGTGTGTGTATGTGTGTTTTTTTTCTTACTTGGAAAACGCTTTTTTTTAGTTATTAAAAACGATCCGAATTTTCCACGGTACTTTATTTGAAAACAAATTTTCTCTAAATTTCCAACAGTTTTTCCTCCACAGAACATAGAAATCCGATCGCACACATTTATCGATTTTACTAATATACTTAAGTTAATATCACTCTGCTCAGAATCGTTTTTTTTTATTGCAGTGATTTATCGTCACGTTCGTTGTATAAATAAAATTCAACCTTTCATCTAACATAGTGGCCTACCCAAGGTGCGAAGTACGTCTGGCTTTTTGTTTATTAATTTGTTAAATGCACAGCTATGTTGATTATAATATTATAATATACTACGACTACAATATTTTACTGTCGAGCTGACAGCAGTCCGATAGCGGAAATTAATATTATTATTTTTGAAATTCACCGTATTTCGAATAACAAACACAGATAACTAATTCGATTGAATAATACCGTTAAACGCCAAGTACAGAGAATTCTTAAATTATTGAAAAAATAATAATGCTTATTAGTTGAGCCTAGTCCACGTACGATAAAAGAAACTACTGTTGTGATAGTTGTGAAATTTGCAACCACGATAGTGGAACTATCTGCAACAATTATACGGTCGTGTGAAAAAGAAACGCTTTGATAGCCGTACATAGATTAGGTATAGGTTAGGCGTCCATAGGGTAGTTTCAGGGGGGGGAGGACAAAATTAAACCGAATAAATCAATAATTCTAAAACCAATTTATAGCATATAGATATAGTACTATCTTAAATCGTAGTATACATTATATTTAGTATAAGGTCTATGATCAACTGTTGAACTATCAAGTATGGTATTAAATATGAAACAAGTGTATAAACTCAAAGCATATATAATTATTTTTGGATTCTATATTATTTTCCAGGAACATGTCGCTCCCTTGCCCCCCAATGGGCGCCCTTGTCTCCATGATAGTGACTATCTCGACAGTTGGTGTTTTAATTACCACGATAGTAACTATTATCGTGAGGACCATGATTATAACATGTGATAACAGTTATATTATACATTATATTAATTGGATATTTTGTACGAGGACAAACAACCACGCAGTTTTCAAAGGGGATTGGGTACTGATAATATTATATTTTTAGACTGACTTTTGAGATCGATGTTCTTTTAATCAATTCGATCGACGTAATGATGAAAATTATGAAAAGATTCAACATGAAGTGTGCGAGCCAGATAGGTAAGATTTATGATTGTCAGTCTTTAATTTTCAAAACATTTGATTTAAACATTAATGAAACAAAAAGAAACAAACAGAACTAAAATTAAATTTAAAAAAGTATAGCTTGGCTGATCTCACGTACGTTTCACATATTAGGACTCAAAACGAAGAAAAATCGGTCTAAATTGCTGTGTTAGGTTAGACAAAGAAAGAAAATGTCTGTTAGGTCCCTTGACGAAATATATTATTTGAAAAATATCGCGCAAAAGCATGGTGAAAAAACAAAACAAAGAAAAAAATCGATTATTATTTTTTCTACAATGTTATTATTATGACGAACATATATAATACGACAAACTTTATTGAAACTTCTTTCGGTCATGTCGGTGGGTAAGTGAAACGTTAAAAACTATTAGACTTATCGTTCGACGATGACGACACAAACACGCGCGAAAATCACGCACTCGTACCTATAGGTGCATTACCTACATTATTAGAAAATCGATATCAGGTATAGGTAACTATACTAAAACGCTGCAGCAACTGATGTATAAAATTATGAACGAGAAAAAATATCGTATCGCGTTGCTTTTAATCCACTACACGACAACAAATATTATACACTAACGCGTGGTTATGTTTTGCGTATTGCGAAAGACAGGACTGCAGGGGAGGGATAGGATGATTCCCCCTTTTATTTCGGCCGGTATTCTTGTACATAATACAAATATTATACAGCGTGATTCAAAAGTCCTCGACCGATCACTGATTTGATATCAACAGTGAATCGCAGGTCAACGACCTATATTATTACACCATTGGATGAAAGATAAAATATAATCGGAAGTTAATTGCAGCGGCGGATTCGAAGCTCAATTAAAGCGGGGGGGGGGAGGGCGTTACGGTATCATAAGTTCAAATGTATTACATTACTGAACATCTCTTCCCCCAAATACGACCTCAGATCGAGTTTTAATTTTTTTAAATTTTTTTTTTTGAAGTCCAAGGAGGTGATTATCACGTCGTCCTTTCCAATCCACCACTGGTATTGCGAGAGATAAATCACCGCCACTCTAGAAATATAAAGAATATCACCGACATGATAAATAACGGATGTAGTGACAAATTCGGCGTTTTTTTTTGTTCCCCAGCAGTGTGTGATTTTTTACGGGACTATAGGTAAAGAAAAAAAGTGTATGTTTCACCCTTGCCTAAAGTCCTAGACGGCGATCCCAAATCCTAGATCACAAACACTATGTTTCATAAGCATGACACGAAATATGACCAGAAACGTTCAGGAAGAATTTTACCACCGTATAGAATATACAGATGGGAGGGGTTATGTTGAACATTTCATTTGTAACACACTGTCTAATAAAACTGGATTGTTTTAACCTTTAGGAATATTTTCTACTTCACCCTACTCTTGTATCTCAAAATTAATATTTTTTTATTTAAATAAATATAAGATTATTTTTAAATTGAATGAAGTCTTCTAAATCACGCTGTATAATAATATAATATAATATAATATATGTTAATCTCATTAAACTTGAAACTGTTTTGTTTTATTTTCAGTGAAAGGCTAAAAGGAGGACTAAAAACAAAAATGTATAAAATCACGTACATCTCGAAAACAAAAAAAAGTTGTGCGACTCCCGAAGAAAAACAAAACAATCGATAGCTCGTATTATAAAACGTCAACACGGAAATCTATCGCAGGCATTCAAAACGCAAAATTCTATAGCGAATACAACAATATTAATATAATAATATAGTCGCCAATCGGTTATTTAACAATCGCTCGAAATAACAGACTAGAAATCGCCATTGACTCGTAACCGAGATTCCTCGATTCCTGCGATCCGTGATTCACCGTTGGTATTGCTTAGTAGTCGTTACAATAAAATCTTAATTACCTGATCGACAAATTTACAGCGTTTCATTTTCTTTTCGTTATAAACACAAATGTAACATGGACGGCACAGAGACGATTTTATTACCAGACGGGAAATTCACACCGCGCATCGCTACCAACAACTACAATGTGAATGCAATTTATTTCAAAAACGACCCGAAATAAAGTTTTAATAAACGAACCGCGCGGGCCGTCCGTCACGTCGTGGATTCGGCCCGAAAATGTCAAAGACTCATATTATTATAACAGTTGTTCCGGGGAATGTTTTCCAAGGAGTTTATACAAAAGCGAAACGGCGTGCGGATAATAACCTAATAAGTTCCTTAGCTGCGGAACGTTGCGGAATACGAACCGAACAGTTTTCCTATTTCAGTTCGCCGTCTCCAGTACGTTTCCGAACAGCGGTCAAAAACTGTTTGGCGGCATATTTCCGTTTATAATCAAATCGTTAAACGACACACACGGATTCTTATCACACGTGTCACACTTCTGGCCGTCCGGTTTTCTATAGAATTTCTGACGTTTTTTGGCGATTAATCAAATGTAATCGGGTACTGTATTATGTAAAAAAAAAAAAAAAATAAAAAATAATTTTGATTATAACCACGTTATAGGTTAATAATATGAAATATCAAAAAAAAAAAAAAATTAGATTTGACTTTGTCGTTGTTATTAAAAACGTTTTTAGTAATTCAAGTAATTTGAATATTTGTTTACCTATATATTATAGATATTATTAGATACATATATATTAAAGTTATTTTTTACTAAAAAAGTTTAAGTTAATTAAAAAAACGTTTAAAATTTCGTTATTTATAAACGGTAAATTGACTGTTATATTCGGAGAAAATAAACGCAAGGTCTTGCCCTGCGGAATATTGTTCTCTTTTGATTTTATAACAGGTATTTTTATTCTAAACCAAAATTAAGTGAGTTCTGTGTATTCTGTGCGTCTATACGCACTATATCGTGCGTTTGTAAGACAGAAACAACAAATGCACGTGTACCGTCCTCATAAGTCAAATCGTATAACTTTTCAGGGGGAAAAAAAACCGAATAATGTACTATTAGACATACCTTTTCGCACCAATTCCCTATCTTATTGACTTATGCCTGAACGCATTGTAGTGTTAAAATAATATTATATAAGCATGGACGGATTTCAGTGGCGCCAATCGATTCGTCACGAAATTTCCCGCAGAATCGACGTGTAAATGCAAAATTTGACAAACTGTGACTCTCGTATCCTTTTTCACGAACGCCGTCCAAGTGTACAACAAGCGCGCGGCGCCAAGTACGCACCGAGCCACGCGCCGCATTCGACGGTTCGAAAAGTAATTGAACTTCTATCGAAATAATCCAAATTCCGTTTAGGTTTTTCTAAAAGCTGGACGCGTGCTTCGCATTTACGGTAGCAAGAAAGAAATATTACAGGTGAATTCGACGAACCGTGGTCAGGTTCTATTAGAAACGAAACGTTGTTATTATTATTGATAACCGCGGTATAGGTCGATCGTAATAAATTATAATATTATTCGTAGAAATATTATTAATATTATTCGTATTTTCACCGCACTGGAAGAACAACGGTTTCGTGCGTTACCGCGTATTACTTGTTACTTAAGCTGCGGTCACACGATGACAATTAACCGTGATAGTCGCTATCGTGAGAACTATTGTACTAAAACACTATTGCCATGCGAACAATATTGCCACACGATCGCGATAGATACTATAACACTGTCACGCATGCATGATAGTTTTTAATTCTATCGCGGTAATTATCATAGTATGAACTAGTAATAGATAACAATAGAACATAATAGATGTTTGTATTTTTCACTATCGGAAAATCGTTTAAAATGTTTGATTACGAATGTTCTGCGATAAATAATGAATGCAAATTAATATAACTATCACTTCAACGATTCCTCGTGTGACCAACGCAGTGATATTGCAGTGATAGTGAAAATAAATTATCATAGTATCATAGTATGCTATCATGGTGTTGACTATCATGATCGACTATCATCGTGTGACCGCAGCTTTACACAAATTTTCAGAATTTTAGAATTTCATTATGGATTTTTACGAATCATACGTCATACCGTTAGAGTTTAGCCGACATAAAAATTGTACGCAATTATATTTCGCATATTTTTGCATATATTTCGACCGTACAATTGCGTAACATTTGTCGCGTATTATTTAAATAGAAAATATGCGCCGCTGCAACGAAAAAACGTGTCAATCATTGGCTGGAGGCAAAACAAACTTTTTACTTTTTCAGAGTTTACAAATCCGCGCTCTAAATTATTAAACCACTAACTATGATCATAGTTTGTAACTCTCAAAAGTATAACTGATTACGCAGTGTCGTGTCCGGGAATTTTCAATGTGGGGGGGGGGATATTAAGATCGTAGAATCTTCTTATTTACCCAACTCGACAAAGATGATTTCAAAACAATCAAATTTCAATCATTTTTTCCTTTGTAATTTGGATGAAATATTTACATTTCGAGATCAAATTGCTAGATAAAATACTCGTATAATTGTCGAGTCTAAAAGCCAATAATAATGGGATAAGGATACGTCCATATAACTTCCTTTCCCCCTGAGTACGACACATCATCCCGAATATCGGATCCCCGACTGCTCATGACGCCGAGGCGATGTTTTTACGCGGCTCAAATAGGACGAAAAGAACCCACGACGATGTCATAATAATATTATTATTAATACGATCGTGACGGACTTCGTTAACGTGCGATATACGTGAAAATAATACGCGATCATAACGAACGAAAAACGAGAATATATTATACCTAGTTGTAATAATACGAATAATAACGCGCGTACCTATGCAAATAATATTATAATAGCATCGTCGCGTGCGTGCGGGTGTGCGCGACAGCGCACCCCGAGAGTGCGCAGTGCGGGCGTCAGTCCGTGCGGGCGCGCCACGTGCATCTTGCGTGCGCCTCGCCCGCGCGCGTGTATGTGTGTGCGAACAGCGCGTTAATAAACGTCGGCCTCGGACCAGGTTAACGGTATACGCTCTCGCCGAGGCCCCGGTAATAATATTATCGGTTCCTCCGCCGCCGCCGACTCGGCCGGATATAATTCGTAATTGAAGAGCGGCGGCCGTGGCGGGAACTTCTCTCCTCGGCAATGAAAAAAAAAACCCACCTAAAAAACACCGTGGCGACGAATGGGAAAACTTATTACATGGGTGTACGAAAAAAAAAAAAATGATCAAATCTGCCGTAGTACTTTTACCAACACATGTCTGTGCGTCGAGACAAAAAAAAAAAATAATAAACACGCAGCCGCTCGACAATGTTATTACTATAACCGATAGAGGAGACTGCAGGTATTCCTCATCGTCGGTTCAATGACAAGGCTGTGCAGAAGTATTGCAACCGTATAAGGTCGGCACCGACAATGACATATATTATATTATATTATGTATATAAATAAAAATACTAAAAAACATAACAAAACGAGACCCCTCTCCCTCCATCATTATTCTAGTAATCCTATGCCACTGATACCTGTGCCGTTTCGATAATTACAGTGCAACGGCTTATTTGGCAAACATTTTTCACTGGTTAGGGGCAAAATATTTTAACACGCGAAAACAAACATTCATTATAAGGGCTATCGATTTATTAATCCAAAAAGAAGCAACTCAAAAACATTCAGAATTCCTCCAAAAAGGACATTAATATTACTTAAAACTTAAAAAAAAAAAAATAAGCACTACCCACGGTGCTGTGAAATTTTGAAAATATTATGAACATAAAATTATGTATTGGCTCTACTCCTAAATTGAATTGACAGTAAGTACATGACTCCAATAAATAAGCATTTTTTTTAATGAAGTATAAGTACGCGTTTAGTCGTATATGTCACCCGTAAAATATTTGAAATAAATCAAAAATCGCTACAAAATAAGAATACCGTTCAAATAAATTAATAAATAACTTAATATATGTAAGTTAGTGAGAATAGATCTAATAACTCGTAAATCGAGCAAAATAAAAGTTTCTGCATTCACTATGTTGCATAATAGGTATTCATACTTTGTGTCGCAAAAAAAAAGTAGGTATACAATATTATGTTCCGCGATAAGCTAAAACAGAAAAAAAGTGCATTCGCTACAAATTCACAGCCCTGTAATATTCGTTAAATTAACCCTCTCCTCCTCCCCCCTTCGCACCATCGGGTACACAATCGCCACTGATGTATTTCGCGTGTTTTTTACTTTTTCAAAATTGTATATTAACGACGTTGTTGTTTTCACGATCTGACTCTGAACGTAGAATAATACGACGAACACACGAACAATAATATAATTTTACTTTTAACATAATATTGACCGTAAACACGTATACGACTTCATCAGTGTCGTAAACTCGGGGTCGAATGCATGTGTGTATGTGTGTTTACGTGCAATATAATAACAACGCAATATAACACGACACGATGACGACGATTGATAATACTGACCGTGACGAATATTTTAATCCCTTGGCCGTCGGGTTAGTAGCGCACCGTCGATTTGTAAGAGCGAGTTTGAATTTGTTTGTTTGTACCTAGCAAACGCCACGACATCTAGCCGTGCGTACGGGAACCGGACAGCAAAAATACTAATAATATTATTACAACGATGAAATGAAAAAAAAAACTCGTCGGCCTCGTCGTGTATAATGACTTTTTTTTTCTTTCTATCCATTGCACACAAACACAACGCACGCATCGTCTCTCCATTCACTGGCTGTATTATGGTGTGTGTGTGTGTGTGTGTGGTGTAATGGACCATCGTCATAATATGGTATAGTGAAATAATAATAACAATAATAATAATAGTAAATATGGTTAGATAGAGTACCTACACATAATAATAATAATGTAATTTTTCCAGACACAAACGAATATCGTTGCACAATCGTTGTTTTCGGATTAGAATAATAATTTATTTTAACATGCCGCACCCAGGGTATTTTTTAAGAAGGTTTTCTGTAGCCAAATGTACATGAGTAGAGTAATATTTTGACGACTGTATGTCCAATTGAAAATAAATGGTAAATTATTGAATTAACAGATTCTGTATCAAAGCATTTTATTTCGTATAGGAAATGCTCTCACCGTTGGGGGGAGGGGTAAAATTGTAGCATCCACACCCTAGCTTTTTGAACGTAAGCGAACGGTCAAGTGTTACATCCAGGTATTTAAGACAAAAACTATTATGTACTTCTGTTCCTATAAAGTGTACACATAATTCCTTGTTTGCTTCTTTGTTATTTAAATGGAAACTACAGATTTCCGTCTAGACAGGGTTTAGTTTTAAACGCAACTTAAAAAAAAAACTGTCTAACTCAGCTAAATCAGCTGTTGGGGACCTTCCCTGTTCGTCTAGATTTTTACCTTAACACGATTTGTACTAATATTATATTAATTTAAATAAAATATATATACCACATCTAAACGAATAAAAAAATAGATACTATTACTATGCATACCTTTCGTCTGTAGAGTCTAAATTAGGTATATTTTTACTGCAAAACACTTACCTGAAACATAAAATAAAAACGTACTTAATAAAATAATGTAAAGCGTCAAAAAAAAAATGTATTAAATATATAAATTAAAAAACCAAATAATATTATTTTGAATGTATTTATAGACAAAATAAATAAATATATAAATAAAATTAAATATTTTATCTTTTATGTATGCACTCATAAATAGGTATTTTATTATTATTATAAAATGAATTTTTATTAATGTTATTACATTATTAATATGATAATATTTAAAATTTCAAAAACTAATATTTAAGGTTTGGTCGAACTACTAGTGGAGCTTTTTTAAGAGAGAGAGAGAGAGCGGATAAGCAATGACTACTTACTTTTTATTTATAATGACTGCATTAAATAAAATGTATTAATTTAATAGTTATTCTTATTTTAACTAAATAATATAGACTTAAAATATTTCGTCGAAAAATAAGATAATAATATACAATTTTATATCCATTTTCCTTCAAACATTTTTTGGTCTAAAACACGCACCATGTCTACTTTTCTTCAATTATTAAAATCTATTTTACAATATTGTAACACTGAGATTTTCATTAATATCTTTTACCTTTGCGACTTACCACCCCCGACAGGGGTAGATTTTTATGTTTTATAATGTATTTATTTAATAAATAAACTATTCGTATTGAATAAGAAAAAATACGGGGAAGGGAGGTAAAGTTATTGTGTCTCCAGTTCACTGATTATTATGAGGAAGTAATTTATTAAGTATAACAATTAAACGCGAAAAAACAAGTATTACCATTATCCCGACTGCAGTTGGAATCGTGTCTGGGAAGCAGTTTTCGGACATTTAATTCGTATTTAATTTGTAAAGAACAACTATGTATAAATTATTTATACAGGAATGAGGGTTTGTTATTTGCGGCAATTTACGAATTATGTATTAGAATTTTTCACATTGTATTCGTTTGCATGCAGTGAAATCTTGATTCAATAATCACCTTCAGGAATGGTTTTTGGTAGTAGTAAATATTGTCTAATAATTAATGTACGAAGGTCATTTTTTATTTTCCATGTAGTCTTTTCAATAATTGGAAAAAACCGAGAATATAGTCTGAAAAACGGAAATAATCATGCAATAACGATTTCTGTTATTTTGTTATAATTCAGTTGAAAATAATCAAAGAAACCTGCAACTTATATTATATTTTTTTAGACGTGGTAAAATTGTTGGGCTATTTGAAAATAAAACATTTTTCAGTAAATGAACCTTGGAAAGACCTAAAAATAAACTCAAATTGTATACCATGGTCGTAAATAACGTACGTTGAAAATATTAATTACAGGTTCAATACATAAAAATACAAATACAAATGATGTAACTGACCAGTTGCTAATGGCTTGATACTAATTTGAAATCAGTGAACGTTAAAATCACAAAGTTACAACAAAAAAGTCAAACTTATGTTCTTATGTTACGACTTTTGTATTTAAATCAATTTAAACCACACCACATGATTGAAACCTGTTTCAAACTTCGGAAGAACTCAATCAATTACATAACACAATACGATTTTTGATAAATGCTATTTTTGTCAGCTTTTAGTATGATCGGCATTACTGTGCCACGGCAATTATAATTGAATATTATACGCATGCAATGTTTATTATATATCATGTGAACTGCTAATTTTTAGTTTTAAATTAAATTTTTAATTTTAAACGAAATTATATCCCCGTCGTCGCGGTAAAATTGCATAAACGTAAAAAAACTAAAAAAAAAAAGAAAAGAAACCTCGATTTGTGTATACATTCTTATACACCATAGTGTAGGATTTTCCACTAATAAAAATATAGGTATCCACTCTATATAAACGTGCGTAATTGACTATTCATGTTCTCGCAGCGTGTATATACAACTAACTGCAGCAGCAGCAAACACGCAGTATAAAATAAACGCGCAGCTATTGTACACCGAACTATACGTGAAATAAGCCAAGGCCTTGACTCTCGTTTTGTTAATAACAATATGATTGATGTAACTTACCTATATTATTTTTAATTGATATTTTCTTTACGATACTGGCGCATTAGATGATAGCTTATATAAAAAAAGAAGAGCAACTAAATGATTTTTTAAAAACCTAAAAATAAATAGATATACAATGAAATAGTAATAACAATGGAGGTCTATAAAAACGCGCAACGCTATTGCGATTATTATCCGCAACGTAATATTCCGGAATGTGATAATCCTAAGAAAAATGGCCAGGGAAAATAAACACTTTGGATATAGTGGGTCGAGCAAAGAAAAAAGGCTAGTGGAATAAAAATTACTATTGCACATAGGTATCAATTGAAAAGACATGGAGGTTACCTTTACGGAAATTTGATATTCCGGAGTATTACGGTCTGAGTTTTTATGTTCCGATTATTGCGATCCGTTATTTTATACTCCGAATTTTTTAGTTCCGGATAATTACACTGATTTCCGCTACAAGATGGGGAAACCACATACTAATATTACTCTGCTCAGAATAATTTTTTTGATTGATTTATCGTTTCTTTCGATGTATAAATTACCCTATACATTTAAAATTTCTCACCTAATATATTCTTCCATGGTGCAAAGTTATACGTTGGGTGTTTAATAACGTTATATAAATATATATACATAAACTATATAAATAATTTATCGACGAGAAAAAAATAAAAACTGGATAATATCATGGACAATATTATAATATTCATTCAATACGCGTAAAAAAAAAAACATAATAACTATAATTCGTGAACGCGTCATATAATAATAACATTAGATTAGAAAAATATAATAAAAATCGTATTATTTTAGTATTATTATGCGATTATCATTTATCGAGCTCGATATTAAATATTACAATGCGTCGTGGCGCCGTCGTAATATTATTTTAATCCTATTTTATTTCGCAGATTCGAACTCCTTTGGAATACTATAATACTATTTTTTAATAACAATAATAGGTATATTATACGGTTCTTATATTTCGCTGACATATTAATAGTATCGTCGACGAAAAAAAAACAAAACTATAATAATAAATACGATTTTGATTTTTTGCTAAATTTAACCTTTAAACCAGTCCTCTTATATAATATATACGTGTGTTATAAAAAAAAAAAAAAAACCAATTGTGCATTATACGATACTTTTTTTTGTCGTTAAGAAAATTAAATATATTTACTTATGATAAATTTGGTATCAAATGTTTAAGAAATGTATAACTGGTTGTCGAAAATACCTCGATAATTTTTAAGGGCTATAAATAAATAAAAACAAAAAAAAATGAAACATCAAAAATCGACATCACTTACAATACATCGGCCACGTATTTAATTTGTCTCCCAGAAACCTTCGTTCCTGCAGATACTGATGAATAACATTCTAAATCACAGCCTAATCTATCACATGCAAAGATCTGAAAATTTGTATAGAACACGATTGCGTACGTTTGTCCATTTCTTTTGTCGAATTTTATAAGTTTAATACAATTTTCGATATTACTAAACGTCGGCAGAGCAAAATATACACACGTATGACGATCAACGACGAACTAAAGAACAGAAAATACCTATACACTTGAAATAACGAAATTTCTAGCATATTAAGATGTGTTTGATGTTGCGTTGATATCGTTAACAATAAAAATGTATGGAAAACGAAAAGTTTTGTTTCCAGTTCACTAGTGTGGTATAAACCGGTAAGGAAATTGACAACAACGACTGAAAATTCATACGTAATAATCGTGTAAACAAAAATCAGGTAACGTCGTGCGCAATAGTATTTTACCCTAAAATATATATGTATACAGAAGTGGAATAACAGGTTCGCGGACACCTTTAAACGGAATGTCGGAAATTCAACCCTTAATGGCTCTAATGTGTGGCTAAACCGGGTTTTTAGTATTTGTAATGCGAAAATTGAATTCTTTTTTTTTATTTCATGGATAAAATAAAATAAACCGGTCATTATTAGTTAATTGAGTTGTAACCATAGGCAATTATGAACGAATAAAGTACTCGCATACTAATAATAACGTACGCACCAGAGTTCCAGAATGGAAAAGAGAGATAGACTGTTTACGAGTGTCTCATTGCGGAAATATTTTTGGCTATGTTATCATTTGTATTAGATAAATTATAATACATTGTAAATTATTATATTATACAGTGTCTCGGTGAAATGTTTGTAGAATAAATATTTTATCCATGTTATAAAAGAAATTTAAAAAAAGTTTGACTGTCCCAGTCACATTGATGGGACAGCAACGACTTCTGTTTGGTCAATTCAGAAATCGGCCATCCAGAAATCATGAATTAACCATGCAATTTAAACCAACCAATGAGAGCAGTGTATTTGGAAACAGCGCTGGGACTATAGTGATTTTGGTATTATGCCACCGCCCACAGGGCAGGGCATCTATAGTTGTATAATTTATAGTAAAACCAATAAATGCATCCCTTGATCGTAATCATCCCCCCCCCCCATACATAACCGTAAAAATGAAAATAAAATAATATAAGTACAACCTAATCTATGTAATCTTTTACAGTTGATTATTATTGCGTTATCAATCAAAATGATTAATTTCTATTATCAGTTATTGTAATTATTTGAAAATTCCTGTAATATAGTTTTAAAAAAATACATTTTATTTTTACTCTTTACGACTTTAACTAGCAAATTATGTACTATGAATAAGTTACCTACATCAGTATTCACGAAATGTACACGTTTATTGTGTTAATCATCTGCGTATTAACTATTACACTACTTCCAGTTGTTCTAAAATGACTTCAATCAACTAAAAAAGTGAATAATGCCGATTATTTAGTAATCTTTGAAAATCAATGTCACCAAGTGTTGAAAAATAATCAGACCTCGTAAATTATATTTGACGGGGCAATCAAACTCTCCAATCTCATTATCGTTGTCGACAAAAGTAAAACCGTTAGCTAACATCTTTCGTAAAATCATTCACAGCTTCGATTTCCGTTTAAAACGAGTACTCAACTGTTAACTCAGATGTAAGACGAATGGGTAAAATACATTTTGTTTTTTTTTAATTTTAACAAAAGTGTTCTATAAAATGATAATTGACAATAAAACCGTAGTACTGCTGCAGGCTATAAGTTCGAATTAATAAAGTGATTTCAATTTGGGCTTTTTGTTGGCGCAACATATTTGTATGGTTTAATACTCAATGAACTTTACGTGTAACTTGAATATTAAGTATAGAACTGGCGCAAACGATGGCCGTACGTATATTTATATATATATTATCTTTTATAGCCGTTAAAGTTATCCGTTTTCTGTCGCACGCATCGGCCGCCACAACAAGAGCACAATAGAAATTGCAGTAATTTAACGAATACCGCAAACGGCCGTTTGTGTTTCTACATAATGTGTTCCACTCGCGCGTATATAATATAGGTATTGTAATTTGTAGTTGTAGTTTAAAATTAGAGAAACAGTTCTCCTACGCGCGTCGTCGTTGTAAATAACACCACCGGAGTGTTGTGCTGCCGCCGTTACGTGTATTATAATATTATTATTGTGTTTAACTTGGCACAGAATAAAGTCGTTAGCTTGACGCGCGCCAGTTAATGATGATACTGCGACTGCATATAAAATGCATACGTATATAATATATGCGCGCATACGAAAAACCCGGAGGCAGTGCGGTTGCTATTAACAACATCTGTTAGGCGGTATACCACCATACGGCTTTCTTATAAGACCTGTCAAATTTGAAAACCAGCGTTCGGAAGAATACGCCTTATAACAGTCGCAACGACGACGTGTTTACGAAAGATTTTCCGGTCCAATAATAATTTTTGCCGCTCCGATCCCAAACGCGATACCCCTAATACAAAGTACTCCGCGGTACGGCTTGAACGTAATTTTCTCGTAGCATGTATTTCGGATCTAGTAGAATTCAATTCAGAACCGGTAAATCGTCGTTATTGGTCTAAAGAAAAAAAAACCTAACGTAACCGTCACGATACGTTTGAAATTACCATAAATAATTTTTCTATAAAAAAATTCTCCCTGTTCGGTGTAAATTTGAAATACACAAAACGAGTTCCACTTACACTATTAGGCATGTAAAATCGTATTATTTTTATTTTTATTTTTTTTTAATCGTAATATCACGGTGTTGTTTTCGCGGGATATTATAATTTTTATGAACATCCGTTTTGTTAACGTGACCGCGTATTATACCCGGCTGTATGTATATATACGCATACGACGGTCGACGATTGCGACGATAGAACCGTTTTGGTTATTTTTTTTTCACATTTTTTTCCGTCCGCTCGGGAGGAAATTCGAAGAACCGCGCGCGTGGTTAACCGCAGTACCGGACACGACTGCCGTACTTATACCTAGGTATATAATATAATATAATATTATCATGCATACATAATAATATTATATAGGTTCGGCCGATCGGCTTTCGAGGACACAGTATTTACCGACCGAATAATTGATTTTTCGATTCAGTTGTCTGCGCGCAGACACGTGCAATGCCCCTTCTATACTATTTGTCTATACTATTATATAGGTAATATATTATTGTTGTAAGAGAACTACTAGGTACACAGTACGCACGTGTACCTTATTAATGATTTTTTTTTTTTTCCATTACACAAATATCATCGCTACTGAATATTATAAACAATACATAATATATAGTAAGTTAATATACTCTAATGTGTACTATCTATAGTATACATTATACCTACGCGTTCTCCGCACAGTAGTAACGATTTTAAAAATTACATAAATATCATATTACTATACGTATAGTATACATTATACTATTTATATATAATATTTTTAATAGTGTAATAGTTATTTTTAGGTATTGCACTCGGACGAATCAATATCGAAAAATGTGTGTATTTACAGTTGTATAGTTTTACACCGAACAAATAATAATTCATCATTCAACTCGATTTATAATACATATACTACAATCTACACAGTATAATATTGTATAGCATTAAAATAATTCTGTGCTGGCGTGCGTTTCAGTAAAAATGAAAAAAAAAACCTCAGATAAGTACTACTCAAGTCTAGAATAGTCAGAAACAGGTACTACTTACTAAGACTGTTATAGATTTCTCTGTACTTTACATTTTTTATGGGAGTTTATGGAGTATCTTGTGGCGTTGCTAAATTTAGTTGTTCAAATGAGAACCTACATATTTTAATGCGAACTGTCAACCAGATGATTTTTCTGGAAATTTTGACAATTGACATCGAAATTTGAATGAACATTTTTCGAGTTATTCTACTTTAAATAAGTTTTTCGATAACTGTACGATTCAAAACAAGAAATTTCCTATACACGACTCCTATAAAACGGTCGCTAGATACTTGTCTTCATAAAGGGTGGTAGTTAAATATCCTTATACCATCTATCTGTTGTATGCTAATCGATACTAATACTATCAGATTATTAAAATAATTATTAATATAATAATGTATATTTTAATAAAACTTGCGGCACAATATAATACCTAATTCAATATAATACGATTATTATATTAATGTTGTGCATTTATGCACTTGTTTATGTATATGGTGTATTATAAACACACATATATGAATAAGTAAAGTAATACGATTAGTAATAAAAAAAAAAACAATATATTATAAGACAAGGAATGGAAATTTAATAAAATAATAATATAATGCAATTAAAATCAAGTATGTAATTTTTTGCACATTTTGCTGTGTAATTAAAATTATTAATATTATTGCAATCGTTAAAAGTATTAAGTATGAATACAAAAATTCTGTTTTCTGTTGTCCAAGTATAAAAAATCATTAAAACCTTTTCAAAAAAAATGGTTGTACCCATTTTCTCAAAAAAAAGTCGTTTTCCTATACTGTCTATAAAAAAAAAAACTGAATCTAGGCCATGTTCGTTTCCATTGCCAAAAAAAAAAAAAGAAATTGATACTCTCCTAATAATTTGTATATCTATAAATATTATTTTCTGGCCAAGAATAGTTTTATGGAAAAAATTAATTTGTCATGTTATTTTTCCATGAAAGTTATTGATATAACACCACGAATTTGTGTTCACCACATGTATATATTGCTTTATCATCATAGACTTACCACCTTATAGAACAAAAGCCCAGAGGTGATAAGAGCCTGAGATGTGAGAGGTAACAACTCCGCAGGTTCCGAGCACAAATAATTAAAACAATCTTGTGTTTTTCTTTTTTAGTATTCGCAAGGAGACACTTTCATATGATATCACATTGAGTGCTCCGCCTAAATATATACGGATAAATGCGCAAATAGCCCAAATATGAAGGAAACTTAAACTCTCTTAATATTTACTTAATATACTTAGTGTATTTACTTGATTAGGACTGCTATTTATGCTAAGCTGTATAAGTCTATGTTTATAAATAATATCATAGATGACGTTAAGTCGTATAATCTATGGTATTATTTACAATGGATCAATAATGATTTTCATGGAAAACTTAAAAAATATTTATATTTTTTTCTTACGGTATACCCCCCTTTTTTGTTATTTATAATTGTATGTGTTATTGAAAACCTATATGGTTTCAATAGCGACATCCTAATTATGCTATAATCTCATGATCTGTAACCAGAATTAAATTGATTTTAATATACGATTATCTACAGAGGAAAGTATATACGATTTGAGTTAAATAAAATGTTTGGTGGAAAATGGTACGTATTTTTTTTTTTTTTTAAGGAAAATGGTCCCGCCTAAAAATTATAAAATAATTATATTATATACCGCCATAATTAATTTATATTATCATCCTATATTTGTGTCTGCTATGTGAAGCAAATAGTAGTATAATATTATTATATTGTAATACGTGTTTAGATAGACGTGATGCGCTGGAATATAGATACTCGTTCTATAAATAAATGCGTCCAATTTATTTTATCAATCGTAAAAAAAAATTTTTTTTAATGCTGTATACTATGGTTTATTGGTAGCACATGCTGATAAATTGTAGGTAGTACACTTATAATATGTATTAGTTCATATACGTACGAATTATTCAATGAATAAATTAATAATTCAAGGTGATTCGAGTCAAATAAACTATTAATGTTGTATAATACGCGTTACAGCGTGTAAAAAAAATTTCAAATGTATATGATATTATTGTGTGATCTATAAACCATATTGTTGATTTAAACAGCTACACTGCGACAGGTTGTAAAAAAACATTTGCCTAAATTTGAATAGAAAATAAATTCGTTGTTTAAATGTGTAACTAAAAAAAAAAAATTGTACTTGTGTACTATGCAAATGCAAGATTTAAAGTATGTATAATAAATATTTTTATCTTCAAAGGACTACAAATCTTGACCAGTTTTGCATTACAGTGATTGGCAGTTCCAAATAGTTTATACAATTGATAGTTTAGATAAGGTATTCAATAATTAATTAGGTTATTTTTGTCGAATATTTTAACTATTAAATTTTTCGAAAAACTATTCGAATAGTATTTTCCAAGACCGATTAAAATCGATCTTAATAGTTTAAATCTACGTACTGAATAGTATACGAATGCAATCAACTATCGAATGATTCGATAGTAACTATTCGTTTGTGACCACTAGTAATTTTACATTACACATCATGTATAACTGCATAACAATTGTTATTATTGCAAAATTTATAAAAATTATACGTGACAAGAATCTACGCATACACCGTAAGTTTATCATCAGATTTGCGTTTAAAACCCATGCGATTTTCCATAATAGATAACTTAAAAAATGACACTAATGGAAAAATGTCAACTGCAAAATTTTAGAATTACTGCAATATATTATTAACACGTCAAAATAAATCTTTATGTTATTCAAAAAATATTTGATATCATAATATATGAGTATGTTTAAAGCGGATTATATAATGTTATTATAACGTCACGTTGCGTTCGTGATGTCCTATGAAATTATTAATTAATATATTAAGCTACTCACTCGTTTCAAAGAAAAAAGATTTTTGTCAAACTGTATAATATATGTGTACAGTATACCAGAACAGAATAAACCTACAACGGCACCATCCGTGTCATGAAGGTACTTCAATTGTTATTACATATGTCTGTATAATATAATGAGATTTAAAATGATGCTAATTATGTGTGTATAATTGTTTATAATATTATATTCTGATATAAATCAACATCATCTCTTTTTCAATTAAACTTAGGAAAATAATAATTATATTTGTACACTCGTATACATTTACAATCAAAAACACTAGGCTTTTAATTATTTTAAGATATTAAGTTATATTGCGGTTTTAATAAACACAATCGCTGCAGTTGCTGGTTCGTTTGAAATTATAATTTCAATAATCAGCAGTTAACCACAGTCAACTTAATAATAAATAGCCATCATCGTACATTATATACTCACATAAATTAAAGTATACAGAGTGATTGTTCATCATTTATGAACTTACGGTTATTTAATTATTATATTATTATATACGAATATTTTAAGTGAATTTTGGATTCTGGTTTCATTGCACATCACTCGCGAAAAATTTTAATGCGATATTATATTTACTAATATATAAATATATATATTTTTAAAACATTATCCTTCGTATTATATCGTATGGTTGATACGAGATATGCGGAATAATAAGGGTAACATTTTGTTGAGTTCAAAAATATAAAGATTCTAGAAGTGACATCAACATGAAACAATCTTCAAATTTATACGACATTTTCGCAGATAATTTTCATTAATCATCATCATCAATAAAAATATCACTCTGTATATTTATAATATTATAATTTTAAATTAATACATTGAATTAAAATCAAACCATATTATTTGTATAAAATGTTAAGAAATTTTCGCGATTTGTTTTCGAAACGGCCATATCAAATATTTTAATTATAATATAATATTTAGTAAAATTATGATATATATAATACAATTTATTATTTCTAAAGAATTCTTTTAAAAAATTATAATACGCGCGTTCACGCCGTATAAACATGTAGAACAAAACTTCAAATTTTACACGGCTATGATTTAGATATTATAATATTGTCCTTTCTCTCTATATTCTATAGAGATATTAGGCGCGAATAAAGGACAAAAAAATCGAACTAACTTGTCCAAAAAGAAAAAAAATTATCGACATTTTAAATTCAAATAGATATTAAAATTCATTAAAATCACGATCAATTATTGTACTCCATTTTGTATCATAATGCGATTTGCAATTCAAATTTATCAAAACATATTTTTAACCGAACTTCACTCAGAATCGTTTTAGGTTACCGGTGATTTATCGATGCGCATATATATCTAAATTAAACTACGCCCTATATGAACCCTACGTTTTCAACTTCCCACCTACACGAGAATCCTGGTGTAGGTGTGGTCCTCCCACAGTATGCGCAAAGTACTTCGGATTTTTTATACATATCTTTATTTTTTTCAAAATTGTCATAATATTATGTAAAACATGAACGAATATTTTATTTTATAAAAGCCATCGTAGTCGAGAGGTTCAAATTTTCAAACTTGAACTAAACTACACGCATATTTTGCACACATACTTTTCATCTATCTATGTTTAATATCATGTCATGTATAATGTTGCACATCATTTATTTCAATAATTTATCATCAAATACACACTATACACACTGCATATAGGTACTATTATATATAAAACGTTATACCTATACCTATACACACGCTATTCATAATCCAAAATAATGGACTTGAAACACGCGTCGTCATCGTCGGGTTTTTTTTTTATTTTACATAATGTATTATCTATTTATATACACAACAACTCGGCTCGTTATTAGTACCTACATTGAATCAATTATTTTTGAATTTTTTACAATTTAGGTATGTGCGAAATACCTATCTAATAATAGGTACAACTATAACTATTTCGACGACGATTAATTAAACATATTTCAAACATCAAACATTCAAATATACGTATATATGTTCATATCATATAATATAATAATCGTTCTCGTCGCGGAACAGCACGAATTGATTATAGACGGTATTATAATATTATTACGCATAATATACAGGGTACAATGAACAAATGGTATGTTTTCTCACGAATCGAGCGCAGTTGAAAAAAAAAAACGAAAAAGGCCAAAGCGTGCAATACAAACACTGCGACAATAAAATATATAAATCATTCACAAAGGTAAAAAAAATAATACATATATATACATTAAACAACGTATACGTACGTCGTCTTAGGTATAAAATTTCACGAGTCGATTATTATTATTATTATTATTAAATAGTAGACCAGCTAAGAAGTTATAATATTTGTATAATATGTCACGGAAGTAAAAAACAAAAACATGCACTCTGCTTCGAGGCCCGTTATTAGAACCCATATTATTGCCATCATTTCTTATATACAGGTAATAAGTTATAGGTATTAAATTTCTAATAGTATATCATTAAAAAGTTATATATATATATATATATATATATATATATATATATATATGCCAACTCGTATAAACTTAATAATGTTAATAAATAATATACGACTTTATATATATATATATTATATACCTATCGATTTTTTTGTAGGTTATGTTATCCTCCTATCTACAATATTAATTCTTATTAAATTGGTTTTTAGTTTTTTTTTTTAGTCATTATAGGCATGTTTGGTGATACGGTTTTTGGAAAAAATCGTTTCCTACTTATCGCAAAAACGTTGTTTAGTTTTTACTGTTTGTTTTTTCCGGCAATCTGATTGTCAAAAAAAGAATTTAATTATCAATCAATTACAAAACCCAATATCGTCAAAATAGTTAAAAATAGCAAAACTATTAATCATGGCTGCTTATTAAAACTGTATCGTCAAAACACACATATTATTTTTTCTATTTTGAAGTAAATGGTTCGACACGAGCTGGCGGTGCAGGAGACAAGTAACTCTGTAACGGGACTAAAACATAGATAATATATTTAATTATCTTTAATATTTAGGTATATGGGCTATACAATCCATATTAAACTATTTACTATCGTTATCTCTCATCTATGATCAATAACAATTCTGTTACTAATTGCGGTTATAGAACCCCTACATTTACTTTCTATCGTAAATAAAGAAATCAAAAACAATACAAATGGTAATGAAAATAAACGTAGAAGAAATTAGAGGAAGGCAAAGACCGAAAAAGAGGTGGTTGGGTGCGATTGAAAATGATACGAAGATGACCGTTGTACAGGAGGACGATGTGGAGGATCGAGACTAGTGAAAGTTTAGGTCGAGGGTGACTGAATCCAAATAGTTGAAATGAAGAAGAAGTAGAAAAATAAATAAATTATGATAATTTTTTTACGATACTTTTGACATTTTACTCCAATTCCGTACACTATCATAAACGTATATACTGACCCTCATTTTCGAAACATAAATTCGAAAAAATATTTTGATTTGTATAACATCACTAATATTGTACTTACCATTTTATATGAATAATATTACACGTAGAAAATACTATCTCCATATAATACGTGTATCCGTGTCACGGGCACAACTATATTTATTTTGGAAATTTATTTGAATTCACGTGTATTTATTTTTTCGCGCGTAGTTATTCGTGAATTTAAGTGAATTCCAGATTACACAGTCTCCATCATAAATTTTTAATATCACATTGACGTGCAGTCCCATAGTTATAAGTTATAACAGACTAAAATTTAGAACATAGTTTTACAGGGAAGAGTTATCTGAAAATTCCTATGAAATTTTTACTCTTCCCCTAAATAGTTACTAATCTACTATCAGTACTTACTATCGCTCAATCTAAATTTTGAACAGATATAATTCCAGTAAATCTCTGGTACACTAATAAATCCGATAACATTAGTGCAATTAGTAAGAAAATTGGATTTTTTCTTATTCATATTGAATTGATTTTACTCGAATCAAGTTAAAAAAAAAAAAGTAAGATAATGGAGACGGATGCAGTCATTAGTGTAGGTGGAAAATTAGAAAGGTAGGATATAAACGGGAATTTAATGTATATCTGTAAGCAACGATAAACCATTGCTTACGATTCTGAGCAGAGTTCAGTTGATAGTATGGCTTTATCAACAATATATATAGGATTTTTTAGTAAAATAATTATATAGGCATTATATATTTTCTTTAATAAAATTTGTTTAATATTGTATCAATTTTCCCAGTTTTCCTACATATTTCCCGGTTTTCCCATGTTTTATTTTAGTTTTTCACATTCTATGGAAAAACTCTTAAGAAAATCAAAAAATGACCTATTTACAGTGTCTCTCTAGTGAAATTTTCTTTTAGAAAAATGTCTATCATTAAAAGTTGGAGCAAAATTGCTGATAGGAAAGTTGTTTCCTTAAAAAAAAATCGTATAATTATATTTGTTATATTTCATAAATTTTACTGTTTATTTTTTTCGGTTTTTCGAATTTGATGAGAAAACTCGAGAGAAAATTGAAAAATTATCTCCTTAAAGTGTCTTCCCGCACATAATTCCTTTCATAAAAGGTGCTATACGTGAAAATCCGAGCAAGTTTTCTGGTAGAAAAGTTGCACACACACATATATATATATATATATAAAAAATAAACATCTTTGTAAAACCATAAGCTTCATTGCTCCACTCAGAATTTAAAATAGTTGAAAAAATTACCCTGTATAATATACGTGTGTAACATAATAAAACGTAGACAGCATAGACTTCGATAAAATGAATACGATTATTTTGAAGTAATTTATACCTACTTACGAATATAATAATGTAATGACCGTCATCGTTTTCTTTTTTTCTTTCTCTTTTTTCTATTAATTTATTATACTGACGGAATAGTAATAATGTTTTTTCATACGAAGACGGCGGTACGAAAACAAATAACGAACGAATGTATTTAAAAATATCGATATTACCTAATTAAAAATTTTTCTCAGTGCTCAAGCGACGATATTTTATTATTCGTTGAAGAGTTTTTTTTAGGTAGGTAGCTATAACGACACTTATAAATTTAATAACACTCGAAAAATATGAACATTCCTGGCGACGCCGGTTAAATAATATACATGTATACCTATAATTTTTTTTTTTATGATTTGTATTGACTCAACACGTGTTCTGTATGTATGTATATAGTATATGTATATATATATATATATATATATATATCTATATATATTGGGTGTACAGGGTGATTCTTTTATAATACCAAGAACCATCTAGCAATTATTTTTTCAATCTCAAATTCAAAAAGAGAGTCTCCCCCAGATAACTATAGCTTCTAAATTAAAATCAGACTATACAAACATTTTTGTTTAAAATTTGTTTGAAAAAACCAACAGTTATTGAATAATATACGATATTATGATAACTAAAATAATTTTTCAAAAAAATACCACCACAATATAATACATTGTTTGTACGAATATTATTCGCATTTAAGGATTACCTACGCATTTTTTTTTTTCATGTTGAACGCAATTTATTATTATTAGGTGCCTATAGTGCTTAAGCGTTCACGGGCGCGAAATGGTTTCTAACTGCAATAATTTGTACCGACATCAGCTATATCTACATCGAAGGTTAAAAGTCTATAGGTAGATACCTACAATAATAATAATAATAACACATTTTGTCAGCCGCGCGATTGTTATTATGATGGCGTAATAATGTTTATGTCGTACACGTCACCGAACACAAACGATATTTTTAATCGGTTTACAAAAAAAATATAATAAAAAACGAGTTTAAAAAATATGTATAATATTATAAACGAACCACCGCGACGCGACGGCGACGATGACGGTATATATATATGTATGTATATTATATTGTACAATAATGGGACTTGATTTAGTTTTTTAATTCGTTTACATAGCAATTTTGTTTCTATATATATTATACAAAACTGCATTTGACGGGGTGATTTGCATACGTTTTTTTTTCAAATTTCTATAATTAATTTGAAAAATTTGATCGGTTAAAAAATTGTCATGATATTATTATTACTGCAGAGGAGTGACAGGAATCTTGTAAATGAATGTGGATTCATTTACAAGATTCCTGTCTTTGTCTCCCGCTCTTTGTCCGGGAAAAAAATAAGATATCAATAAAACACAAATCGTGAGTGTGTCAGCGGCAGTAGTGCGCTCCAGGAATCTACAGTGGGAGGGGATATCGTAAACAATTTGTGAACAATTCGAACAATCTTCTTCTGCTTAATATCTAACCTGACAATAAGAATTTAAAAGCCATATTCAAAAATGTCAATTTGTATTCAATTAATCAAGCTTTATTACTTGTTAATTGGCTGAAATATTTAATTTCAAAATAAAATTGTTACTAAATACATTTTTGACGTATTTTTAAGTCAACCACCAATCCCCCTTGCGCACACTATTGGTCAATGGTGTTTGAATAAATGACTAAATGAACAGGTATGTCAGCAGCGGTGACTATGAAAATAACACGGTGGAAATGTTCTACGAAAGAATTGCATTAGAAAAAAAATAAGTACGTACGGAGGGATGCTAAAATGAAATTCACTTTTCATACGCGTTAAAAATGTATTTTTTATATAAGTTATAAATTAGTATAAGTCTTATTTTTAATTCTCTATTCGGCTTTCACAACTAAATAAATATTAAATTATTGTTTATTTTTTGATAGTATATTATATTTTGATTTTGTGTGTGTATGCGGACCACGTGAGTGTAAACGAAAATAAAATAATATTCAGCTCTGCATACAATTTTATTTTACATATTTTAAATATATATTAGATTCCTAATTTATAAATTTCGCGAAAATCTAACTTTACAAATCTTTCAAATCCGCCTTCTTCTCTACATCTAAATTAGGTATATAATATCCATCTTTTTCTAGATGCGTCACCGCCGGTGCCTTTTCCCTCGAGGTTTTCATTCAAAGGCTTTGACGATTTATTTTCTTCCCCCTCACATAATGTGTCCTAACTATCGCATAATTCTTTGGCACATCATCATCCTTCCCCACATTATAAATAAGTTCCTAGTAATAATATCTCTGTCGCCATTCAAAAACTGGCCCACACATTTTCCACCGTTATTTATTTCTTATTTATGTGGGGGATGTACGTAAGTATATTATACATGGAGCTGGCAACACTGCAGGCCGAACGGCTGACTTTAAGTCCGTCAGCCGATTTGTGCACCACCGCGACCACCGTCAAATGCCGTTTTCCCCCTTTCGTCACATATACTAAACACCTACCCACCGTCCGTGTATAATATTCGCGTGTGGGAAATGAAAACAAAAGGAAATCACCGTAGGCGACTGGAAGAGTTTACGCGGGCGGTGGCAAAAGGGGTTTCTGATGACGACACACAGCATCGGATCAATGGCTCTTCAGCCGACGCCGCCGTACGCCCGCGTAAATCGACGTCGTGACGTCATCAATGGCATTTCCGTAGGAACTGACCCCACCACCGTCGCAACTGCCGCCGCCTGCAATAACCGCCCACGAAGAATACTTTATTTTTCATATCACTAGGGGGTTGTAAATTTAATGTGAAAAACTAACCAATTGAAATCCCAAACAAAACAAAAAAAACCATTAAACATTTCAAACAAATGTGCAACTAACGTGTTTTTTTATATTGAATATAAATAATGATATTATTTTAAAAGCTGGAAATTTCACTGATGAAGTAGATAAGGTTTGTGTAAAATATTTTATACAATTTTATAAATACAAAAGTAACTTAAAAAAAAAAAAAGTAATTGTTAACAAAACTAAAAATATATCGTCGAATGTATTTTAAAAAAGGAAAAAAAAAACGTAAATATAAAAATCGAAAAGTCAAAGTTTCGAAACCGAGTTCATTGTTACATAATTCGAACTTTGTACTTTATAAGAAAGCGACGGTTTAATATGTTTTACAATAAGCTGTAATATATGTAAAAAAATAATATGCTGATTTTCCGAAAAGCTTCCGAATAATTATATTCGTATTATATATTATAATTATTAATTAAGTGTAATTTCATGTAATAATAATTGGAACCCATCACACCGACGTTACAGAAAATATTATACTATTGAAGATATAGTAAGGTTATAGTATTTTTAGACCAGCACACGCTATATAAAATACACTTTTCGGAGCAATAAAAACGTGCTACGGCCGTTTACGCGTACAAAACCTATATAGATAATTGAACATCACGAAAAGTACTTTTAAAAGGTCGTTTTTCGAAATATATAGTACATAATAGAGTGTACTCTGTAGTCGAGTGGCCGTTCAATAACCTGGACATCGTGCGACGAAACACAAAATATAATAACAATTAGTTATAGCGATAGAGTATAATATATTATATAATTTCGACCTAACCGTCGTCGTAATATTTTATTAATATAACTATAGATTTTTAGTTTTAATTATATTACTCGAGAATCGTTTTTCGGATAGGTATTATATTTACAGCGATTTGTTTTTGATTTCTACCTTTACACTCATAAATTAATTTTTCGAATTTTTTTTTTCTTTCAATTCTTCGATCGGGCATTGTTGTACAGATCGGGAAAATGATAAAACGAAATAGTTTGACAAACAAAAAAAAAAAAAAAATGCTAATTAGACTACCCACGCACGAATATTATTATGAATTGTTAACAAGTTCAAGTATAAATATCATAATATTGTACGAAAATTCTCGCACATTTTTTTTTCTTATGTTCTTATTTATTTTGTATCTATGGACGTACGAACAACCAATCAGCATATTATCCGCGACATTTATTATTTTTGCACGTTTATATCTACCTAATACTCGTTTGTAACTTTCGAAATTAACATATTATTATAATACTACGTCGTAAACTAGCGGAGTACGTCATCGTGTGAAAATGATTTCCGAACACATAAAATGCAAAATTATAGTTTAGTATACAGGGTGAGCTTTTGGTTATGAACCGCCGCACATCGGTTCTTTCTACACTTTCAAAAATGTTGATTTTTTTTTTTTATTCCAGTTATTAGTTCACACAATGACTGTTCCGGAGGGAAGTAACCGACTAGCGTCATATGAAAGTACACCAAAAATAATGGAGAAACCCACTTTAAAGAAGATGGTCAATTATTTAAGATTTTTACTTGATTTCTTTTAAAAGTTTTAAAGAAACATAACAAAAATGTATGGTAGGTTTAATTAAAAAAAAAAATGAAATGATTACACATATATCAATAGGTGATGGGGGTCCTGTAGCATCATTTTTGGTGAACTTCATATGAAGCCGGATGGTCACTTGCCCCCGGAACACATTGAATGGAAATATAGAATTTATTATTTTCAATTCATATATACACCGCAATAACATTAATTTATTATCAACTATTATTGATTTACGACCTACGTTTTCAAACTCACATTCGAAAAGAAAACATTAATAAAATAAAGAAAATGCCGATAGAGAATACGAGTATGTGGGTTTCTATTTGAAAGTCAAAAGTTGATAATAATATTATGTTTATGGTATAACGGTAGATACCTATTATTATAATATAATTTATTATTTTGAACATAAGCGTACGGACCGAGTGGTTTCTGAGTAGTTAATTTATTATTATTATGTGTTTTTTTTTTACGGTTATTTTAGTTTAATGCATTATTTTTTTTTGTTCTTGTGGATGAAATTCAGTAAGAAATATAAATCATAGAGACCTGAAATATTTGCGGAATATTATTGCAATTAATAATATTTCTGTAGATAAAGCACATAATTTTCAAAATGTTTTGGTTATTTTTCAGTTATTTATAAATTTTTGTTCGGGTTATAGGTTATTATATATGAGCTTCCTGTTCAATTTTGAAGCATTTCTGTTTGGTCTGATAATTGTATCTACAGAGTAAATAAAAATGACGTAAAAAAATCACAAAATTAAAATGCCCATAAATATCTCAAAAATGATTCCAAATGTTTTAAAAAATGTGTCACTAATATAAAAAGCAAATTTAACGTTCTGTTCAAATTTCAAGTCTCTGAATATTTTTAACTGAATTATAAAAAAATAAATTGAAAATATTATAATAATAATAATGATTATACGCTGGATACGCCACTGAAAACGTTCAACGGAGAATAATAACAACCCCGAAAATAAAATAATTTACTCAAAATTTTCGTTTATAAACGAATTGAATTTGTGACAAAATAATCGCCCTGTATAATTTATTAATATAATCAATATCGCGTGATTTGTAACATAGAAGACTATAATATACTATTATACCTATATATATTGTACGCATATTATTTTGTTATTGTAGATACATTACGTAGCTAATATTATTCGGCAAATATATTCACACGCTATACTATACATCCGCGCTGACGTCTCTTGACAAACATATTGTAATTATTAAAGCAAACTTATATTAATACTTGATTATAGAAAACGTATTGATTTCAATTGCATTGCCAGTTGACATGTTATATCAGTAGTATAATCGTATGGCAGTAGATATATATGTATAATACGTACACGTGCGTTTAATGAAGTTATTATTTATAAGTACGTGATATCACAAATATATATTTAAAAAAAGCTGCTCAAAGTTTGATTTGATGATATCAAAATGTGACTACAAGTTTGTGTAATAAATGTTATAAAAACGCACAACGCTCAGAATATTATGCAGACGATACTGAAATAGAGCTGCATCCAAAAAATAGTAATTCCGAATGATATTTCATCTCTTAGATGGGTCTATCCGAATTGCCTACCGCCCCTTACAGGAGTTATTTAAATTGTATGGCATGTATAATTTTACTTATCACAACTTAATTTTTTTAATTTAGACTTCTAATTTTTCAAAATTATCTTTAAAATTGTCTTGTACAATTTTTTTTACATTTTTCTCCCGTCTAAAGAGCCAAAAATCTATGAATAATATAATATAGTTTATAGAATCGAAATAAAACTGTTTTATTATTATTAACATTAATTGTATTACTTTTCATTATTGGTTTTATCAAAAGTTAAATATGTTTTTAAAATATACAATGTTTTATCGTATTTTTTTTAATAATTTATTTTGCTAGAAATAAAAAACCTAATTCCCCCTTCCATTATATTATTGTGTAGGTATGGGGACATTGCCCGCAATTTCTCCTCGGGTTTTTCTTGTGTTTAAGGAAATCTTGAAATTTCAATGATATGGTTGATTAAGTATATATACCTTAAATAAAAACGAGGTTAAATACGAATCGTATAGAAACATGTTAGGTGTTCTCTCGTAATAATATTATAATCACGCAAGGTATTTAATATTAACTCAATGTAATTGTGCGGTATTGCAGCGAGGCGCATAATAATTAATAGCGAATCACAATTATAATAATTGTTTTATTTATATTTACTTAGCTAGGTTAAGGCTTTAAGGTAGGTTAGGTTTTTTTTCACATTTCATCAAGGCAAATTGGATAAAAAATATTTCAATAATATAAGCTAGGTTATTATTATAATCATAATTAATTTCATCTAAAGCCAGCAGAAATAGATTATCAATATTAGCAAAATATATGTCTATTCTATATAATTATATTTCTAATCATGTTCGTTAATAGTTGGTACCGACATGACTTTAAAATTTATCTATACAAAGGACATTATAATAATAATTTTTAAGTATCGAATACTTGATTAAAAACAAAACTTACGAATATTTTTAACTGAACTTGAACAAAAAAAAAAACAAAATTGAAAACAATGAAACCATTATTTCCGTAAACTTTCTAAGTTTTTTCCCGGTTTTGCTAAATTCTTAATAAATCTACCCGGAAAATCAAAAACGACTTTCTTACTTACTAGTTCCAAAATATAACAAAAAAGATCTTTTGTGATTATATGATTTAAACAAGATTTTTGGTAGAAAACAAAGCGTACAAATTAAAAATTATGAAATCTGTAATACCGTGGCGTGCCGTTAATATTTGTTCTTCCCATAATTTTGTTTGCGGTTTTTTAATATTACTTTGAAAAACCCTAGGAAAATCAAAAAAATCATCACCTAGGTCCAAATGCTATAAAAAGGTTTCTTGTCATTTTGCGATTAGAACAATTTTTCTGATTAACAAGTTGTTCACAGATAGGAAAATCAAAAAAAAAAACACACATCATAGTAAAACCAATAAATCCTTCGCTCTGTTCAGAAATCTAAAATAGAATTTTAAAGGTATTATTATTGTACCGATAAATTAAAGAAAAAATATTCGATATTTACGGATGCTCTATCTTAGTTTATTAACTGTCGAAATAAAATGCTAAGAACTCAATTATTTCGAGATTTTTATCGCAGCCGAAATCGAACGAGTTTAGGTTATATTAGGTCTTTTTTGATAGT
Source organism: Cinara cedri (assembly GCA_902439185.1). NCBI lineage: Eukaryota > Metazoa > Arthropoda > Insecta > Hemiptera > Aphididae > Cinara > Cinara cedri. Next base: position 457,610 of record CABPRJ010000012.1, on the reverse strand, counting down.
ATATATATACTTATATTTCTATGTTTAATATGTGTATGAATATAAGTAATTCACAAATATTATTATTGTATCATAAATGCATAACATTTTATTATTATTCTTCCTGGACCAAAATGTACCCACTCTCATTTTGAGGTCCTCGTTAATCCTTATACATAAAAAACCATTAGTTCGGTTATTACTCCTTAAAGCATTTTTTATATCCTGTTTTACTCTGTTGACTGCAGTTATATTATAATGATAATAATATGCGTATAAAACAATAATGCGATAGTAATATTATTATTATGTATTTTTTTAAATATACGAAATGCAGAAAAGAAACCGACAATATATTATTATTATCATTGTATTACGTTATGTATTACTCATTGTTCATAATATTATAATTTCACGTAACATTTTTTGGTTATTTAAAATATGTTTTTTTTAGTAATATAATACAGACTACAGGATGAACAAAATCTTATTTATTTTACGTAACAATACTTGTATATACAATATTATGCTAGAACAACACGCAATTAGTTCTATAAATGGGTAAAACTAAATAAATTATTATTGTTCAATTGTCTAAAACTAAGAAAGAAAAAAGAAAAAATGTATGTTTAATCAATATTATGCTAAAACAAACGGATATACTTCGCATGGAGATTGGCCACTGTTGTAGGTGAGAAGTTGAGAAGGTAATAGATGAAACTTAATGTATATCTGTATACCTGTACGCAACGATTAACCATTGCTAACGAAAAAACGATTATGAGCGAAGTTGGGTTGATGTATTGCTTTGTCCTCAATATATACGAGTATGTTGTATTATGGTAAAATAATTGCATATGCATTATATATTTTCTTTAATAATATTTGTTTGATATTGTACCTATTTTCCCGTTTTTCTCCATTTATTATGAAACAGCTAGGAAAATCAAAAACTGACCTCCTTAAAGTACCACCCCAGTTAGATTTCCTTTCAGAAAAATGCTATTATTGTAAATCGAAGTAGTATTGCTGATAAAAAGTTAGCCACAAAATAAAAAATAATACATCATTGTAAAACCAATACATTCCTCGCTCCATTCAAAATCTAAAAGAATATAAAAATCATTATTACCACGCAAACCATAATAATTTGATAAGTTAGTGATGGTACGTTTTATATACCTACGTTATGTTAACCTGATATGTTTTTTTTTATTTTTATGTCCGGTTCACTACAGTGAACATGAGTGGAAGACGGTCACAAACAACTTTTCGAAATTCACATCAAGCAATTTATAAAACTAGATAAAATACTACGTACCTAATGGTTATTATAAATGTATACTTTTTCAAATGGGTAGTTCTCCTAATATACGTATTTATAGCATCGTGAACGCGTGAAAAAAGGCTAGTCATTTTTTCCAATTAACTTCTCCAGAATAAAAAAATAAACTATTTTTTTTTTTATTTTTTTTTTTTACTTAGAAACAAAGATGCCTAAGAAGTAGGTATATACGCTTATTATTAAATAAATTAACGAATAGTACATTTATAACATAGTTTTCATAGGTGGATCTACGAAATGTGCTATGGTACACCACCATAAAGTAAAAATAAAACTAATAAATAACAAATAGTAATAAACATTATGTTTTCCGTTTTTCAAATTTGTTAAGAAAACTCCTGAGAAAATCGAAAATGACCTCTTTAAAGTACCCCCTCACTCAAATTTCCTTTTAGAAAAATTGCTGTTGTCATTTTAACTATGAATTATTTTCGTTCTTTATTTATCTATTTACAGGAAAACATATTTTTTCGTCTGGTCCAAAAATAAATAAAACAAAATAATAATATACCAATTAGTATTATTCATCGAATTATCATTTCTTTTACCGACTACTTATATCTCATTTTATGTATGATTTTTATAATAACAAAATAATAATTTGTTTCGTGGTATGGTTATAATTTTACAAGTGTATATTTTTTTATTATGAATGGATTATATTGTACTGTTAAATAAGTAATACGCGTACGCAAATATTTAATTTAAATTTTTATCGATTTGTCTCATAGGAGGAGTTGTCTCTACTTATATAATAATGACCATTTTTTGATTGGGCGGAAAACCACCTTATCATTATCACCCTATAACTTAGATGACAGGAAGTGAGAGGGAAAGAAAGGAGAGAAAAATTCACTTACAGGTGTCATTCAAATTATTGAACTGAGGTTGATTTAATTAGACTCCAATATAAATTTATCAATAAATAATAATAAATACGAATGTACATAATTACGTACATACCTACAAAATATATGTTTTTTTTTATTTTTTTTTTATTGTAATATTTAATACTAAGTACCAATTTCAGAATATTTTTTCAATTCGATACATACAATTTCAATTCGTATTATCAAATACATATTATATTTCATTTTTATTAAACATTTAAGAATATTGTCAACTTTCGAATTGCGATTTATATGTGAATATGAAGTTTGTGCGGAGGATGTTCATGATAACTTCAAAATTACTATATAAATACCGTGATATTCAATTCGGGGAAAAAATGGTCCAAAACGATTTAAAGTTTTGAAGATTGGTCTTCCAAACTAAAACGTGCAGGTCGGAGAGAAATATTTTCCCTCGCATCACATCACCACATTTAAAAACACTTTTGAGTACACAAAATAATAACAATATACCTAGTTTATAAAAATGTTTTTAATTTTGAGTATTCTATAACCTGGTATACGCTATATAGGGTAAGTATCCTACACCGTTAAAGTTATTTTCTGTATATATTGTGATTTTAAATTTAAAAAACCTATTATTTATTTATTTTTTAATCCAAAGTTTATACTGGTTTTAATACCTACGAGTAGATATAGAAAAAATAAAAAAAACGAAGATGCATAACTACACCATCATTTAATTAATCGGCATTTTATAGGAAATTTAAAACAACAGCAATAAAATCATACAGCGTCTACGAAACGTAACAAAACTAGTTTTAATCTTCATGAACATCATTAATAAATATTCCAAAATACATTTTTCTATGTTTTAAACAAATAAAAACGACACTTAATTTTTATATACGATATTAAATTCGCAAATATATTTTTCCGAATAAATATTTACACTTAAAAAAATAAATAGTTGAACAAATAGTTATAATGGTATAGAAAAAAAAAAAATGATATTTTTACATTTCATTGAATAATACGCAAGATCATTATTATAAATTATAATAATATTGAAATTAAAAATGTATTCAATATTTCAACTGGCAATATTATATTACCTATACCTCGAAAAGAACATTAATATTTATTAAATAATTTTAAAATAATGTTGTAGTTGCTTAATAAACAGTAAAAATATTTACAGATAATATTATTTAAACTGTTATATTTTACTGCAATAGGTATAGCATTAATTTTAAAAATATACATGTTTACGAAAAACACACACACCCTCCAAAAAAAAAAAATAAATAAATAATAATAATAATAAAAGTAAAAATAAAACCGAAAACAACATTTTTTTTTTTTTTTTTTGTGAAATTATATGAATTTATATAAATTTATTATATGAAAAAAAAATTCTGTCTGTTAATACTATACGTAGTATCATATGCAATATGTTATTCTAATATATAATATCATAGACCTAGACGATGATGATAGTTATTATTTATTAGTATTGAATTAATAACAAAAAAAAAACAAATAAACTTACACCATCCGAACTTATTCTAATATTAGTATAATATTATATTATACATGTTGAGAGTATAAATTATATGACACGGTTTCCGAAAGAGAGATGAAGGGGACACTGCAGCTAGGTATATTCTAACAAAAGATGTGTAAATAATAGTTTATCTAAAGTAAATTATAATTATTCTCAAAGCGTTAAGACGCGATAATACTGCGGCGCTGCTTGGTGCACTGCGCGCATTGTCATGCAAATATTATTTTATTTTTATTTTTTTTACCGTAAAAACGAACGAATCCTAAAAATTATAATATACGTAAATTGTAAATAAAAAAATACCGAGAGTAAAAATACTTCATAGAACTACAATATATGAAAGTAAAATGCGTAACAATCAATCGAAATTGTAATATAAATATTTATAACGACTGTACCGGCTATAATAATAGATAATTTCAAATGTAAAAGAAGTGGTTTTGAAGAAGAATTTGATTTATGTGATATTCTGAAAAAAAAATGTAGGTATGGTATATTAATGATTATTAGCTAAGGTGATGCTCAAACTTTTTTTTTTGATATTTTATACCTATATTATGTGATAGTGATTTTTGAAATTATTATTAGAACACCTTGTCAATTTGATCTAAATAACTACATGTGATGTTTTATAAAGCTTCAGGAAAAAATATGATCAGATCATAAAGGTAAGGTCAATAGCATCAGTTTTTAAATGTACCACATATTTTTAACAGCTGCTAAATAATCGGTGCTTTTAAAACTTAATGAAATGATCCTAAATGTTGTCTGCGGCTCTTAAACACTACACGCTGAACAAGCTGACAATGTGCCACAAAAATATTTTTAAAAACGAGTTTTAAATATAGCCCATAAGTTTCATAAACTATCGCTAACAAAAAACTATTCTGTATATAGGTAATATTTTCTCTTTATTGTTAATGATGAATGGTAACTCGGAAATCAACAAAACTTTTAAGAAAAATGTCGAGTTTATCCCAATTATCAAGAGAAAACCGCTTGGAAAATTTGAAAATTACTTCTCTAATGCACCAAGCTAGATCCAAAATTTAACAAAGAGGTCTCTAGTTATTTTTTGATCGAAGTAAAATTTCTAAATAAATATTTGTTTAAAAGCACAAACAAAACAAACAAACACACACCATAATAAAACAAATAGATCCCCTCGCTTAACTCAAAATCTAAAAGTTAATAACATATAATATTATAATTATATATTATTATTATTATTATATTATTATTATTTATAATATTATAATTTTTGTTTTTTTTGTTTTATTAAGTAAGAAATAATCACAGACGCCTAAAATTTACACCGAATACATACTATAATTTAATTTAAGTTTATTTCTAATAGTTTTTTAGACGTGGTCAAATAATTTACACAATATTTTGGCTAGGTTGTTTTAGTTATTTTCAGTTACCTAAAATTTTCAATGTTTATTCGGTTTTCTTTATTGTTTATTTTGTATATATATTTTGATACAATAATATGATTAAAGTTTTCAGCGGTTCGAAAAAAAACAGTATTGGATTTTTTTTTTCTATATTATATTAAGCGTTTGAAGTTTGAAATTTTAACACGAGACTCGTACGATAAAAACCACAAACGATATATTACAAAATATTGTTTTTACATTGAAAAATTAGATTAAAATAATAATACCCCATTTAATTTTAACGGAAATTGTTCATAATCAAAAATACTTCGGTTTCAATTAGCTACAATACAATATTAATTAATTACCCAGTATACCAATAACGTATATAATATTATACGCCATATTTTACGACACTAAATATATATGTAAATAATATATACTAGTGATAGGTAAAGTGTGTTGTGCGAGTAATCACAAAATGAGGTAGTGGTCAGGGAGGGGGCAAATGTAGTATAGGGGGATGGTATTCCCCCGTCTGGAATCAAGTTAGCGACTAGGTCGATAATGTAATATTCAGGCAAAAACAATACGCGCGTTCAATAACTATATTATATACGTTTAATTAAATGTTTATAACTTAATAATCATTTGATTAACATAATATACTTAGCTAGTATAATATAATACTAGCTGTGATTTGTAGCTTGAAAGATTCACTAGACGAGTATATTATTATTATTATTATTAAAGTTTTTAGCTCTTTTTAAATTCTGAGCGCAGCTCATCGCTGGATCTATCGATTTCATAATGTATAATACAGTGGACTCCGCATACAAGACTCATGTTCTACAACATTCAGTAACTTGTAAGACTCGGAATTACTTGAAATGATCCGGATATATTCAAATACATTCTATCATTTCTCCACTTAACTTATAAGATTTAATTGGTTTTAAGACTTACTTTGTGCTGATCCCAAATTGAGTCTTATAAAAAGCGCCCACTGTAATAATATTACTATTGCATTATTGTTTTATACACATATTATTACCATTATAATTTAACAGACTATAATCAATAGAGTAAAACGGGATACAAAAATGTTTTAAGGAGTAATAACCGAACTAACGGGTTTTTGTGTATAAAGATTAATTCGAATTGAGAGTGGGTTCATTTTGGTCCTGGGAACATAATAATAAAATTATGAATTTATGATATAATAATAATAATTAATAATTGTGAACTACTAATATTTATACAAATATCAGCTGTATAAAAATAATATAAAAAAGGACCTAATACAAATCTCAAAATAATCGAGTATTTAGAATTATATTTCAATAGTTAATAAACAAAGATAAATATGTAAAAAATAATCAGGAAATATCGAATATTTTTTATTCATGTTGTCGGTACAATATCTTAAAAGTTCCATTTTAGATTCAAAACGGAGCAAAGGTTTTAAAAGTTTAACTATTGATGTATGTTGTCAGAAATCTTGTCGTAATCAAAAAACGAAAGAGAGTCTTTTTATAGCATTTTTTACTTAGTTGATGCATTGAGACGATCGGTTTTTGATTTTCTAAGTAATTTTCTTAATGATTGAAAAAACTCGGAAAGGTATAGGAAAAACGGACGATTGTATGGCAATAATTATTTTATTATTTTATTATTATTATTATTTTTTTATTTTGCAATTTGGTTAAAATTAATTATAAAAGAACTAAAATATCCACAGAATACTTTATATTTTCTAGGAGTAGTAAAATTTTCAAAACATTTTGGCGATATCCGAGTAATTTTCGAGTTTTTTTTTTTAGTTTTATACGAATACAATTGTTTTGGCTGAACAGAAATACATGATAATTTAACAAGAGATTCATTATAATATTATACTATTATAATAGATAAATACGATTTCAAGGAAACATGGCGTTTTCTAAAGGACCACCATAATATTCTTGTTTAATAATTATAATAATAATAATAATAATATTATTACACCTATTACGTTGTTATCACTAACTCACTGTGAATTATTTGTACCTATATGATTTTAGGTTTTTAATTTAATAATATCGAAAAAAACTACTGTAAGGGAATATAATAAACTTAAAAAAAAATCCTTCCTTATTTCAAGATAAATGCGCCATGTTATCATTACGTACCTATTTGATTGTCAAATTCCACGGTGTTCGACATGTGTAAATAATATGATGATAAAAAAAAAAAAGGTCGTTAATAATGAACAATAATTATTATTAACAAAACGAATTAAGATAATAATTTGAATTCTTAAGAAAAAAAATTACACACATTCCTATGAATCATAGGAACTATTATAATATTATTATTTCGCTGTTCCTATAGGTACCTAAACTACCTAGATTATAATGTACCGCCTAATTGCAGTCTGTCGTAATATAATATTTTCTTCTTAACCCACACCTAAACGCCCTTTGTAAGACATTAAGACCCGATACGTACTTAATATACTAGATTATCACTGCGAGTTATTAGGAGGTACCTATTACATTAGATATTTCAGTAGTATACTGTGCGTGTAGTGTACGATATCAGCTGATAATCTTAGTAGTACCTTAAAACTCATTACACCCGGTGATTTTAGTTTTTGTAAACTACATAACATTATATTTATTTTACATATATGCAGTGTGCATCAGCTTCTGCAGTTTCGGATTAATTACACTACGGACCATGTAAGTACCTACAAAACATTTCAAAATGATTACCTTATAATTATTTAAAATTTTTTTAATTTTATTATAATATGTATATAATATACACAACCTTGCGCTCAACAATGGTATAAACAGTGTAGTACAGTAATATAAGGATCACATACAAATTTAATGTATTTTCACTCGTATAATTTGGAAAATATTAAATCAAATATAATAGTACGAAGAGTATAATAATCAATAATATTTTATTGATTGTACTTAATATTTTTAATATTTTCCGTTATCTCGGTTTTTATTTATTATATTATAGTTTATAAAGGAAACATTTTATTTTTAATGAGAATAATAATAATTTAAATATATGATAACGAATGACGTTTTATGCATTTCATTAAATTCAAAAATAATACGAATGTATCACATGTATATCACAATGTATCATAATAAGGATGTATAAGAAAATTTTCGTTTAAGTTTCGATTATTTATTTGCTACTTATATACCTATTATCTTTTTTATAAATGTATTTCGAAAGTCAATTATGAGCATATTTAAATGGTATTTATGAATATTATTAATTTTACAAACAAATTAAAAAAATACATCACAGTGATAGAATATGTAAATATTACTATTTTCAGAATTCTTTTGAGCTCGATATACATATTGTATACTTATATATTAAATATTTATTGTTACATAACTTTTTTAGTTCGGTAAAAAAATATAATATACAGTCGGACTATTAAATTTCATTTATAAATAATTGGACAAACGCAGAAAAGAAAATGTAGGTACCTACGTAGCCATTTCATTAACACGGATTTTAGTGTACCTACCTAACTGACCTGCTAAGTTGTGTTTTAAAATTATTAATTCCTTGGAAATTAAAAAAAAAAAAAAAAAAAATCTTAATAATAAATCTTAATTTCAGACTAGATAGTTAAATTTTCTAAAATAATTATTTACTTTTTAAATGTAATTAAAAAACAAAAATATATACCTCAACACGTAATAATTCATTCTTTAAGATATTATTACGTTATTCTTATGCATTTACGATTAAAAAACTAACAATAATTGGAATTCATGTTTTATAACTTTTGTAGACTTAATAAAGTACACTCTTTAAGTGTAAAACATATTTTTTAACATTCAATCTTATTATATTAACAGGAAAAATTACTAAATATTTTTCTCAAAAGGAAAATATAACCTACCTACATAATAATTACTTGGAAAAAAATTATTACAATACTACACTATTACACGGAAATAATATTACTTGGAGATGTTTGATTTTCAATTTTTGAAATAAATATCTGCACATTATCCGCTACTTAGCTAAAACTCTTAAATCGATTTATAAAAATTGTACAAGAGAAGTAAAGAACTGTGGCAGACTTACAAGTTAACAAAAAAATAAAAGTCATCTAAATTTCAACTAACGAGGTTTTGCTAAGTAGCCGATGATTGTGTTATTTACTTATTATATTTTATGACAAATTTGTTACTTTCGAGTTTCTCAAAAACAAAATATTTTGTGCTATTATTGCGATGAGTCATAATAGTTATAAAATTAATTTTAAACGTAAGTATATTGTATAGATACGAAAGTAAGTGGTTTGTAACATACAATATTACTTAATTAAGCGCAATAACATTATTAGGTATATATACGATTAAAAATGTAATTAGTTCTTTATAGTTAAAGACGATCGTCAACGAAAGAACCTTGTAGTTTGTACTTAATTTAGTGTTAAATTGCTTTTTAATTTAGCCATATATGTACAATCTTAATCTATATAAATCGGGCAGAAAATATATTAATTTGAGTATTTTGATGACATTGTGATATATTGATGATATTGATGATTTTGTGAAAATTAATTGTAATTTTATATTTTCTGAAGATCAAAATACAAATCAGAAATTTTTTTGGAAACAAAATTTTAAATCTATAATTAGAGTTGCCGGATTTTGAAATTCCCAAACCGGGACATGATATCGAATGACCTTTCTTTAGATTAGATTATAAATTATAATCTAATCTATTGATCCACAAGAAGGCATCGTCGTTGTACTTATATAAATAATATTTCAATGTGGATCTCGTTGAGTTTTTATACTTGAAAATCAACAGTAGTTGACATTATATACAAAATTAGAGTAAAATGTCGAAAATATCGAAATAAAAACGTCCAAAAAATGAAATTATCTCAAAGTCTTCGTAAGTATATAATATATTATAGACGTACTTATAGTCTTTCGCTAGTTCATGAAAAAAAATCGCTCTGTATACTAGCTGGATCTATATATTATAGTATACGAATATTGAACCATAATATATTATAAATAATAAAAAAATATAATTAAATATTATAATATGGTTATATTATAGAAATGTGTTTTATGCAAATAGAAAGTTAAAATTAAACAGCAGAATAATAGGTACGTTGTCTACGTGTAATTTTTTACGTAGAAGTTATATAAAAAATATTATTATAATATTTATATTATATGAATGGCACATTTAGAAACGTATAAATCGACTACAACTTATCTAACGTCAAAACAATAATTATTAACACGTAATATAATATTTACAGAGAAATAATGTATTTTTATCTTTCTCGAAAAATGTTAAAATTTGAAAATATGTCCTTCCTACGTTTAGGGCCTGTATTCGTATATTCTTTGATAAAATAATATAACGTTAGGCTACAGCCTATTCACTTAAAGTTTTTTTTTTACAATAGTATATCCGACAACGGCACAGTCTAACGCATTTATTTTACAAGTTATGATGTTATTGTAATGAGAATTGAAATAGTAAACTATAATACGTTTTACATAGGTATTACTATGTAGTTTTCTATGTGTATATAATAGGCATCGTATACATAGGTATATACGTTTATGAGCGTGTATCAAATTAAATATACAAACTATTTATTCTAGGCGGTATAGAGTATTTAGTATCCTACTGACCTAGAAAGTGAAAAAAAAAAAATGAAATGAAATTACAATAAAAAAAAAAAACTAACGACGTAACGCGTAGAGCCGTGCAACAGTATATCTATATAATATTATTCTGGTGAGACGCGCCGTCAAGCCTGCTTCTACTCGGCCGTAATATTCGCGCTTAAATGCGCCTTTAGGTTTTGCGGGCGTATCAACGAAATCGCTTTTACGACAATTATTATTATTTTACACAGGCATTGTGCGCAACGAAATAAAAGAAAAATACAAATATCATCGCCGTGAAACGTAGCGTTGCGAGAGCACGGACATAATTTTAATATTAATACATTACGCATCGGAGTGATGTTATTGGTAATGGTATTAATAGGTAAACTGCATTTTCAAAATATTAAAAATCGATAACGTATTATAAACCGAACTGATAATACATAAATGTGATGATTTTCCTATATAAACCCCAACAGTATTATGGAATATAGTTTTATTCGTTTTCCGATAAGTACGCGAATAATAACTCCGGACGAATAACAATCGAAATTTAAATCAGTTTTTTTTTTTTTATTATTATTATTATTCCCAGTAAGTTTGACTTTTTTTATCCGTGCAGGATATTAGACTATAAATATAGCCAAGAGAAACTAGAAATCGATAAAAAAAAAAAAAAGATAAATGTCAATATTACATTATTACGTCTGTTTCGCTGTGTCAATGTGTTTTAAAGTAAGACTGTATACTGAGGAATGTATTGATTTTGTTATGAAATGCGCTTTTTATATTTTATATCCGTAAACAATACTTTTCTACCAGAAATCTTTCTCAAATCAAACCCACTTCAGAGGGTTGTTCTGGAATAGTACCATGCTCTCGCAAGTTACACCACATTCATTCCGACAATAGTGATTTTTATTGGTTTCATATATCTTTGTCGTTTTCGTCTAACCCATTCGTGAAATCTATTCCGTCTCTAATATACATTTTGAAAGATTAGAAATATTTTTATTAGATTCTAAGCGAAGTTTTTTGATTTTGCGAGCATTTTTCATTATAATTAGGAACAACCGGGAAAAGAATAGGAAAAACGGAAAAATTTACGAAAATAATGCTGTTATTATTTTCAATTTTGCTTTTCGTTGTAATTCAGTTTAAAATGTTCGTAGGGGCTTGAAATTTGGACAAAAACTTTTATTTTTATTTCCTAGACGCGGTAAAATGCTCAAAACATTTGCGCCATTTTTAAGCTTGTTATAAATATTTTTATTTTTCTAAGTTTTTACGTAATTTTTATTCGGTTCCACTGTGGATACTGTTGTTAGACCAAACAAGAATACTGGTCACTATCGCTACCTACGCCTATATAATACCTACAGACGGAACGGATAATAATAATAATAATAATATACTAAGGAACGGAAAGACTGCCGTACAAAACAACGAATTACTACAATCGGACCATCCGAAACTTGTGCATTATAAACCTATATACTAGCTCGCGCATAACATATAGATAACGAACTAAAACAAGTCTACACGGGACCGTAGTCGCGACGCCGTCGTCTTCGTCATATAAATATTCCCTCGTTCGCGGACGACAAAGTTTTCCAATCAAGAAGACATTGCCCGTGGCGTCTCCTCGCCATCTGCACTCCGAAGTCGTGTACACACACATATAGATAATATTATATGAAAACGAGACGACGCGCGACGCCGTCGGCCGGCCGCACCTATCGCACGCCCGACCTACAACACGTCTAAATCCAAGGACGACGGACATTCGTTATACTTACGTGTACCTATATGCCCTATATATACACGACACCGGGCGCGTATAACATGTATATTATATACATATTTTTTATTTTTTTACTTTACTGTTATCTTATTAGTGTGGTTTTATCGTCGTCGTCGCCGCCGTCGTGTGACCCGGTTGGTATAATAATATTATAGTTTGGACATTATGTTTTAAGGAATTCGAGTTTATAAATGTATATAATAATATATATGACTTTAATACGCACTATACCTATTATCAAATATCAAATATCGTGGAAGTATTTGAGATTTTGTGTAAAGATTTGATATTACAATGCTATATTGTGTATTATGATATTATTATTATTGAGTATATATCAACCACATAACTATTATTGTACTGTTAGATATTATTTATTAAATAAATCGCTTTATTTTTCAACCGAACTCCACCCTCAGAATCGTATACTATGCGGTTTGTAATAATTTGTTTCTTCTCTTAGATGAATCTCGACAGTAATATAGTTATAACGATTTCGTATAGAAGTTTAGTAGACACCCCCATATGATACATGCTGTCTCCATCTAACGAAATGCGTTTAGCAGGGACAACTTTGTATTGTTACTTTTAATATTGAATTGACTTATTACCAAACATAAAGATAAGGAAACTATATGTGCTATTTTATTGATTTTTGTCTCGGTATTTTATTTTTTTTTAAGCAAGATACGAGTATGTGAAATATTACCTTTCCAAAATTGCTTATAAATTTCGCTTGAAAATTGGAACGATGAAAAAAACCCGACGTAGTTGTAGATATTATGTTCTGTTTAATGATTATCATTACGTTTGATACAGGTCAATTTAGTCTAGTAATAAAATTACCAGCACAAATAGTCCCTACTGAACGAAAATTTGCTATGTTATAGCATTTTTAAGACAGAGTCCACACATGCGGATATAGTGACCTCTTAACGTGTCTACTCTATGCCTAAATATGTAATAAGATAGTTGATTAAGCAATAAACGTCTATACATATATAATATACATACATATTATTCGGTTGATTAAGTTGAAAAGTGTTACAAATTTTTGGTATTTTACGTATTATATAAGTGACAAGAGACAATAATTGTAGTTTATAAAAAAAAAACCCAAAGGATAAAAAAAAAACAACCATACTAAAACGCATAATAACAAATTCGCATTGTTTTTCAATAATAAATGTGAAGTACTTAACAATCTGCGGTTAATTATATTTTGAAACGCGCGGTGAATGCAATATTTTATTCCAATTAAAACTATACGTACGCCGCCGTTATAATCGAGGATGTATAACGTTGTAACACGCGAAAAACTTAAATTATGCGTTCAAACATTTTACGAAGTATGCAGTTAAATATGCGGCGAAAATACAAATTATTTTTGTAAAACTTATTACCGTTTAATAGTTCGTTAAAGGTTCATTTATTGGGTTGTACAAACACAAAAAGAAATAATTTTTTTTTTTAATATTCCCGAAATAACCGTATATAAATACCGTATGAACAGTATAAACCGTATGTCATGAAATTATTCAAACACATCCAAAAATAAACTCCAACAGTATGTAAAAATATTCATTTTAAAATCCGTACATGAATTTGCATGTAGTTTACTACGTATAAAACGCATTTTGATATAGATACCTACATTTTTAGAACTAGCAAAAAAAAAAAATAAATATATGTGTATGCAAATGTTCACAGCTCTAATTATAATAATTTTATGTACCTGTAGATACCTATTTGACTCAAAACATTTCATATGCGTTTATAGTTATATTTTTAACTCACGCATGTTGTATTATTACAATTTTGAGATATTATACAGTGATGTTCATGAATAATTTTGGACACAAAAATGAAACTCACGTGCACCACGGTTAATATTTAATAAATCATGTAAGGTCATTATAATATATTATGTATTGTAACTAATAATCTAATCACTAATTGGGGAAATAATTAGAATAATTATCATTTTCAATAGTAGGTAAGTCTAATAAAAAATAATTTTTCGACAAAATATTATCATTACCACCACGATAAATCAAGCTGATATTTAGGCCATGATAATAATATTATGAATATTATTAAATTCGACGACAGTCATTATTGTTAGTAACAAGACATTATTTAAAGAAGTTTTTTGTGTCCAAATTGACACACAATAAATTCCATTTGACGCCCAGTTGAGTACGATTTCGCTTAACGTGTATCCACTAAAAAATAATTGGTTAAGTGGCAAATTATTGAATTAATAGATTTTGTAACAAAATGTTTCATTTTCTATTAAAATCTTTCTGTATGGGAAATTCTTTCACTGGTGAGGACAGAGGAGAACTGGGGAAAATCGAAAAGTTAAAGGAAAGTTAGGGGGATTTGATCTATCTGGTGTTAGAGATGTTTTTAAGGGATATTCTGATATTCACTTAACAGTGTCCGGGTTGTTAATGTTTTTTACAAATTATGTAACATAATAATGCCGTCACTCGTCGTCACTAAATCATTGCAATATTTTTACTTAACTTAAATATACTGCATTTGAATTTTGAGTAATACGCACATAATATGTTTTAATGTTACATTAATATAAATGAAATATACATTACACTTAAAGGAATAAAAAGAATTGTATTTTTTTTATAAGTACAATTATTATATGCATACCCTTCGTCTGTAGAGAGTTTAAAATAAATAGATATATTCTTGCTTGACTGCATAGCACTTACCTGAAACATAAAATAAAAACATATTTATTAAAATAATTTATTATATTAAAAGAAAATTAGGTAGGTATGTAAATTTAAAAAAAAATAATAAAAT
This sequence comes from Cinara cedri, assembly GCA_902439185.1. Lineage (NCBI taxonomy): Eukaryota > Metazoa > Arthropoda > Insecta > Hemiptera > Aphididae > Cinara > Cinara cedri. Next base: position 442,178 of record CABPRJ010000012.1, on the reverse strand, counting down.
AAATATATTACTTTAATTCAATTTTATCAAATATTGTAAATATTTTTTAAAACAAAATGCATTTTAAGCAGTATAATAAGTACAAAATAGAATATCAATAACTTATCAATGAACCTTCTGTTAAATATTGAAACATTTCTGTTTAGTCAAACAATTTATTATACCCATAATACTATCTATACCAAATAAAAACTACGCAAATAACTCAAAAACATATAATGCTTAATAAATAGCTCAATATTGGCCAAAATATTTTGAAAATTTTACTACGTCTAGAAAAGAAAAATATAAGTTTTTTTTTATTAAATATTTGAAGTCTATGCATATTTTTAAAAGAATTACAAAAAAAAACCAACACAAAATTGAAAATAATTAAACGATTTTTTCCGTAAACATTTTCATTCTTATTGAATCAAAAAATTACTTTCTTACTCATTAACTAGATCCAAAATCCAATATAAAAGTTTTTTGATTAAAGCATTATTTCTTGTAGAAACCATTTTGCGTACAAATTAAAAACAATGCAATTTTTTTTTTTAATGTTTAAAAACAGATTTCAACAAAACTAGTAAAATACAATTTTTCATAAATATTTTTAGTTACGTATTTTAATTAGAATTATATTAAGTTTATAGAGATTTTTAAGCAGACGATCGATTCATAATCTGTTGTAAAAAAATAATAATAATATTAAGAGGGACCAAATATCGACCAAATATCGACCAAAATCAGTAGGCTTCTTAGCTCCTTCAACCGAATAATAATAATGACCGGTCACTCGGTTGGCCAATTAGTCGCGCTGCGGGAAGAGATTCGATGACCCCAAAACACAACTATGTCATGACGTATGGCTGTAGTTTTTTTACAACTTCATACACATAATAATATTATATTATAACACGTTTAAATAAGTTGAATATAGACATATATATAATGCAATACTATTTTAATAAGTATGTACAAATATACAAGAGTACATAATAAATATTATAAGTATCGGTATATTAAACAATAACTCCGAGTATAGAGTCCTTCGGGTCAATGTCGTGAGTACTGCGTGTGATGCAGTGGGGATATTTAGGCCGCCCAGTGGTGGCCAAACCTGACGATATACCATGCACTGTGGCTTCTGATATCGCGTATAATATTATAGTTCGTTGAACCAGTTGTTAAGAACCGACGACACAAGGACGACCATGAACTTGGCAGCAAGTGAAGTAATAATAATATTATCATTTATTTTTATCTTTGCGATTCAACCGGAAAACGATCACACAGATTGCATTATATTACACAGACCGCAGTCCCGCACGAGAACATTATATATTATATTATTTTTTGCTTTTTCAATATGACTAATATAATATAATATTATATATAAACCAACCACGAGCAGCAAAGTTCCGTTACTAGAGTCTCGGATTTTCTCTCGGCCGAATTGTCACCATAACCATATTCCTTTTTTTTTTTTTTTGGTTTTTTATTTTATTTTTTTTTTTATATAATTGATCAAAAATAGTTATGAAAAATTTAAAACTGAGAATTTCCTGTGAAATCATGAAATTTGAGCGTATATCAATGGTTGGGGAAGGGCTTAAAAGTCTAAACTTCCAAAAGGCACATCCTTAATAAATAACACCGTCTATATACGAAATCATATCCCCTATTATTGGGGGGAGGGGGATGTGTTAGGATGTACAAATCTAAAAATTACCCTGCTCCCGCAACACCATGATGAAACTCACACTTTAAACAAATATTGTAATATTTCCATCCACACATAAAACAACTCTAGTTTCCAAATTTGAGCTCATTGGGTCCAGAGGGAGCCACTAAAAGTGTCCAATAGTAGCGGGGGGAAAAATATGTATACGAGTATATACAATTGTATATTGTTTAACAATCACAATACTACCAATACAACATTACCAATGCAATAGTCACTATTCAGGAAAAATTCGACAAATAACGTGGATTAGGTATAGTTTTAAAACACCCTATTTATTATTTAATCCTCGTGGTTCATTACTACTCGTTAATTATTATACACATTATATTATACGAAGACGTTGAAATCTTGATGATTCTGCGACATTTTATCGCACGGATTATTGTCTTATTGATTGCTCGATTAGCTTTATATATTTCATAATAGAATTAAATATATATGTATATATATAGGTAGTGATTGAAATCGATTTTCAATTAATGACGATAGTTCCACGGAAAAATCGAACAAGATTAACTTATTAAAATCCCGGAGGAGTCGAGCCTATTATATAATATATTATCTTGCGCGAAACGTCTAGAAAAATAGTCAATTCTCGGATATAATTTATAATAGAATCGGCTAATAAACTAAGATAAACATAGATTTAGAAACGAAATTTGAATTTATGTGGCGACTGTTCACATCGCATTAAATAATATGGTAAACGCAGCGAGTAAAATAATAACTTTCCTATATAAGATCAACAACAATAAACCAAAGATTATTATGGAACTTATTGAAATAGTATGACGGCGAAGTTTCCATCAGAGGGCTTAGAAGGATTATTAATATATTAAACATTTGTTGAGTTTTTATATCTAAGAGTGACTATAGTAGTCACTGACTACTACAGTATAAGAACACATTATAATTTGCGTGAAAAAATAAAGAGGCAGAGCCAATATAATATAATGGGGACATTGGAAATCCCTGCACACTATAAAAAAAAAACTTCAGAATAAAGCTGATCGACATATTATAGACATAGACGTAAAGCGGAAGCGAAAATTCGAGAAGTCTTGAAATCGGAAACTGCAGGAAAGAGATTATATTATATGTTCAAGACAGAGACAGCTGGCGGGTGTAGTATCTATATCCTGTAGTGATGGCAACAAGAACTTTTGATAAGAGTATAATACAGTAATGAGTAAATGATAAGAAGAAGAATACGCATTCGTAACCAGTATTATATAGTCGGTAGGTATGTAGGTATTATTGAATAAAATACATTTTCTGATTATATTATCACATGTCTACGATCTTAACTGTGTACTCACATGTTTCGATTTTGTTATACAAAGTATCTATAAACTACACAATAGTAACAGAAATATAATAATATATCGATAACAAATGCCAAAAAAAAACCCATGTGTGTTATATTTTACATGTATTATCAGAATATTATTATTATATTATTATTACCTACTCCATTTGAACGCAGAACACATCAATAACACGTTACACGTGATGGAAAAATCGAAACTATACTACTTAACGACCCCTACATGATACCTAAATGATATTGTACTAAAAATATTCTAATTTGCATGATATTAAATCATTAGATTATTATAATACGAATCAAAATGTATTTACACACAAAGTCAAAATGTTGAAATTATAACAGCGAATTAATATTATTAAAATAAATAAATAAATATAATTCATCCATATCTAGGTATATAAAATATCTTTGGTCACAGGGATAAAAGGCTTAAATTCAATATTCGGAATTTTGTTTATAATTTTTATCTTACGAGATTTGTTTCCTTTATTTTTGGTCTAAATAGTATAAAATAGCATACATCTATTCTAACACATATTGTCATACTGAAAATTAAAATATCTTAAGTCACTATAATGTATTTTTAGTTTAGCACGAGTTAAATTAATATTACATAGCAATATAGAAATTATATCGTCGTGCTTTTAATTGAATTTTCTTGTATTGAAAACTATAAAAAAATTAACTTGGGCATTTTATGGTGATTTACAGGTTTCAAAACTTAAATTAATAAATACTCTCAATAACATTTTAGAGCGTGGCGGGGGAGCTATTGGTTTTACAATGCTATTTATTTTTACTTTGTTCTAGTCTGAGGACACGTTTTTTTCTAGTAAACTTGCTTCGATGTATAAGTGTAGCACCTTTTCTGAAAGTCAATTTTATCTACTTGATAAATACATAGGTCATTTTTTGGGAAACAGGACTCAATTTATTGTCCTATTTTTAAAATATGGTTCCGTTTTAAAAGAAATTATCGTAATAAGAATGTTGTGTTATATACGAAAAAAATATTAATAAATAATATTTTTTGTTAATAAAATTATAAAATATTTTACAATTTCCATGAAAATACATGTTAAAAATTAAAAAAAAAAATAGATTTTTTTTTCTAAATTTAACCAAAATTGGTTTAGTAATCTTTTTTTATATATATGTACCTACATAATATTACTTAGACATGATCATAACTTCCTAATAGTTTCAAAAATAATTTGTATTTGATTATATGATAGAAAATTGAATATTATGCGATACGAATAAAAAATAATTTTGAAGATTGACACCTTTATGAAAAATATTATATATTTTTTGTTTATTACTTACCTATATTATACGTTTATATTGTTAGTTAATTTCATTAAATATTTACCCTAATGTTCCTAACCTAACGAGGTAGGTATTAAAAACATGATATGATTTTTCATATAATAATATAGGTACGATAATAATAGTTATATAATATTTTAAATACAAATTTTAGTTTAATAACTAACATAATATTATCAAATTACAAAAAAGAAAAAGGTTTAATAAAACAGTTTTCATATTATATTGTATCGAACACGTCAATTTGCACTAATATTTTTAATTATAAAATTATAGTATATTAGTACATATATTGTACTAATATTATATAATAAAAATCATAGATTAGTATTATTAGGGTTATGGAAAATATTATAATAATAAATTCCATTTGGCATTTGTACCTATATTGCATTCGTTTTCAAAAAAACAATAAAAAAGATTAAATCATTATCGTGTATTTCATAAGATATTAAATAAATAGGCGAATCGCTACATGCAGAAAGGACTCATGTTCAAATTTTAAAATTGTTCAACAGACAAAAATACTAAATATCTCTATAAAAAAATCAAAAAATCAAATTTCATGTTAATAACCATAATGATAAAAGTGATGCATAACATATCTACAACCATTTTAAGAAATATTATAAAACTCTAGGTACTTAAGAAATTTCTTTTTTGAACATTTTTAAAATATAAACATGTTCCCTTTGAATAAGTATACTGAAATAATTTTGACAAAAAAAAAATAAACAATTCTGCAATTAAACAGCATATGTATAATAACACTTTTATAACGTCATCATAATATTATAAGATCAGGTAGGTATACAGAAATATAAAAAATCGACCATGGGGTCGATAATAATATAATAATATTATCAATATTGTATTTATGACTTGTTTTTTGAGGATGACAGAGATACATTACATAATATTTAGATGGCCAAGACCATCAACAATACAATAAAAGTTCTGTGCCTTTGAGAGAAGGAGTAAAAACCATCTCGTAAATACTCCACTGCTAAGTATATTAAACAAAAAATTGATGATTTTAAGTAATATATTTTATAACGATTTTAAATAAAGCAAAGCAGGTGTAGTTATATTATTATAACATTTGGATTTGAGTATTTAAAAATACAATGTAATCTATTATGATATTACTCGCTGGTTTGTGATAATATTTCATGGATTTTGATTCGTAATATTATAATATTTACCTATACTATAATTAATATTATTGTGGGTTGTTTATTTTTTGTGATAGGTTAACGAAGAATTAGTATTACGCACTAACACACGTAAATAAATTATTTATAATATTAATTCCTGCAGACTGCAGTAGGTACCTATTATATTAAATTGTTTTGTTTCTATAAATGTGTGTTTACCGTGTTATTTTAGTTGGTAGATTTTACCACGGATCGCTATTTGTTGTACGAATATATTACTATAAACTATGATTCTTATCGATTTTATTGAGTGATTAAAAACTAACATACAAGTATAATAATACATATTTTATGTAGTAAAAATTAAATAATACTTTTTACTATACACAATATTATACACACATTATACACACAGATAGATAACTAACATAATTCATATTATGAATGTAAATCTAATCTCCTATTATTATTATTAAACAACACATAAAATTTACCTTTATAGTATCTGCGTAATAAAGCATATTATTTTATACGTTTAAAAAAATTTATTTAGGTATAAATAATTATTTTATCAATTTTTCCACCAGAAGCTATTGTTTTTACCAGTGACGAATGTACGGGGGAAGAACGCCCTGTTGTAAATACAATTATTCTTTAATATTAGTGAACTTGGACATAGACGTCTAAATTGTGTTAATGTAACCTCCCTACCCATAAAAATACCCGTCATAAATAAGGTACTGATTTATATTGAACATAAAGAAAAAGTTTTACATTAGTTTAGAGTGTGAATTTTAACTATAGGCACTTGTAAAAGACACGACATATTGGAAATTATTTCGTAATTAAAAATGATAAAAAAATTCTATTTTAATTTAAAAAAAATGAAAAATGTTTGAACGTATTTTTTTTCTATACAGGTATATTTAAAAAATAAATCTACAGACACTAATTTCTTAACATAACATTATTCCAATGTAATTCAAAAGCTAACCACATAAAATTGTAAGGTACTCTATACAATTTATACATAAGCATGCAGCTTGAAAAATAATTTAGAAATATATTTTAGTTACGCTGCAATAATATCTATACAACTAGGGAATAAGAAATTATTTTAATCAAATCAAAAAAAAAAAACAACTTTTCGAATAAATATATAAGTAGATATAAAGCTGACTATCGCTACACTAACTATATGCGTATCATCCGATAAAGCTTTGGGAAAATTAGATAACACTTATTTCCGTTAAAGGGTTTACCGGACGAAAAAAAAAACAACAATATAAAACTATTAAATTCTTATATTCGATAAGACCCTAAAGCGTATAAAAAAAAAAGTTGTAACAAAACAAATGCAATATTATAAATTATATACAATACATGACATAGGAATAGGTACCTACTATAAATGCAATATTCATTTTCAAAATTAATGAAGAAAAGCACTTACGCAAGCGTTATTTTTAACATGAAAACTTTTAATGAAAATATAAAATAACGCCATGTCAATGTACGATAATAATATTTATTTGAAACCTGTAAATTTGTTTTGAAATATTCGTATTATTGTTATTTGTATTTGTAATTTATACACTGTAATGCATAGCATGAATAATAATTAACTTTAATTAACTTTAGTGGATACCTTAGTAAAACATTGCGTTTAACGGTTACAGTAATTTAATAACAATACCGCTGTTATCAAAAATGTAAAATAAATTTAACATATTATTATCAAAAAATTAATGCTTATTGTGTTAAAAAAACTGATTCAAGGCAAGAGTTCATAATACAGGGCTAATCTTTTATATTTTTCGATTTTAGTTTAGATAAAATAATACAATATTATTAGGTATGTTCTATAGAATTTATCGGAATTTTTTTTTAAGATTAATAAAAAACTGGATAATCGTAAATGTCCTTAGCAATTTGTATCCATAAAATAGTAAAATTTAATAAATGCGTAAATTACGATTTGTATTTATTAAATATTATTAGCACATGTTTTTATACATTCTTTAACAAGGCCGGGAGATTTAGTGAATAATGTTTACACAATTAAGTCAAGTTAATTAAATGAATATTATCGAGTTAATACATAGTTACACTAGTTAATAATTGTCGTATTAATTTAAACTAATAGTAAAGTTAAAAATTAATTTAAACATTTAATTAACTTTCTAAGTTAATTTTGAACTCATTGACACCCAGTCTTGTTATGTAAGGTGCATATTATACATTATATAATTAATAATTTATTAATCAAACAATGAAATAAATGGATATCAAAATAAATATCATGGTGGTAATTATTATAAGTGTTTCGTAAAAAAACTAAAACTAATAGAATATGTACTACAGCAATCCATATTCTAATTATTTAGAAGTATTGAATTATAAATTACAATATATTATAGCTATGAGAATTTAACTTATAGTTTTATCTCGAAGATTATTAAATAGAATACATAATTAGAAAAAAAAACAATTCTATTTAAAATGTTTAAATATTATTTTATGGACTAAATATTAATCAAATTATTAATTTATTTTAAACATTTCAAATTAAAAAAAGTATTTAAACACTATATTACTCGTAAATGTCAATAAAAAAGTTTTCTAGATGTATTTAAAATACTTTCTCAACATGTTTTTACAAGTAAGTAAATAAGAAATATTTTAATACACAAGATATTAGTGTTTTAACATTTTAAAATAAAAATTCAAGGGGTAGATATTCTGCATACAATTTAGCTTATTTACCATATTATGTTTAATGTTACAATGTATAATAAATTGGATATACTACATTGCACTTTGATAAGTATTTTAAATTTATTTTCAGTAAATTATAACTGCAATTTGAGCAGATTAACTATTAAATAAATGACTATATAATAGTTTATTATAATTGTATAGTTTTATCAATATAAATCTATTTTCAACTTGACTATGTGCAAAATAAATAATTATACAAAGTGTAAAAGTATTTCGTAGTACCTATTACCTACACATTCGAAAATACAACGGTATTTATAATATCTTGTAATATACATCATTCGAGTGTTTTTAACTCGACCCGGATATAGCGAGGTACATACTGGAAAACTTATTAAATGGATGTCACCAGAGTTTATTATACGAACTTGCTATATTATATTATGACGTGCGGACGTCCTAGCGAATTATTTCACCGTTAAACGCGTAAAAACCGTACAATATAATTATTGTTATAAAAATGATGTAAACCTCGACTGTATTCGCTCGGCTTTCTATTTTCGCGCGTTATTATACATCGAATTATGTGGCGACGATTTTTTGAGATTCGCCTTTCACTTACAGTATACGTATAGGTACCTAATATAATATTATACAGAAAATTCACGCGCTCACCCGGAGTTTAGATACCTATATACATATATGCCAACTACCTGTCTAATAAATGTACGAGCCCCCGAGACATTCGATATTGTTAGACAATATTTCACACGAGCATTTATGTTGCCGATGCCCGTAAAACTAAGGCGTCCCGTAATATACGAATAATACTACTAACTTGTCGTTGCTGCAGACAATATAGCACAGTAATATACATAAATACATAAATTTACTTTGCAACGTCAACGACAATCCAGTTTTTAACACAATATATTTACTTAAACAATACCTATATATCTGTTAAGTGTACGAGTATAGGTATAATTATTACCTACTATATATTCAACGCGAATTATTATACACGTAATATCCGTCAACAAGCGCACTCTGTAAAACCGAATAATTATTTTACACATTATTATCTACATAGTTGGTACGGAATATTATTAGAATTGCATTTTTTTACATTTTTTTTTTTATGTTCTGCAGTAGCATTATTATTATATAATATTATTTCCTATACGCGTGTGTTGGTTAAGTTCCAAAAATAATTTATAAGTGTGTATCCAACGATAAACCATTGCTAACTAAATACGATTCTGAGCGAAGTTTGGTTAAACACGTTAAGAATAAACGCAGTGGTTTTTACAATTTTCGTAAATATTTGAACTAGTAATACGCTTTTAAAAAAAAATAGGTACTACATCACGTTCAGCTCTCTTTTATTTCCGAGCACTAAATAAAACTTATATAATGAACCTGGTCGTAAATTTTCCAGACTTTTAGTTCTGTCAAACAGATTTTATCCACATAAAACCAAAAAAAAAAAACTAAAAAAAATGCTCAAGTTTATAAATAGCTTGTTTGAGCTTATCGAAAAAAATTCCAAATTCAAAATACTTAATTAATTCGAAATTTTATACCGTTTAGAATTGGTTAGTATAAGTACTATGCGTGAATTTCAAGTCTCCACAGTTATTTTTGACTTGATTTCAATAAAAATAACAAAAATAATGTAACCGTTATCGCCGTTTTCCCATTTAATAATCCCTATTATTTTGCCAATTTAAAAAAAGTACAAAGAAAATCAAAAACTGCCCTTGAAAATTTTATTTCAGAACGCTACACTTGAAAATCGGAACAAGATTTCTGGTAGAAAAATTGTTTACAAACAGAAAAAAAAATACATCGTCATATTGACCAATACACTCCTCCCTTCGCTCAGAATCTAAAATGTGCACCATATATAAAGGGTATATTCAAATTCTGATTTTTGAAATTTGAATAAATGAAAAATTTGACCAAGAAAATGAGGTGAGCACACTTAGTGAATCATCCAGTATATAAAATAATAACCAGGGTAAAGTAAAAAATGAAATAAGTATACAATAATAAAAACTACGGTATTATGGAAATCGCTCATAATATAACAAGAGCAACGCAAACGATATTTTATTGTTAGATTAAAAATATTATTATATATAGTATAATATAGTATAGGTATAAGTAATTATAATTACGTAAAAAACGTCAATCAATAATAATATATACGAGAAACTAATAAAAGCGCAGGGCCTGCGCCGTAGGGTAATACAAATATTGTATACATCTTTCTAAATACTTATATAGTATAATACTGAGTAAAATATTTGTATTATCTACGATTATAATACATAATTTTATAAAATTGTTTTAAAATCACGAAAAAAAGAAAAAGCATTGAATGTATACATTATACATTTAAAAAGAAAAATATCATCAGTGTCATAATCATGATCTAGGAATTTGGGTATTAAATCCCCCCTGCATTGGCCTTTTTTTAAAAATATTATAACTAATATTTAGGTTTCGAGTGTTTTTCCTGACAATTTAATAAAGAAAGAAGGTACATTTACAAAAAATAGTTATATCTTTTACTACTCTTATATTTCACTCTGTATATCAAATGTTTCTGTATATGAATTTAAAATGCAGAGAACAAAAATGTAATAGATCAGAATTATACCTCAGACTGTTATCGATACACTAGATGTATGCAATAAGAATATAATATATCCAAATATTTTTCCTTTTTAAATATTATGTTCATACACAAATACAATGTACGTATATCGACTAAGATGCCTGAATGCATGTTCTCTACGTTCAAGTGAATCAAATCATATTTGCGGAATATGATGTCAAATGTATTTAAAATTGAAAATTGGGATGCTACACAAATATTACGTACCAAATAACAAAATATTTTGTTGATTAGAATCTATTAAATGGATTAGCTATGCAGGCACTCTATAGAAATGTACCGATAGATCAAGATGACGTACTGAATAAAGCACGGGCTCGAAGCCGAGAAGAGTAGATCTATAAATATATAATTTTTAATTTAATCCTCTGCAAGAGGGGATCAGAATACTCTCATGGTACCCCTGTCATAAAAAGCAACAAGAAAACCTCCTATATAGTTTTTAAAAATTTTCCATCCGCCCTCCAATATATTAGTATAATTAAGGTGTCAATTTAATTTCAACTACTAAAATCGATCTATGCACATAAATAATATAGGCACTTGAATTTTAGTATTTTGAACTGATTCTATAACTAAATGTATATTTAAATTAGATCACTGATAATGACTACCAATATCAAAGTACAATAATTAGGTTCATAGACGATGTTTACGTTTTATATAACTTACGTCATTATACTTGTAAAAAAAAAAAAACAACTTTAATTTTGTTTTTTTCTATAACCTAGTCTATAAAAAATATATTTGATAAGTTCAGTAGTATTAAATTTATTATTATCATACGGATATTTTAGTCAAGCCAAAAATAATATGTTTGAACGAATCAGAATTCAAAGATTCATGAAAAAGGAAATAGTATAGGTACACACAACACAAATATATAACTATGTACTCGTAGTCTGATTTCAATTACAAATTATCATTATTTAAAACACTATTTGATTATTCAAATTAAATCATTCCTACTATTGGAAGTTTAGAATAATGCGCTAAAAAAAAAAAAAACTAAACCAATTGCTATATTGTACAAGTAGTATGGGCAAATGGGCAAGTAGTCCATAATAATAATAATAATAATAATAACAACTGTAAAATATTGCAAGTGTAAAATAATAAAATTCATTTTTATGTTTAACCACCTGTTATCGTACATATTATTGTAAGTCAACATAATTATTTTGATAACGGGTATCAACGCGCATAAACAACATCATATTATATGCTTTTATATACATATATCAGGGGTGTCCAAACGATTGATCGCGATCGACGGGTAGATCACGGATTGTTTAAATGTCGATCTCCCTTTGTTTGAATTTATTTTGTATAATTAGTAGATAAATCACAATTATGTCTAATCAATTTTATCTCAATATATCATTATTTTGTTGTAAATTTATCGAATAGTACAATTCAACAGCGTTTATACTGGTAATTGTATTTACAATATTATATATAAGTCTTGTTAAAAGTGTGATGAAAAACATTATTTAACAATGCATTTCAACTTTATTATTTGTAAATTTATGTTCATTATTAATACCTATTAGGTAATTTATAAATTTGTATTTATTCATTTAAAATAAAATAAACATTTACAATCTGTACATTTTTTGCACAATGAGCAAGTTCGATAAAACAATATAACAATAACATATAAAAGACATAGACACGCGAGAAGGGAAGCCATTCAGTGATAGGACCCTAAATTTATAATTATACATTTTTGTTAGGAAATCGATCGTCAAAGGAAAAATATATTCTTAGTAGATCTAAACATAATTTAGCCACCCATACTTTATATTATAATAATAATAATTCCAACTCGGTGGTAATATTTTAACTTTAAAAATAATAATATTTACAAAAAAATTATTAAAAATAAGTACATATAATCTATATTTATTATTAAATGACAATATTTGATTTTATATGAAAAAAAATAAATATATTTATTATTTAAACCATAGATGAATGGCATGGTAAATTAAAAAAGTAATTATCTATCGAGAGTTCCACAAAAATATTAATTATTTCTAACTAATTCCGTGGAGTCAAGAGAGGTAAATAATATTTCCATTTGTATAAACTTTAAATCGTTACCATTATTTGCGCGCAATATTTCGAAATATTGATATATTTTCAATAAAAACACGATTAACGATCTTAACTATTAAAAAAATGTATATTATAATCTAAAAAATAATATCCTATAAGTCGTATATTTAATCTAAAGATTGTTGTATGCATGTCATACAATATAAAAATACAACGGTTATTCTTAATTTCTATAGGTACAGACATCTGAATTATATGAAAAAACGAAATATAATTTTTAAATGTTTTATTTTTTTTATTATTTCGATCAATATCGAAAACTACAATATTTCAATGTCCTTTTAATAAACTTGACAAACAAGTAAGTATATAATTCAATAATAAACAGTTCGGTTCAATGTTATTGGCAATTAAATGTTAAACACAAAGTACCTACTACAACTATATTCCTACTCATTGTTTAATAATAATTGTTTTAAAGATTTATATTAATTATATAATATATTAAAATATATAATTTTTACTATAACTATAAAGTAATAATACATAGTAATTAATTGAATGACATTAAATTATTGAATATAATAATATTATAAAATTAATATCAAGTTAAATCAATTAAAAAAAACATTTTTCAATTTTTAATAGTACGAGTATATACATGCCCTTAAATTTATTCGGATAAACACAAAATATATATAATGTACAATAGATACCATTTATAATGACGCCGATTATATTGACATGTCGGGTGTAATAACCTTATATTGGACAAAACTTCTATATTGTATGTACTAATTTGCATCGATGACTATGTATAATAACATAATAATGGTGAATATCTAAATATATTTGGTGATAGCGTGAGTTCTGTAATATTATTACTCGTTCGTCGTAGCAAATAAAAATCTATTCTGAACACAGTTATGGTAGTATCAATCGTATTTTCTCTTGTTGTCATAAAGTAACCCTGCAGATAAATACACAAAAATCAAACAACAGAAAGAAACTTAGGGGGTAAACTGTAGAAAATGTCGATAAATGTCTCAAATAAAGTACCACTGGACAGAAATTCCGCACCTTTTAACGTATTATAGCGTAAACAATTGGAGAATTTGCCTAACTAAAAAATATTTTTAAAAAAACAGACATAATTCGCATCGCGGGAGGGCCACTGTTGTGAGTAAGAAGTTGGGAAGATAGGATATAAAGGACAATTTTATTTATACCTGTATGCAACGATTAAATTCATTGCTAACGAAAAACGATACTGAACAGAACTTGTTCAATAGTACTGCTTTTCCAACAATGTGCGTTTTCAAGACATGATCGCCTCATAATGTACTAATTATATATCATTGTGCATTTTTGAAATTCTACAAGAAATAGCTCCTGTATAAAGGTATATGAAGTTGGAGCTTGAAGAAGAGCAGGTTTTCCCAGTCAAAAAAAAACAATTTATTTTAAAAGCTTCGCATATTATACAGTAAAACCAAATAAATACCTATTAATTATATTTGATTTGTTTTAATAAATATTAAAAATATTTGCATTCTAATAAAATTATACTGTAATAATTCTGTTATCGTATAGGTACACTGTACAATTTTTACGAACCACTGAATATTTCACGTGATAATTACAACGTTCATTTGGTTGTGTCCTACTGTAAAAAGAATACTACGCGATACACTGCACGCATTATTATTAATTCGTGTTTGTGCCGTCGTTACAAAGAGACAAAAACCAATTTTAAATATTAGTCGTTAAAAACGCTGGTCGATAGACTCATCGCAAATCGAACCAGTTTTGATCTCTGCAGTGCTTGTGGATGTCGGTTAGTGGTTAACTAGTAGTTTGTTCGTAATAATGTAAGTACAATATAATTTATTATTTGTGGCGAAAAAACACGTTTAGAAATTATAAAAACACACGCCATTATAATAATAAACACCGTAGACTGCAACATATAACACCGCACGTGCACTAAATAAACATACGATATTGTTTAGTTGACGAATTATAAACACATAACATTTGGTAAAGCTGATATATTTGGGAGCATGTTTACCTCGTCGAAAAGCTGCAGGGTTACAGATGATATATTATGTTTTGTTAAAAAATAAAATATATAACGACAAAAGTTTGCTAACAAATATTTAGGCGAAAAAAATATTATAATATATTCTAGTTTGGTCATTTTTTTCACATTTATAATTCTTTTTATGTGATTTAAAAACAATTTAATCGAGCGTGTTCCGCTTATATATTACTTATATATATACCACTATATATAACTTACATATTTTTTATTACAGTTATTAAATATTACAAATTCGAAAGGTGTAATATATACCGTAATCATATTGCTTATACGCATTTGTCGATATATGTGATTATTATTTCTCTGGTTCTATACAAGTATGTTCAACGGTAAAAAAAAGAGCAAATCCCATTGAATAACGCACATCGTCAACAATTTAAAAAAGAACTATTATTAGTACCAGCTACTATCTATTAATAATAAAATGGTAGTATTTAAAATTTGCTTCATGATTTTGAAATGCGTAATAATAATGTTCTGTAGGATTTTTCATTTAATAATGGGTGTCGGTAAACGCGAATTTTCAAAATATATTGAACATATTTAAAAATCGAATTTCAATCATGTATAAAACTTAATCACATGAAGTATTATTGTACTAATAAGCTTAACATTATACTATTCAAGACGTCATTTCCTGCTTGAAAACATTTTGTACTTTCGGTAATATATATATAGCTAATACGGGGTCCCTGACCTTTCTTTTTGTTATCCCACGCAAACAGCGCCAAACCGGTATTCAAGGTAGACTGTAATAAGTACGTAAGTACACACACGACTCGTACGTATTCCTAACATTTTTTTTTTTTTTTTCATTTTTTATACGTGTATATAATAATATTATATAGCAAACATTCGCGTAAAAATCGCGGGTCACCACCACAACGATTCAGTAGGTACTCCTCTACTCCTCTTCCCCTCGAACCCCTTCCTACCATCACGCCCCCCCCTCATCGAATGGTCAACACAAACGTTTTGATAAAACATAAAACATAGGTGGTATAGCCGCTGTCCGCAGTGCAGGTATAACAACAAACATCCAGTATTTCAATGCCTTGATTTTACTGTAAACTATTATTAGCGGAAAGAAAAACTAACCGGACCGAACACGTTGTGTAGGTACGCTATACTATTATAATACACCATCAGTTAGCGAACACAACACGAACAGAGTATACCTACGCGTCGCACGATGACCAGGTGAGTGGTACATACTTGTATTTTATTATAGTGAATTAATTTTTACTGGGCCGCAATAATTATAATATACACAATTTTTTTTATTATATATAATATTATGCTTTAACTATATAATATAATAATAACGTAGTTCGATTAAAATATTATTATTATCCTTTATACACTTTCGTCGCGACTACGTTAATAACCGATGAGTTTTTTTTTTTTTTTTCATCGCTTCGGTTATTTCTCTATCTTCAATATAACTGCAGAAGAACAGTGTTGTTGTACACCGTACTTTTAATTTAATATTAATACATCGCGTAAGTATACTTATCTGTGTTGCGGTAATGTTCTCTGACAACAAAAAATATATTTTCTTAAATATCATCGAAAATAGAAATCGTTATTGGAAAGTAACAGTTTTTTTTTTTTCGATGAACGGTTCACCACCACCGTGGTTCGGTCATGGCAAAATTTAATATAATATTATATGACATCAACTACTATATTATGGTAGGCGGATAAACAATAATATTATACCGCGATAACATTGTATATTGTACACGATATCACTCTCGGAAAAAAATAGTTCCATTAGACATATTCTTTAGTCGGGCATTTTCAAATTCCGCGATAGGCATGTCGGCTTACGCGTACCTTTTTTTTAATACTATATAAATTGTTTTAACACCGCGTATACATAATTTAGCTTTAAAATTCGATGTAAAAATGTATATGTTCAGCGTATTATTTTGCTAGTGATTCGTGCGAGTCATTCTATTATGGTGAATGCCTAAATCTACCTAACCCATTTGATTTTTAATTTTATTCGTCAAAATATTTACAAAGATTTTTACCATAAAAATGACTTTTCGGTATCGATCAGTAATAATGGCAATCGGTTTATAGATTATAATTGCACAGGACATTGTTAAATCTTGCGCATCCTGTATATATCGTGTAATAATAATATAGTGTGAATAACAATATATATATATATATATATATATATATATAATTTTATATAGTTCCGCGGTAAATGACGGACTGTTGTTTACGTTATACGTTTACATTATAATGTTATTACGAGGAGTATGACACGAGATTAAACTCTTAAATAATAATAATCCGGGCGTTAAGACGCGCGAGCGATATTTTGTATCATACAATAATAATAATACAATGATAATCCTCGAATCGATAATACTGTTATTATTTTTTTTTCCGCACACCAGGACGTTAAACTGCACTTACATCAACAGACCAATAGGTCCGCTGGCCGATGACGTAGCGAACGCGAGACGCCTGCTGGGCATGACCGACGAGTCGATACGCCGGGATGTCCGCGAGCTTAGACAGTGGCTCAACGATGAGCCCGATTTGCCTAACACGTTTGAAGGAGGTGAGAGAATAAAAGGCCGCCGCACGACCTCTAGCGATACAATATCATAATAATTAAATCAGCCAAGGGCGTTTTGCCGAGTAATTAGATGTACATTACCACGGTCGTTGTTCCAAAGTTGTATAATATTATATTTGTGATCGTATCAGATTTACTTCTACCCGGCGAATATTATTTATAATTGCTTATTATTACTCGAAAATAATAATAACTAATTAGTAATTATCAATTATTTAATTATTTTTAAAAACCAACGGTATCCTTCATTATGATTATTTATATGTATAATACGAGTACGCGTTTTATTAAACAAATATATACAAATTAGTTATTATGACACAATATATTTATCTAAATTCATTAATATATTTTTTTTACCCATATTTTTATGCAAAAAATATTATCAAATATTATCACGCAATTTAATTTTCATTTTTAATACGGATCGGTTTTTATTGCGTGACACTAACTTGTATAAATATACAGGTTATCTGATTATACATAATATATATTTTTTTTTTCAAGTGGACACGGATTGGTGGTTGGAGAATTACTTGACAATAAACAAGAACCAAGTGGACAGAGCCAAAGCAAATTTGCGCGTGTACTTTCAATTGAGAAACCTCATACCGGAAGTGATGGGCAACCGAAATCCGGAAACTGACAGATATATGATTCAAACATACAACTCGGTGTAAATTTTTGAACTATTCTAATCATTACAATATGATATTTTCCCGTAGGAAATTCTCTAGCAAAATACTAAAATATTTTCATTTTCGATTTTTTTTTTTACAGGCTTATAAGTTTAGTTCCTACCATAATGGACAAAAGCCGAAAACTGGTAATATTTAAGCACCGTGCGGACGTACCGGCTTCGAATTACCACCCCGTGGCTGTAGTTAAACAATCGATATGCATAGGCGAAATTTTATTCGCCGAAGGCTTTGATCATACGTCATGCGTGATCGTGTTCGACTTGGGAACGTTTCGATTGAATCATTTGGTCAGATATCCCATAGGACTGTTACGCCGATTTTTTTTTTACGTCTGGGTTAGTTTTCGCGGGTCTAGAAACAATGGAAATTTGTCACATTTATTTTTTTTTATTTTTGTACATTGGTCTAACTATATACGATTCAGTAAAACAAACGAATTTTTCTTAACAAATTTTCCAAAAAGATCATATTTTTTCAATTGTTTGACTTTGAACTCATAAAATCGTATCGATTGTTAAAAACGAATTTCAAATATTTTGTTTTTTTCGTGTGCTAACTAAGAGGGGCCTAGTTAGGGTACACAAATTATTGTTATCGCTTTATCGGTCAGCATTCAGGGTATGATGAGACGGATTATACTTCAGCAAAGCCGCTGCTGTTATCAGTTTATCATATAAAATAAATTCTAAAAATCGTGTGAATTAATCGACTTTATCGAAATAATAAATTAATTCAAGTATCTGTGAAAAAAAAAAAATAACTACTATTTGAATTGCTTTTAATCATTTTGAGTTAAATTTCACAACTAAAAAAATTGAACGCAGTTTTATTATTTTTACCTGCAGGACAAATCCATTCCCAAATTATGTTCATTGTTTACCCCTGATATTTCACAATACATTTATAATGCTTTATAATAACATTATATGAATTTTACCAATGTATAATACGTTACTTACCTATAATATTAAAAAGGAATAACAAAAGTTGGGATGTTCTATTTTTTTTACAGAAAGCTTATCCAGAACGTGTGGCCCAAATACACATAATAAATCCACCGAATATTTTGAGCGCAGTAATGGCGTTATTCAAACCGTTTCTAAAGTCAAAGATCCGAAAGAGGGTAAATAATAAATATTATTATGAGTACATTCATCCATAGCAACAACGTCTGCGATAATTATTACGACTAAAAATGTTATTTTATTATAAAATATTGAACTTTTACTGTAGATAATTGTACATCAAAATTTCGAAAGTCTTTTGGAACACGTTCCGTTGAAATATTTGCCTAAAGATTACGGAGGGGAATCGCTGTCGTTGATCGAGCTTCACGGTGAGATATATTTTTTTATTATTATTATTACAGTATAATAACTATTTATGTACCTATATATCAATAATAATTACTAAAGTTAAACATAATATATTGCAGAACAATGGCGTCAAAAAGTCATCGATTATCAACCGTATTTAAACATTTGCCTGGACAGACAGAGAAACGTAGGACAGAATAAAAACACATCGGACTCATCGGGAAGTAATAATTAATAAGTGTCATAAAAAACTGAACGACATTGCCCGACTAACGTCATATTACTATAAATATTATTATTATTTAAATATATATGTATATACTTATACAAGTTTTTTTTTTTCGTAAAATATATATACTTTTTTTTTTTATTGGTACAAGATATTATAATATAAAAGTATACATTTGAATTTCAAAATATACTTAGAAATTAAAACAATATATTGTGCATATTATAAAATTATAATAAAGCCGCGGTTTAAAAGTATTTAATTAAAAAAAGAAATTGCATTTCAATATTGTATTATACATTTTATGTGTACATTTTTTTTTTAATAAATAATATGGCAAACAGGAAATTACCACTGAGAAATATCATAGGATACACATTATTAATATCTTAAATTGGTCGACCGATAATTAAAAAATGATATATACACGTGAAAAATAATATGTTAAGCAATCTTATATTATTGTATGGCGTATAGCTAAACAACATAATTTAAAGTTAAAGTCAACTGTAAGTACCTACTGATTATTTAAGTACCTACCTAAACAAACTCAAAAAATTATAAATTATAATATGTATTGTATTCGTCTAAAAAGGATTATTTATATATGGAATATAATTATATAATTTGAATGTTATTATTTATTCTCTCTCTATATATATATATATTTATAGATGAATATTATGATATAAATTATCTTGGAGGTCACAGAAATATTATTAAATTCCAACCTATATACACAATGTGTCCTGTCTTATAAGTACCACTAAATATCTCAGCCTGATAGCCTTAGATTGAAATGGAGTTTTCGGAAATTGATGGGAAGTACGAAAGTACACACATTGAGATAATTTTTAATTTTTTAACCCTTCCAGTGCGCGCATGCTCAATTAAAATTATTTTTTTTGAATAGCAACCCTTATTTTTATCACTATATATGGATAGATCATTTTCTTCTAAGTCATCATTTACCATGGTCCTAAACTTCAAATTGACCGATTTACAGCTTTTTAAAATTTGAAAATAACACACTTGTAGTACTGAGTGATATTTATAGATTTGAAAATTTTTTATTCAAAAATAAAATGATAATTACATTGTAACATATTATTTTAATTTATGGTGAATTATTTATCTAATAAAATGTTCAACATTTCCTCTATTCTTTTCTAGACACGCTTCCAATCAAAGTGATTTTTTGATTGGAAACATCAAATTTCAAAAAGATTTAGCTAGGTTAATTTTAGTTTAGATCCGTGGTAAATAGATCATAATGAGAAAAAATTATCTATCCATATCTGATAATAAAATAAAGGGTTGCTATTCAAAAAAAGTAATTTTGTTTTCGCGTACGCGCACTGAAAATTATCTCAATTACTTCGGTACTTCCCACAAATTTACTCCCGTAAATCCCATTTCAATCTAATGTCTTCGGACTGAGGTATTTACCGGTACATATAAGATGAGACACACTGTATATTCGGAAGTTTAACCTTAAAGATATTATATATGATTAGATATCGTATATTATTACATTATATTATAATTTATCAAGGCTATTTCTATATCACTGTTTTAATCATATGATCATAATGACATGATTACTACAATCTTCAATGTACACATACGAATATTATATACTAAATACAGCTATATTAAAAAATACGTATTAAACCAATAATTTTTTCAAATAGAAAATAACAAATTTTAAAACACGTGATGTACCTATAACACGATTGTTCGATAAAGAATACAAGTACTATTGCAAAAAGTAACCTACATAATTATACACGACTATCAGGCACGTATTCAAGTTGGGGAGGCGTTGTATTCCCCCCCCCCCATCGGTAATTCTTCAAAAGTGGAAAATTGTATATAACATTTATTTATTTTATTGTTATACATTTATAACTAATAAAATACGGGAGTGTTTTATTTAGTCTGTGTTCGCTATAATATAATGGTGTGTGATATTGACGGTACGGTTTATTAAATAATTCTTCTCTTGCGCTGTGACTTCATAGTGAATTCTAAAATCCAATTATTAGTTTACAAAAATTAATTATATAATTTAACATTCGTACATTAAGTTATACCCAACATAACAACTAACCTAAATCTTATAACTAATTTTTATACTTTTTTTATATACACATATATTTAAATGAAATTCACGTGCAAGTAATAAAAAATATATTTTTTTCATGATAATATGTTAGTTATTTTACCTATAATAGATAAATGTTTTATAATTTTAATTTAGTTTAAAAATGTATGTACAATTTAAATTATAATTAGGTATAATTTTATGTAAAGTTACAAGTTGCAGAGACACCAAAAAATATTGGGCAGAGAGAAAAACACGTAATATTAATTGTCAATGTATTTTTAGTTATACAGTTATACACGCCCGTGTCTATCTGGCAAACTATATTGATAAGATCTACAAGTATAATAAATAGTAATTATTATCTATTTTTTTTTTATCCAACAATAAACTCACCACCTGGAAATACCGTTGAATAGTACGTCAGGTGATTAGCCATCATTTATTATGCCGTTCACCAGTACATGCACTAGTAATTATTACTTAATATTACCAAAGTGTATATAAAAAGTACAACTCACAAGTTCAAGATGCAGACAGTATTATATTATAATATACTTGGAACTTCCAAAACCTAACCTTCTAACTTGGAAGTTAGAATAATATTTATATTTTGTAATCGTTGTAATAAAATAATTATTTAACAATTTAATTAGGAAAAATCGTATTATGTACCTACCCAATCTATTAGGCATTACTGAAGCCTGTTCTTGTTTATATCATTATTTTAGCACTTATGACTGTTGAGTTTTGGTTTATACGTGGTTAAAATCATTAAAAATTAAAATATAACCACACGGTTTGTATACGTCAGTAGACATTAAACGTATATATTTAAATATTTCAGAAATAATAAAATATAATAGTATAATATATTTTATTATCCACTGATTGAATCACCACCATTGTACGGTTTACGAACATCATGTACCTACCAGATTTTGTATACTTATAAACATTTGCCAATGAAAAGGGATTGTCGACACATTGAAAATTAAAAGATAATAGTATAAGCTTATTATTAAAGCTTAAATTATTATAAGACTCTGCCCTTGAGACTACGGATATTGGATTTGATGGCTAGAGGTGCTCTACGGATGCAATTTTGCATATTAAGTATATTGTTATTATTATTATTATTATTTAATGCAACATAATAATATATCTAGGTATGTCAAATTTTTATCTTAAATAAGAAATAAAATATTTGATTTCTCGTAAACTAGTTAATAACAATGATAATAATTTAAAAATCGTAAAAATAATAAAATATCTGTTAATTAATTTTTAAATATTAACATATCACAATCATAATATACTGAATAATAATGAATCGGTTAGCGACAGCTGAAATAGATTATCAGGAATCTAGGTTGATCAAAATATATTAAGAGTAATAATAACTATTATTAATTAGTAAAATAACTTTAATGAATATTCTTTACTTTTTAATATACAGTGCGATTCAAAATATAATAGACGTAGGTATCTAAATAAATTTAGTTTTTATTATTTCACCGGTGGCGTATTATTATTATCAACAATATATTATAGATTCGACCAATTTATATATTATTTCATCGTTCATTAGTTATTAGTGCCTATATCAATCTATTTATACTATCGTTTTTTTTTTTTTTAAATTATTATAATTTTTGCACGAAACCATATGAATATTATAAGTATAGCAATAACTAATTAGTAAATTATAATATTATTCTAGGTAGTGCAATATAAGCGTATTTGATAATTCACTAACAAACTATAAGTACTTAATAATAGGAGTAATTGGACGGTTCAATTGAAAACTATAAAACAAGTAGGTAGGTACTAAATTGTTTGATAAGAATTTTTTTTTTATGCTAATGATATTATAGGTTTTGTAGGTAATTTAATTATTTACATTATCAATCATCAATTAAATCATAATCACTTATATTAATAACTATTATGATTCAAATACTTAATAAGTCTACGAATACTTGCTTCATAAAGAATTAAAACAAAAATATAGCACATTTTTTTAAATAAATTATTAATTAACCTATTTGGATTAGATTAGACAATATTTCTAAAAATAATAAAATGATTTTTATAAGTAAAAATATTTGCGTATATAATGTACGTGTGTACAAGAAATGACACAATGAAATTAGTTTTTCATTTATATTTATATTACATATATAATGTTGTATGTATACAATTGTAACAAATATATCAAGTTCGTTGTCTGAACTCTTTCCTTGAAGAAAAAACAATTTGGCAAATGTTCAAAAATAACACATTTTTGAATTGACTGCAGCGTTACCAATTATTTTTTAGTAAAAAAAAATAAAAAAAGGTATAGTGAATTATTATTTTTTTTTCAACGAAAATAATACTTTTATTCCTTATTATTCCTAGGTTTAATTGTATAATTAGATATTTAAATTGAATATAATACAAAAATATTAAATAACGTAGGCCTACTCGAAATCATAATTAATTTCTGAAAAATGTACAAACATCAAAGTAGATCAATAAATCTTTCTTGAATTATAATTTATCCCTTTTATAACTTAAAAAATAGCAAATCAAATTTTACGTGTACGTATTAATAGGCTTGAAAAGTATAAGATTTGAATTAATTTATGCATACTAATACAACGATAAATCATTACAATCAAAAGCCATTATAAGTGGAGTAGTATTAGTGGTATTAGTCTTGGTTTTTCCTTTGTAGCCAAAGTAACACAAAAATTCCATAAATAAATACTAAAAATAACCAAACAATTAAAATTTTTACTATACAAACTATCAAAAAATTAAACATTTACACGGATAATTTTTAAAACATTTTTATGTTGTTCAAAAATATTAGTTTTTTAAAATTTGTATCGAAAAGTTAAGTCGAAAATCAAATCTCAAATCACGAACAACAATATAAACATCTTTCCTTTGAAATTTAAAAAAAATTCTAAAAAAAAAAAAAGAAAACCGCGTTGAAATCTGAGCACTGCTGTTTAGTGATAAGTGATAAAAATGATAATGGCGTTTACACTCTACGTACGTTAGACGATGTAGAGTTGCCTAACCATCGGCGAACAGGGGATGACCAAACACGGGATTTATATTGTGTTTCGTCGGCGGCGCAGCGGACCACGCGCGACCTACATCACGTCATAACTCAAGGACGGACACGCGCGTTTCTCTGCGGTTATTATTTGCACGCACGCACAACAGAACTACAAAATTTTACAAGGCACGCACGAACACACGCTCACACGTACACACACGCATACATTATTATTATTACTATTTTTTTTTCACCTAACTGTTATCTTATATTAATAATACAGGTTATAGTATTAATATATGATGATGACGATGATGATGTGACCACCATCGCACGATCGTTCTACACCTATAACGTGCATAATATTATAACAGTGGCCAATATCACACAGCGTGTAATCGCTCAGGTACCTATAAAATACAATTTTTTTTTTTTATTTATTATTATTATTACTCTTAGTGAGGTTAGTATGTAACTAGACGATTTCAAATCGAATACTACCTACAGTCTATACGGGTAACGCGATATCTAAAATAATTTTTTTTTTCAATTCGTTTCGAGTAGTTATAGGTAATTTTATGCGCATTCTATACAGACATATTGTTATAGAATTAATAAAAATAATATTATGTTTAATATTTATCTTATATAATTTTCTCGTCAGACATACGTATTATCCACGTTTAAAACGTAGAGAAACGTCACCGCGCGAGTTGATGTAGTGTAAATATAATAACAATAATAGAATAATAAGATCTTTTTTTAATATTTCTTCTTTTATTGTATTAGAATAAAATAAAAATAAAAATGAGATACGAAAACCTTGGGTGTATTGAGAAATGGATAATATTTTAATAATGGTGTTACATTCTGTAATTCAAATGAAAATATTGTAACATGTTTTAAGGAATATCTAAAGAATAATCTTATTTTTAACTATAGGTATAGCGAATATTTTTTAAAATTAATTAATTGTTTTGATTGCGTGGTTTAGTAGAGAGAAATACTATAATATAAAGATTGATTCTTCTAAGTGTATGAAGTAGTAATAACTGTAGATAACATCATTAGCGTTTTATATTTAACGATTTTTTTGTCAATTTAAATTTAAATATAGTACAGTGTTATTCAAAATGATCTATCCGATTTAAAATACTTGAATGGTTTAAGTTTTTGGATTTACAGTAATATATAATACATTAATACGTTAAACAGTATAATATTTGAAATTTCGTTAATGATATGCCTATACAATTTTCTATGTGGCTTTCCTTAGTAATACGATCAAAATCTAGTCGGACTGTGTCAAAAACTCCTTTTAATTCATTCCTTATTATCCTCTTGAATCAATAGTAGGTAATTTTTTCACCCCCTCTTTCACAAAAAGTAACGATAATGTAACATTTTAAAAGCTTCTTGTTTCATAAGTCAATAAAACAAAACAAATTTCGAAAAAAGTGAATAATACTTTCCGAGATGAGAGTCTTATTGATGGCTGATCACACTATATAATATAGTTATAACTGAAACACAAAACTATAATTATTATTGTTTCATACATAAAAATACACGTTCACAAGGCGTGAATTATATAAAGGGTCCCACGAACGTTATAAAACCGTCGACGTATTATACCGAGCCATCAATTATAATTAAACTTGGCGGAAGCTGAGCGGAAACCTGCAATCCGAATAATGCGCGATGCTGAGATTAAATTGGATAATATATAGATAAGTGAGTGACTTTAAACACAAATAATAACGGTCCAAGGAAATAACTAGGTGTTCGATTAAAGCCGAAAAAGAGTTTTACGCGTTAATGAAATTCCTATAAAGTCTAATACAATATCTATAGAAAAACGAAATAATGTGAAAATGCGTCGGCAAGTGCAGCAATAATACATAAAAACTCCTTTGAGGCAATAAAACCTCAAGAAAGACCTCGAAAGAGATGAATTGGTGAACAGTGTTTGAGGCAAAGACTCTGAAGAGAAGTTTTGCAGTAGGAAACTAGTGAGAGATTTTTCAAGATAACATAATAGAAACAGAAGGTGTAGTATACTATATGTAGTAATAGCGGCAAAATCTAGTATGGCTAGTGATATATTATTGTACACACAGATATGCAAAGGTGTAAATAATATAAATATGATGCAATAATATTAGTCGGATAAAAGCCAAAGGACAACAAAACGGATATTTATTACGGTGCAGGAGATAACCGCGGGTACCGCGATTATAACTATTTATTCTATAACCTAACCTTTTAATTCGTAACGGTATATATTATTGTCTTTGTTCACCATGTCCACCCATCTCGTATCTCACACCGCGTATTGGTCGATAGACCAAAGATGGGAAATTTATAATATATAATATTAGAGATGTAAATTAAGTACTACAAATCGTATTTTACTCTTACGTGTTGTATAAGCTAATACAAACCCGCTTGTATACAACAAAAAATGTATATATACAATATTCATATTGTACTATAATAACTATAGTTACTACTCTATATGTAATATTGACTGAGTTATTATTATACTAGTCTTTATTGAGTATTTGAGTGATAAATTAATTATTTGAATTGGCTTATGGGTTATACTTCAGTAAAAGAAATAAACATATTCTTTTGTTATATATATCATAAATGTATTACATATTTTTTTAATACCTACTATAAAACTAACTTAGTATTACTAAGTTATTATTATGTTTATGTTTGTGGAGCCTTTTAATACTTAAGAACTTGTCATTCTATATTCGGATACAGATTACATTTAATTACAAAACATACCGAAAGATTTATTTAAAATGTTCCTATGAAGTTTTTCAATGAATTCTTTTTACAGTTTTTTTATGTTAATTCAGTTGTTTTAGTTTAAAATAAACTTTTTTTGTATTAAACTATAGTCTATACTTTTCAAAATATACTAATATTTAATATTGCTCATAAATTTTACTTGTTACACTTATTGAAACTTAGAATTCATTGTAACTGAATAAAATTAATGTAATTACAGAAGTATAAATGATAAGAAGTATAATTTAAACATCAAAATTATTAAATGTGAGAATAAATTATATAGTAAGATTTGATAAAAAAAAAACATCAGAATTATGATTGAATTAGACCGAAAATTCTGTTAAAGCATAATATATTATATTAAATACACTAAAAATAAAATAAAGTATCTTTACATCTCTATATAGAATAATATGAAGTTTGAGTGTTTGAACGCACACACTTAAATAATTTTGCGTTCATGTTAAAACCTTATAGTATTATTAGGTAAATTCGAAAAAAATTAATATTTCTCATTATTTTATAAAAGCAAATATGAATATTTTTAAATAAGTAACATTATTTAACTTCAAAATTGGTAATTCTACTACTACTACAGTCTACAAGTAAACAAATTATTGTTAGGTTAATTACATATTTCAAAAACGATAATTTATTATTCTATATAATATAACTTTAAAAATACCGCGATTATTATAAACAAACGAAAAATAACTATAAAATAGTTTATTTACTTTTATTGTACATTTACAAAACTTGGATCGTAAAAACGCAACAGCTACTAGAATGAACAAAGTTATTCCAACTTGTTCGTGCATTCCACGCCTCAAAACTTTTTTTTAATCTCAGCGCTCGGCCGATTTTGAATTACTGCGGGGTATTAATGCAATTTATAAAACGATACAAGTATAAATCTAAACCTAAAAAAAAGATCCACGAATTTAAAATGAGGAGAATATACACCGTGGGATGTAAGGGATTTGCACACAATTATTAATTACAGTTATACCTATATACTATATAATATTCTCCATTTTCATTCATTATTACAAATAAATAACAAATGTACGTGTACAGTTGTAGTTGTCATATATTGTTACGTTTTATATAAAGTATAACTCCTTATTGTAGAAAAAAAATACGTGTCTTATAATATTATTATATATTGTTTGCGGTCTCTTTCACTGCGTCCCAATTTCAATGCTCGCATTCCACCTACTATTGCGTCACCCATGCCTGTTCACTGGACCGAACTGCGCGACGTTTTATTGTATAAATACACCACCACGTCCATATAGGTTGAAATAAGACATCTACCGTCTGTCAATTATTAGTACTCCTACATTAAATGCATTCTATGATGGCAAAAATAAATAAATAAAATATAAAACGCGCAAAAAAAAAAAAACAAATATTGCTGATGATGAGTTGTTCATCTTCATACGTCGTGGGATGTTGAAAATGCATAGGACTTTACAGAAGAAAAAAACAAAATCCACCATGGGTTGCTAAAATATTTCGATGTTTTGATGTTATGATTCTCAATACCTCCTCAATACACTGATAATAATAAATGAAAGCTTTCGATTAGAACATGTATACGAACGAATATATTTTTAAGATTAAATGATTTATGAACCAAACGTGTATTGGATTTTGAAAAGACCCAGGAATGTATCTATATTGGTTTTACTATATACGCTTATTTTTTGCTATCTGTAAAGAAGTTTTTGAAGTGCGTTACCCTGGAACTACTATGTCATAATTTTGACTTTAAAACCATCTGATATTTATTTTTTAACAATTTTGAACCTTAAAAAAAAATATAACAGCCCTAGAACGTCAGAAAATCAGCGTTCTAGGGCAAATTCAAAATCATTTTTTACGGTAAAAAAAATAACATAATTTCACATAGTTTTAAGTCAAAATTATGACATGACGATCATGGGTGTAAACAAGGGGGCTAAACTCCCTTCCAAAACTCAGACAAGGCTTTCAAATTAAGTCGTTATCAACTAAATGTTAAGTATACATAATCAATATTATAGGGCTTTAAGCACTCAAAAACTTGTTTTCAGACGCTAAAAAAAGCGCATCTCGTAAAACCAAGTCCTCTCAGAATCACGTTCGATTCATAAATCATTTAATTTTAGAAATATATTTGTTCGTAAATTATCATTTACTTTATCATAGGAATAGAATGTCATACTGCACTTATATACGCTTTAGTTTATTTCGAGTATACCCATTAATTATTAACGGTGTGCATAAATGATTTAGTATATTAAACATTAAGTATAAAGAACCTATAGCACTTTACAGCAGTAACTTATAACACTTTCATACCTACACCATATAAAAAAAATAAAACAGTATCCATCGTTCAATGGCATAAAATAAATTATTTTGTTAAGACGATAAATTGTTTATAAAAAAGCACAATATTATGTAACTAAATTACATTTTAGATTCGGAGCATAATGAGGAATCTATTGGTTTTATTACGATGAATATTTCAGAAATCTTAATCTGATGTGTATCAAGTGTAGCACCTTTTCTGAAAGAAAATTTTATCTAGTTGGTGCATTAAAGAGTTTATTTTTATAATTTTCCAAGAGGTTTTTTAAAAAAAATTGGGAAAAACCGGAAACAAAATTGTAGAAAAAATGGCAAATATTTAAAGTGCACCGCCATGTTACGCAATGATTATTTTTATAAATGTTTAAGTTCAAATTTTTAAAAAAATCGTAAAAATCATGTATTTCAAAATATTTTAATGGAACTTCATATACAATAGCTTTTCGTAACTCCTTGTAACCTAACCTTCTAATTTCCCACATACTTGTACATAAAAAAAATACGAATATTTATTTCGTCGTCTTGTTTAATTTTTATTGAAAATATTATAATAATTTGTCTTACAAGTAGATAATACAAAAAGAGAATTGTAAAACTATGAAATCTTCATTAGACACCATTAAAAAGTATTACGAGTAGTCTTACATGTAGGTATATAACATAAATCTCTTATCACCAAATTATTAGTTTTTTGATATATTTAAATAGCACCGATTTCCATAAAGAGAATAAACATATAACTTTATTGTCATACATTAATTATAAGTACTACATTCTGATAATTCATAATTTACAAAAACAATACAATATTAATGTAAATAATATTATCAAATGATTAAAACAAAAAGACAACAAGAGTTACTTTAAATAGATGACATTGATCAAAATATAGTATATTATGGTAAAATGTGTCCAAAAATATAAATATAAAATATTATGATAAGGTACAAAAAAAAGAAATTAATACTTAAATAACTTGATTTTTTTTTTTTCTAAGAAAATGATAAAAAAGTAATAGGTAACAATAATTTATTATTATTGTTTTTAAGTTACCTATATAAATAAAATAATACTTCGGTCAAAGTCTTACAATTAACATAAAATAGATAGAATTCATGAACATAAAATGTATGATAATTAGCAACAAAAAAGTTGAGTTTATTGAATAGAAATAAAACTAGTTGAGCGAAAAAGTTAAAACAAAAAGTATTTTTTATCTTGATAGGTATTTAGTATAAATAATAATTTTATTTATGTGATTTGTTAATATATTATTATATCGGTAAGATTAAATCGGTATACGTGATGCACTAATGAATACAAATATTTAATGACCATAATACCTATTATTTTGTAGTTAACCGTAATGCACCGTTAATTATTCATTAGAACATTGACTGATTAAAATTAATACTGTAGTTTATTATAATGCTGATATGTAGAGACATTATTTATAAATATTAAATGCAGTTCATTTTTTTTTGATTGTCATACTTGTGTGTTTTCAATATCATAATTAAAATGTAAATAATATGTATAAATATTTATTTCAATGCGAATACTTATTCACGATAATATTCTTGCAGTTATTATATATAATACTTTTTTTTATTATTATTCATTACTTAAATGTTAAACTGGTAGAACGAAGAAGATAACAATATATTGGATGCATATTTACATAATACTTTTATCCATTTCACCAGCCCCACGTATGCTTATATTATAAATCATGAATAACCGTAATGTACAAAAACAGTATCTGTATGCATATAAATTTCCAAAAACATACATTACTTTGGCTTGATAATCAATAAATAGATACAAATTATAGACCATGTATCATGAATCTGATCACTAGCGAACAAAATGTATACTCGTAAAACAGAGTGATCCGTTTGCTAACAGTTCAAAAATCACCACGTAATTATTGACGAATACAAATATAGGTACCTAATGTTTTACCTATTTAAAATTACAAAAAAAAATTCGTACTATAATTTATCACTCGTCGCTGGGTACCTACTACCTAAGTATACTTAATATTTACAAAATTCATTTAAACAAACAGGTGTTCTGGCGCACGAACTAATAGATATAGTTCAATGTATATTCGAAAAATTACCGTTGTAATATTATCCATTTGTACCTATGTTTAAAACGCAATCGCGTGCATTTTCAAAAATAAATACAATAAACTATAAAATATCGCTCATGAATAAGGACCTATGTATACTGATTGTGGAACAACCGAAAACCCGTCATTTCCGAGTTAATCATTTTGTTAAAATTGTATGTAAAATATTGTTCCAAGGTGATGTCTGACTATAGTATGCCATGTTAAGTAGTATTATTAGTGAGCGTCGCACTATTCTCCGTTATCAACAAATATTTTCGTAGGTAGGTACCTAAATTAAAAACCGGTAATGATGTAGATATTTGAAATATTATGTAATTTAAACCAGTAAAATAATTAAAACATTTTGAGTTGTCACTATAATATAAATATAGATAGGTACTTCATACAGAGTGATTCTATTACCATGAATTTGCAGCGTGAATCAACAATGATTTTTTTTTTTTTTTAAATTAAAAAACTACACTTTTAGAGTTAAAATTTAAAAATATGACGAGCATTTAAGCCACGATTAAAACAGTGAGCTACTGAAAAAATGCCAGCGATCCGTACAAATGGAAAAATATGATAATTAAAATTATTATGAATCTACCGAAGCCGAGGTGATTTAAGAATCCCCTTGAAGATTATGATTTAAATTTTAATATTTTTGTATGGTAAAACCAAGTCAACCAATCAATAAGCACTTTTCAGTCTCGTTAAAATGTTTTCCTTTTTTGGTTTCTTTATCTATTTTTAAAAAACTTTAATTAAATGTCTAACTAAAGGGAATAACAACTAACAACTATTTTGTTGCCTATAGACAAATGAAATTGAATTATCACATTATAATTTGATATGGATAAAATATATGTACCGATGACCTAGGAATTGGTTGTACCCATACAACAAATACATGGATAAAACATTCCTAATTAAATAATGAAATACTTTTATGTAACGCAATCTGTTTAATATGTAACTGTAATTGTACAGAATCTATAGATTATGGAACCAACAGTTTACTGTTTACACAACGGTGTTTATGCCACCCGGCATTCGAGTAATATTATTGTTTGGTAGGTAATTAGAAATGTCATCTAGTAACGCCATAGTATGTGTAGCTAGAAAAACATAACTAGAACTAAGGAAGAACCTTGTTTGATAGAGGTGAAATATTGGAAAATTAATTAAAATGTAGAAAAAAACGAACAAAATTTGGCGAGGGGATTAAGCTAAGGCCTCCTGAGCGCCAAATGGCTCGGCACACAATACATTATGTGCGAGCGTCACAATATTGTTACATTAGCGTCGAAAGTCGCCGGTAAATGATATTATTAATATTATTACAAAACAAGAAAGCTACGTATAATATAATATTATGACGACGGAACGCGATTTTTATAATAATAATAACATTATGTCTTCGAAATTGTCAAGATGCGTGTCCTTGGGGGGACACGCCGCGGCCTGTCGGAGAAACCCCGTTGCGGATCCGACGGACGGAACGCTGGCGTGCGCGCAGTCACGTATGGGCCAACAGTAGCAGCACACGGTTGTGCGCGTAAAATGGAAAAAAAAAAAAAAGATATATATAAAAGCGGTACTTAAATACTACGGCGGCGGCGGCGACGGCGGCGTGTTTCGAGCCCAAGGGGAAAACACAGAACACTGCACTGTCGCCGCCGCGGCCGCTGTCGACATTATTATTACTATTATTGCCATTACCGCGACCACGGTATATAGTTTTTCGCAAATAACAATATATGACAAGCTCCGCCGCCGTAGTCGCTTTTAACTCGACATTAAGTGGGGGGCGAATATTATTATAGTGAGGCGTATGTTGCGTACAGTATAGAAAAAAAAAAAAAATATACAAAAACCTGTTTACTACCGGACACGGCGACGGCGGTATAGGTTACTATATAGGCACACTCTATATACAGTACGTATAATCTATAATATAATACCGACATCGCAGTTGATACCTAGATACCCCGCTTTATATTATTATATAGGTGAAGAACTTGCGTAAACGTACCGTATTTTTTTATGATTCATAGCGGTTTTGATTTGGATATTGTTTACAATGCCACGCCTTAACGCAGGCTGATAATGGGCGTAGGAGACATTTTGACCACTTTATTGTCCAGGAACACACACACAATAGGAACTCTATTTTTCAGTTGAAAAACTTTTGGTAGGATACATAGGACTTTCAATTTTGATTATGTAACCAAAAAACCAATGAAAACTTAATTTAAAAAAATACTGGCATATTAAAACTTAAATTATAGTGTTCAGAAACATAATTTATTAATGTATTCAAGTCCAATGCAAGTAAATACCCTAGGAAGTTTTCCTTTTTTTACTCTACGAGGCATGAGAATTTTTTCTGTAATCCATGTTTTTAAGGAAAAGTAAGTCATGCACAGGCCCCTTAATATTGCTATCAGTGCTACAATTTCGGATATTTGATAATCAAGGACTGCATAATATAGGTACATAACAACAGTCTCCTTGAACTTGGTCTAACATATAGATACCACATAACAACTAAATACTACTGTTAAATACGGTTTGAATACCGATACCGATATTGTCATTTGTATCCCTCATTCATATTGTACATGGATATTGACATCCAGCGATAAGAGTCTATAATGCTCGTGCCACTCAACCATGTTACAACGTTACGCTGTCAACATAATTCAACCCCTGCACAGTGGGCCAAAATATAATAATTGTTGGTCAAAATCCAAAATTATCACATTTATAACACATAACCATTAATTATTGATTAAGTAAACATTTAGTAAATAAGTAAATTTAGTAAGTTTATATTGTTATAATCATTGATTATTATATATTATTCGATTGTCTACGAGTTATAGATTATAAAATAAGTACCCATCATAATATATACTATCAGCACGCTGATTACATATTTATTTATAATATTTATGTCTACTTTATTCTCAAACGACTTTTCAGTTCGCAGTCTACTATTTGCCACGTATTCGGCTGCTTAAAGTTTAATTTAAAACGTATAAACATTTATTTTTTTTTTCATGAATTCTTCGGAAATTGACACGTATGTTTTATTATTCAAAATAATTTAATGGCAATTTTTATATTCTGAATTATTAAAACCTACATTATTGGATTGTATACAAGTATACTTTATTTGATAGAGTTTTTATTTTTAGTCTGAACAGCTATTGCTATTAAAACTATTAAATTTATTTTAAATTTTATAATTTAAAAAATGGTATAATTTGTTTTTACCTATAAATGCCTATTTATAAATTATACCTATTTTAACGTTGTAGTGAATGGTTTAAGGGTATATCTGAATTATGGAAACTCGTCACGATCATTTTGAATTTATTCAAAGAATTAAAGGAGACAATAGTTCCAAACTACAATATATTCAAAAAACTTAAATACCTAAGCTGTTTGAATATGAACAATATTGTAATACAATTTTGGATTCTATTAAACAATCTATATATCGCGTTAGTAGGGAAATGTTTAAACGATGAAAAAAAAGTAATAGGGCCAAAGAAGTTTTTATGAATACGGGGAGTGGACTGGGGGATTAGCCCCCCTATAATTGCTTTAGCTTCTCTAAACAACAATTCCAATTTAAATATCTATTAAATTCACACAGAAAATTAAAAATTAAATAGTTTTTATTAAATATTATAGTTTAGTTTTGGCCATAAAAGTAAGTTATCTGGCCCACTGTGCTCTGTTGAAAATGCCATCTATGGAAAAATAAACCGTTAATTTCTAATAAATTATACACAGTATAGTTGCTTACATCCTTTCGTCGTTGTTAAAAAAGGCTCACAAAATAAAAATCTAAAAACTATAGAATTCCCATTAACTTCTCAAAAATTAAATATTTGTAGATACAACATATTATCAATACACGAGTATATAATATAAAGTCATTATAATGTATGTATAATTCTTAATATTTGTAATAGGTTAACGAAAACGATAAACTATAATAAGCAAAATATTTATTTTTTTTGTGATTGCTGAATATGTTTATTTAATTTATTAATTTCAAAATAATTAGTTGTACTACTATTCACTTTAAAATCCTATGCTATAATGAACATTGTAACTTATAGATTTTAACCTATTTGTTTGTTCTAATTTCTCTAATAAAATATTTAACTAACATAATATTTATTATAAACAGATATTATAAAATTATTATTATATTGTTTTTACCTTTTAGTATTTATAACTACACAAATTATTGTACCTACCCACATATATCCATATAAAAACATAAACAACTGCAGATAATTTAGGTTTAATTTTAATTCAATTTATGTATTTCTGATTTTATAGCTACTATTTATATGAATATTTTTTTCAAGTAATTAATTGTGTCCTTACAAAAATAATTCTATAATCAATAAATGATTCAAATATTTAATGGATTAATGAAAACATGTACATACCTTATAATACTAAAAGCCTCTATACTATATGAAATATATATTTTCTCAAAGCAATATTTATCTTATTTATTTCTATATATTCTTATCTTTTGTATTTGTAATTTTAATGAACGTCTTAAAGTTAACCACCGAGTCACATACA
The DNA here is from genome assembly GCA_902439185.1 of Cinara cedri. Classification (NCBI taxonomy): domain Eukaryota; kingdom Metazoa; phylum Arthropoda; class Insecta; order Hemiptera; family Aphididae; genus Cinara; species Cinara cedri. Next base: position 405,146 of record CABPRJ010000012.1, on the reverse strand, counting down.
GAATGTTCTTTTTTTTTCCAATGCAATGATTTATCGTTACTTTCAAATTTATATACTATGTAGGTACCTATACGTAATTATTATAATACAACATTGTCTTGCATCGATTGTTGACCGAAGCGAAACAAGTAACCATAACACCCTTTCTCTACATTATATATCCTGTCCGGCTTTTTTAAGCGCACAACTTATCATAACATTATTACTAATACGGATCGTATTTCTATGTAGGTACACGTTTAGAAGTAAAATATGTACGTGTAATTTAAATAATGCACGTTGTAACTGTATCATGTTATAATACCTAACCTTTGTGAAACTGTTTCGGTTTAAAATACGTCATAATAAAAATGTATCGAATAAAATTATTAAAAACCTAAAAAAATAATAATAGAAGAAGCGTTTAAATCCTATATAATAATTTTAACTAAGTCGTACTTAGTGGCACAAAAAAAATGTATAATGTATATTTTTTACTTTTTATAAATTTTAAAATCAAATTTTGATAAACATCCTAAATATTACGATCTTTCAAAACATTTATAAGTGAACTTCTCTCTTAATCGGTTTTTGTTAGCAACGATTTATCATTGGTTACAGGTATAAATTAAATAGCTTTATGTATCCTACCTTCTCAACCACCCACCAACAACAGTAGCCGTACCCGTCCTCAGTATCATCTATTTTTTTTTTTCATTTATTTATTTCAATAAAGTCAATATTCCAGAACCCACAGCACACAAGTATACACTAGAATTGGCAAAGGATTAACACATAAGTAAAAAAAATGTATTCTAGTATAACTAATATATTATATCCTCTATTACAACAATATAAACTTTCTCAAGTCAAAAACGGAAATTCTCGAAATAATCTCAGTACGGTTCATACAATTACTGTAGTGTATTAAGCGTATAGCTAAATTTAATTAATTAATTTGAAAATATATAAAATTTGAGAACATTTCAAAATAAAAATAAAAAATAAGAAGTTTAAACAATTTAAACATTATTATAATTACATGAACTATTTACGATTCCCAAAAACAAAATGTAACAAATAATAAACAACATACTATAGTAGATAAATAAAGTATGTATACCCGTAGTTATTGTAAATGATGGATAAAAATTTGTTCTGTTTGTTTACCTTATAAATTATTAAATGTTATCAAAAGGTTGTCTTCAAATTTCTAAGCAATAAGTCACGTTCTACGGCACTTCGAGGTCGATAGCGATATGCGTACCAAAGTAATTTATTTTTAATAGCTATATATTATTATTGATTATCATGATGCTCCTATGTACATATTATAAACATCATACTATACCTATCTATTTTATAATTATTACAGTGGATAATATTAGGTTCTCGAATTGAATATAATAAATAACAGGTCACTATTTTACTGAGTACGAAATATTAACAAAACATATTAAATAACTGAAAATTCTAAAATTCATACGTCCAGAAAATCATTTAGAAATTTCGTAAGTACAATATATGTAGGTACCTATTTATAAAGATACCTACAGTGTATACTGAATAATATTTTTAATTTCCTTTTAAAAAAAGGAATTTTTGATTTTGCGAAAACATATTGCAATAAAAAATTGAAATTTACATAGGTATTATAAATAACGTAATAAAATGTTCAAAAATAATATTATTTACGGAAATAAAAGACACATTTTACCACTCGTAAATATCTTAAATTTGATTTAATTATAATTTTATTCTAAAAAATAATAAAGGTCTCGAGTGTTATTAATCAAAAGAAAGATTAAGAAAGATATGATCAAAGTAAAACTAATATTTTTAACTATAAACAGTACACTTTTACGAACAGGAAAAACATTAAAACAAAATAATTATTATCACGAAGAAAAAGAAAAACGATCAAAAAAAAAAAATTAAAAAACAATAAAACTACTATTTTTTTAATATAACAGCAATATTGCTTCTATTTTATTAAATATCAAGGACATTTTTCCCACTTATTTTACACATGATAAAACAGTTATGCTTATGATAAATCAACGAAATTTCTATTTGATTAGTTAGGTAGCTTACCTGCATAAATAATTATCTTTAATTTTTGTACTAAAATGTATACAAAAAGTATAAAATTAAGATAAGTAAAAAATATATCCTAAATATTTGTGTGATTTACTAATATTACGTATACAGTAAACCCAGAGTTAAGATTATTTGTAATTGATAAATAAATATACTATGAATCAGTAAATTAATAAATAATTAATTAATAAAATAATTCGCACATAAATAATTACCATAAATTTCAGTTTTTACAGCTCCTAATGTTATTCAATTAAAAAAAAAAACTAAAAAGGGACAAAAAAGTATAAAATATATTGCAACGTTTTTTAAAAAAAATGTGTGGTTCCTGTTTTTCTATAATAGGGTTTATATATTTGTTTATTGAACCATTCTGAGAAATCAGTATTCAACTCCAACAACGTTTTTTTATCTTTCAAGTTTTATTCCTTTTAATATTTAAATTTTTTAAATGTTTAAAAAATTGGAATAGGTATTTCGGACCGTGGGTAGGCCAGCACTAATTTGGATTACTTACTAAAATAGAAATCAGTATTATAACATTATTGAAAATCTATAATAAATTGGAAACACAACATAATACAATAATAATAAGCCATTGCCTTTTAAAAAAAAAAAAAAAAGATTTTAGTCTCTGTTTATCTATTACATAATTTTTTAAAAAAAAAGTCATTATTTTAAAAACTTTTTAAAATTAAAATTAAAAACATGAATACAAATAATTAAAGGAAATGAAAACATATTTTCCAATAACCAAGTACATTATTTTTTTACTATATATGCATCGATATTTGGCTGTATTGTAATATAATGACTCGTATCTCAGAAAACGATTTTTATTAATTTGTGCGTATTGTTCAGTAAAATTACGTAAGTATTATAGTAGGTACAATACACGGTGAAATATTTCCTTTCACCAATAGGTAATATTACATTAAAATGCACAATTAGACGGGTTAACGCATAAAAAGTAAACGACTAAAAGATGTTTAAGAAAACGTTTTCAGGAATTACGTTCTTATCAAAAACGGACATCCGGCTGTCATTCAAGGCGACTCGTATATAATACTTAGATACAGTCACGATAGAAATCTACTCCCCCTATAGAATATTATTACGGTACATACCTACCTAAATAGGTATGGTTGATTTCTGATTTATACGGTATAGAATAAAACAAAAATATTTGTATTAAATTAGTTATACTTTTCATTCGGTCTTTTTGAATGCCGAACAATATATAGTTTGAAGATCATAAATAATTTTTAAAAAAAATCAAAAAAGTCCTAATCTATTCTCCCTTTCTCTCTCTCTAAAAATGTATATAGACAACTTTCTCGCATTGTTGCCAAGTTTCATTTACTACGTTGCGAATTCATTAGAACCTTCGCCTTTTTTTTTTTTTAATTTGAATGAAATAATTTTGTTGAGTGTCTTCCAATTTAATAAAATAATTAAAAAATAAATAAATACAATAACAAAATATTATTATTCATAATAACGCAATACAAGTTACAAAAATATTAAAATACTACGTTAATATTAATAATTAATTGTATAGGTACCTACGATCAAATAACGACGACACTGTATTATAATTAATTATTTTAAATCTGTTTAGAAAACAATGATGTGAAATTTGTGAAACCTTTAAAGTATATAGGTATTGTAAATTTAAATAATTTATTATGTTGGCAACGATTAATCGAAAACGATTCAATATAATATGCGTTTATATTAATAATTTTGCATCGATACCTTTATGAAAATACACTATAATATATTTTTGTACTATGGAAATAATTATACAAGTCATCTTTTAAACCTCGAAAATTGACTGTATTAATTAATAATCCCCTATTTATGATTTGCATAGCAGTGAAGTATGAAGTATAAGAAAATGGATATTGTTCATACCTAAAATGTGTACTCGTATTATATTACTTGTAACTACATTTATGTAGGAAATGTATACTCTTTACTTAGGATCTATATTAATTATATTGGACACAAATTATATTCTAATGTTTTAACCAACATCATAATCAATAAAATATCAACATGCGCAAAATTTTTACTGTAATATTTAAATAAGTTTTAAAAAATATCACTGGTACTTTTCACCAGTGTAACACATATTTGTTTTCTATGAATATGGTTACTTATATGTGAGGTAGAATTATATTATATTAGAATATAGGTAATATATTATATTATATTCTGTTTATATTATTTAAGTTAAATTTATTTTAGAACTACCTATATAATAAAATGATAAAGGTCAGGGTCTATTACCTTGAATGCAATGCTCAAGTGGACCTTCTTTAAATATTATTATTATTATTATGTCCAACATGAGTAAAAATACATATATAAGGTCACAAGGCCAAAAATGTCCGCTATGCATTTCATCAAAATAATATAAAATATCGTGCAAATCTACTATTAGCAACTGGGAACAATACAATTCAGTTACTCGAGACGTTAATAAAAACCACTCTCATAACTAACTTGAGCTATGTGCTACTTTCACTCATGTACCATTATCACACAAGACTATAATAATACTGCGTAGGTATAATATATAATATTTTGTTATTAAAAATAATATATGTCCGTGAATCTCCTCTACCGTATTGTATGACGCATAGGTACTCTCGTGTATTATAAAGCGCTTGTCGAATAAAATATAGTTATGAGTATAGATCTGTAAATTTAACGCACTAAAAACCTTAAAAAAGCATTTAAAATCAAACCGGTTCATAAAGCAATTAAAACACCAAAATAGCTGTTCAAAATAACTGTATTTACTAATAAAATAAATAGATTTGAAATTTCCAAAAAAAAAAGCGCTGAAATACAATAAAATATTTTTGAAAAATATTATAATAAATTAAAAAATGAATACACGACATAAATGGAAAAAAAAACTTAATATAAATAGAAAAATTCAAAAATTTCATAAAAAAACAAAATAAACCGAGTTCATTGTTACATAGTTAGAACTTTATAGGTACTGAAAAAGCTATGTATTACAATAGGCTTATATATATATATATATAAAAAAAAACTAAAAAAAGAAAACCAATTGCCAAAAATACACAGTACTACAATATTAAAATGAAGTCTAATTATTTAATTTTTTTAATAATCCCCATCAAATAATATATTATAAGTACTGGTTAAATTACGATTTTGTACTAGGTATTTATCTGCCAAAATGTACGGCAATGTTGCCGTTGTTACTCATTTAGTCATTTACAGCTAGCTTACAATTCCGCATGCATTTTCATTACTTATATTATACAGATTATTATAAATTCAATCGATTACGGCACCACGGTAGTATATACACAATTATTTAAGAGACTTCAAGCCGTTATCAACGATATAATACACTAGTTTTAAAACTATAGTAAACAATATAAAAAATACTATTTTAAAGTAGAATGGGATGGAAAAATAAGAACGCGTAGTTAATGAGCGAGATTATATTCAATATCTGAACTTGAAAAAGCTTTTGATAATATTAATTTTACCTGAATGTTAATGTCGAATATGTTACTCATGTTAAACTTGATGGTGATATATTAAATTGATATTAGATTATTCATTTGATGAGTATTTATCTATGTGTTTAGATTTTGATTGCAAACAAGATTTAGATTGTATATTTAATGTTTGGCCAAAAAAAAATTAGAAGCAGATAAATTATTAATTTATAATATAACTGGAACATTTAGTACAACTTTTAATGATAAAAAGTATTTAAAAAATATAGAAGGCAAAATATATTATAATGAGCTTAAAATAAATATTCCTAAATATAGCTATATAATTGAACAATTAAAAACAGATTAACTAACAAATAAATGTTTAAATGTTTAGATTATGATTATATAGAATTTGAATCAACGAATTATTTTAAACTTAATGAAAATGTATATAATTATTAAGGAATTAATGCAAATATTATTACTTCATATTGCAAGATATGTGACTCAACGATTGATGTACAAATATGTTATTAGAAATACATTATAATATAGTCAACAAATCTTTATCTTCTTACAATAATATTAATCATATCCAAAAAGAGCTTTTATTTGTTTTGAACTATAACTATAATAATTAATTTATAAAAAATAGTTTAATAATCAAATATTAAAAATAATAGATGAAATATTATATGTATCAATAATGGAAATACAATTAAAATAATTATTGAATGATATAGAAGAAAGTATCTGTTTGAAGAATTTATTGTTCATCTACATCTCAAATCTTTAAATCTTAACCTTCCATTTAATTATTAATTTTTTTAAAACTAAATGGAAAAATAATGCATGTTCATCGTCAAAGTTATAATTATTATTTAAACATTAGTTTTATTTTACTTGGTTTGAAGTTATTTTCAAGTACACTTGGTACATAAAAATATTTTTACTCACCAATAATACAATTTTTTTTACTTATTATTGGTATTATAGAACTTTTTGAAAAATCAATTAAACAAAAACGGACATACTTCGCACGATAGGTGGACCACTGTTATATGTGAGAAGTTTGGGAGGGTCTATATTAAGAAAACTAGATGGTTTTATACGATTTTCTAGTACTCCATAACTAAAACTATAATTGACTTGAATTTAAAAATATTGAAAATTATAATCATGTAACAAAGTAACAACATTCGCCAATATTCCATGTTAAGTAAAAATATTTAGTAATGTTTTAAACGTAAACGTTGATAAAACTCAGATTTGAATGCCGTTGGAAACGCTACGTTCATTTTCATATACGGAATCGTATTAGGTACCAAAAAGGACAAACCTATGGAATCATATATTTACAAAATATATAAATATTATAAATAAATACTGAATACATACATACATACATTTATTGTCTATACATGTTTTCAATATTATTTTACGGTGTAGTTATAAATGGAAAGAAGCTAAATAAATATTAAAATTTCAAGCACTGCAGTTACTAATTCCAGAACATTAGACACTTTGGTATTATTTATTGTCAACATTGTTATTACCTAGATGATTAGAGGATTATCGAAGAAAACGTACCTATTAAAATATGGAGGATTTAAAAAATAAGAGGAATTAGGATGTATTCGTGCTTTTATTGTAGGTTTAAGTTCAAATAAAACTAAAAATACAAACAACAAACTTATGTACTTAAAATACATAGTGATATTTTTTACTAATTTTAATAATAGAATATTAAGTATAAATATTAAAAATTCATATAAATATTATTATTATTCATTTTAGTGATAATATAGCCAGCAGAAATAATCATAATAGTTATTCCGTTATTCGTAATTATAATAATGCATTTCTTCGTTCAAAGGAAAATCGATAAAAATAAAAGGAAACATTGATGCACTTATACTAACCAAACAATGCAGGTTTCATAGCTACCACTAGGAATTAAAAATAATAATAATAGATGTATGTTTTATAACGCATTTACTCTGGTAATATAATATTTTGATAATAATTCATTGAGACGTGTCAGATATACATATATTATATATTTATATATTTAGTAGACCAATTCTGTTTTTAACCTTAGTCCAAAATAATATATTACTATGTCTCGAAAAAAATGTTCTATTTCCCCCATTATTTTAATTTTACTAAATAAGATATATGCGAGCATACATAGATATCCGAATATATGCGAAGACTTTCACTATGGAAGCCTAAAAATGGTAATAGACATATGTATAATTGTTATTATGCCAAAACCCATGGTATAAACCCGGCGTGTGTTGTATATATGTGAAAGCCATCCGATCGCGTAAAGAACGCCCGATGATTACATGTTACGTCTTTCAGAAGGCTAGAAATAAAAATCATCGTGCCAAATTCACGCCAAGTAACCTAATAAACGAAGAACAAACCGATTGTCACATATTTTTTTTTCTTCTCTCGGTATCTCCAAAAATAGTCGAGATGATTCAATATAGTGCTACTCAAAATATTTGCGTCGGAATTTAATTTAAACAAACCAGAATTTTTTTTCTTGGCATCCCAAAACACCATTGTATTAGTTTCTTCAAATTAGTTTATGCAAAAGCCAATGTTTTATAATTAAGTAATATATGTTTGGGTAAATATACCGAAGGAAAATATAATAAAATGTCTTATATACGTACAAAATATATTGAAATTAATTTGATTTAATGGTTCTATTGTAAGGATTATGTGCACTTTCTACAATCGGTTGGGTTTTGTAACTGACCTAATTCAATAGTGCGGTTGATGTAGGTTAAGGTCGAAACAAGCTATGGATATTTTGTATCGAAAAACGAGTTAATATTGCTAATATTTTTCGTAAGTTGTATACTTCATATAACATATTATTTTTAGTGCCTATTTATTATTGTATACAATTATTTTTGTTTAATAATTTACAATATATGGAAACAACAAATCTTGCTAGGATGTTTTTAAAAACTTTTTTTTTTGAATAGTTGCAGACGTTGTTTCGTATATAATTCAAAGGTAAACGTAGAAGTTGTGTTTAATTTACACAGGGTATAAAGGGTGTGTTTGCCAGATTACTTAAATAATTAAAATTACTTATTATCAATAAAATATGATTGTCTCACCGGTATTCTCATAAAATCAAATATTTTAAGTTTTAAAATAAGAGATAATATAAAAGAACGGGTAATAGGGAATAAGTACGTTTAAACAATCCATTTTTATTGCATATTTTTGAAAATTATAATAAGCCACATCGATTGTGGCATTAAAAAACCAAATAAATAGAGTTTAATTTTTTCATAAAACCTATGAAAAATATGAATAAGTCATCAAACATTGTACAAATTGGAATAATTCAACTAATATAAAACATACTTATTCCCTTTCAACAGCATACCGTTAATTTATATAATATGAGTAATCATCACGTCTTATATATTTCATTAGTTAGTAATTTATGAGTTTATGTATTTTTTCACCAAAAATGCCATATGAAAAAAAACTATTTCTTATTTATAAACTTATTTATTGGGTTGTCTAAAATTGTTTAAGAACTAGTAAATCCTGTGTGAAATATAACGTACCTATCTATAATTAAAAATGTGTACATGGTGATTCTTTTAAAATGGTCCATTAACATTATCATGGTAATATCAATATATTAGCTTATTATTACCCTCTAGACTTATCCGGTCTAGATTTTAAACTATTAAAAATTATATTATGCACATAGCTCATTAACGTAAATCTAATATTATAATGTTATGGTACTATGCATATCAACATTTTTAGAAAATATTATTTTTTTCGAATCTGTGTTTAAAAGGAAGGGTCAAAAAACTAAAAGTTAACACTATAGTATGTTTCACGAAATTTGAGACTAGACTGGCGCGACCGATAGTCAAAAATGAGTAAGGCTCCTAAACATGCATGCTTGTTGCATCATCTGCATGAAGAGTACACGCGACGTTCAAACAACACAGAAATTCAAACTTTTGACCCTTGATCGCATTACAATTGAGTATCTTATTTTGAAAAACGCACGTTAATCTAATGTATAATAATAAGTAGGGATACAAATTTTAAAAGAGCTGATACTGGGGACGGGTGCAGCCACTGTTATAGGTGGGGAGTTGGGAAGGTATGATACATAAGGTTATTTTATTTATATCTGTAAGAGCAACGATAAATCATTGATGACGAAAGACGATTCCGAGCACAGTCCGGTAATACACAATTTGAAGTGCCGTATTTTTTTTTCTTTGCGATTTTAATCATTTAAATTTTATTTCAAAAGGCTTATTAAAAAAAAATTCAACAAAAATATGGTCTCTTGTTATTGAGGAGAATAATACACTATGTTATATCATCCCTTCCTACTTCTCTCCTTGAACAGTATCAACCTATTTTTATACTTCTGATGGTTATATAATAAATACAATTATACCTGAAATTATCACCATTTTGTCAAATTTTTGATATGTAATACGCACTGGTGCAATTTAAACAACGAAATGTGAGCATCATGTCCATTTTTTAAGTCACTAAAAATATTTTTAACTGAATTACAACAACTTCGTCTTCTTCTGATTTTTCCGAATCATTATGAAATTAAAAAAAACGACTTGCACCACAAAAAACAAAATGTACAATGAAACAAAAAGGGATTCTCGTCATTTTTCAAATAGTAATCATTTTCTGTATTAATGTAAAATATTGATATCATGAAATTGTACGTATTTTTCTGATTATTATGAAAATTATTTAAAATCTTATGAAAATCAGAAAAAAAAACTGTATCATTAAAAACAAAATTAATAATTCAACAAAAAATGTCTCTTGTCGTTTTTCAATTGAAGCTATATTAGTGATAGAAAACGTAATAGGTACTTATTTAAAATAACGAAATCGTGAAAAAATCGTATTTTTTTTCCCGGTTAATCGTTTTATTTTAAATATCGTTTTGAAAATCAGAAAATGGCCTATGTATTTACAAAGTAGATAACATTTACTTTCAGAAAAAGTGCTACAATCATACATTGGAGCAAGTTTTTTTAGGATAAAAAAGTGGTCTACAGTATAAAAAAAATAAATGAAGTACCATTGTAAAAAATTTAAAAAAGGAAAAAAAGGTCGTCCGATAATTTTGAAAATTTCATCACGTCTAGGTAAGTTCAATAAAAGTATTATTACTAAGTTTAAAGTCTCTACGTGTATTTATAACCGAATTACAGCAAAAAACTCCCAAAAATTAAAATTTCTTAAAAGCTCAAAAGTTTTGCTGATGATACCGTAAGAAAGTTAATCAAATAGGCAACAAAAAAAATATTTTGTGATTTTTCGATTACATTATTTTTATTGGTAAAAAACGTCGTTCGTATTTTTATAAAATAATGAAATCGTGAAATTGTACGTTTTCCTACATTTTTTCTCACTTAAGTACTTTTATTTGAAAAATGGCATCGAAAATTAAAAACGACCTCTATAAAGTATAATTTAGACAAATTGAGCTTTCAGAAAAGTTGCTACATGTAAAATTCGGAGCAAGTATACCAGGAATAAACATGTCCACAGGCTAGAACAAAGAAAAAGAAGAAGAAAAAAATAAAGAGCATTGTAAAACCAATAGCTCCCTCATTACTCTCCGAATCAAAATTCAAAATAGTGCTAAAAATATGAGCATATTTCGCGCAGTGAGTGGGCTACTGTTATAAGTGAGAAATAGGGAAATTTAAAAATTTTACCACACCTAGAAAAGTAAAATATAAGTTTTTGTCCAAATTTCAAATCTATGGATATTTTTAACTGAATCACAACAAAAAACAAAATTTCAAATAATTTCCATATTCAATTTAATCGTTTTCCTACGTTTTCCGGTTTTCCAAATTATCATGAAAACCGCTTAGAAAAACAAAATAAACATTATATTTCAATTCAAAATTTTGTTTTTCAAAATGGTAAAAACAATAAAATACTTAATAGATAACATTAATATGACAATATCTAAATCTAATAAACTAATCTTGTATTATTATTATATTATATGACCACGATAATTTTTTTATCTTGACTTGTATTCATATATTTTTTCAATTTTTTTGTTTCATAAAATACCTAACCTAACTTACTAATTCCAAATTAAAAAAAGCCATAATTTAATTATTAGAGTATTTCTAAAATACAAATTCAAAAAGTTTTTTTTTTTATGCCCTTTTTAATTATTCAATAAATAAAAGCAATGTCCAAAAATGTCTGATAATCAAATTGAGTTGATTTTTGTTTTTCACATTTAATTTATGTATGGGTACTATATTTTCACTAAGACGATTTTAGTTTATTAAATCATAATAGGTTTGACCAAACATTCGTTCGGAAATCTATTGAAGCATCATAAAAATTAATGTTAACTACTAATTATTGCTGTTAAGGACGTTTTATTTGGTTAACTATGTTTATTTTTTACAACAAAGGAAACAGGAGAGTAAGTAGACACGTGCAAATAAATGGCACAGGACGCTCACAATTAGCGTCTTATTTTCATATTTTATCGGTTGAATAGTCAATAACGAAATATAACACAGAAACAAATAAAGTGTAGTAAGCATAATAAATATATTTAGGTACTTAAATATGACTAAAATTTGTATAAACTAAAAAATTATGTTAAATATTTTTTAAATACCTACCGAGTAGTTTTATATAATTTTTTATTCTAAAGATATCTTGTATCCATTAAACCGCGTTTATAAAATATACTAATCATCTATATTACCCATATTCAATATTCGCAAATATTTACCTTTTTCGCGTTCTATAATAAATAATAAATGATTATTATCACCTATTCGTTTTAATGAAAACCAAAATAATGCAAGAACTAAAACATCCTGAATAGGTATATTGATATAATTTATTAGTCTATAGATAATAATAATAATTTATAAAATGTAAAAATATATCAAACATTTTATCTCTTTCACTAGAAAAATAATAAAAGTTACACTTTACAGTTAGATATAGTAATGTAACGTTTTTAATGAAACGATTAAAATTGTGAGAAAAACCCTTACATCTTTCTTAACGAGGTGTAGACCATATTTTTTTAAACTCATACATTATTCGTATCTATACAGTTTATCATAATTCTTATTTAGATCGCAGTTAAATTTTGAATTCGTGACGGTAGTTGGATAATATAATTATATAATAATTGTTATAATCATTTAAATAACACGTTAACTAATTTATATAATATAAACATAAATAATTGTCATTGTAAAATATATGATTCGGTGAAGTAAATAGCCAAAATGCTCAAAAAGTGCTCTCAAAATTTGAATTATACACATACCTACTTGTTAAGATTAAATTTAATAATGCCTATGTATTGTAATAAATTTGAAAAAATAACGGACTCCTCTAGAGCTTATGCTTCGAGGCCAAAATTGTATAGTTACGCCACCGATATAATACATACAATATATTATAGATAATAAAAATAACACTGTAAGTAATTATTATTGCATTACGAACTAAATTCACGTATACTTGGGTACACGGAAATATAATCCATATTATATAGCCTATAGATAAGTGTAGCCATTCGATTTGTATAACATTATTTCGTTTAATAGGATGAATTGAAGCCCAACGAATGTTAAAAGCGATTATATCGGTATCTACCGTACTTTCTAACTAGTTTTTGTTTGTTTTCGTCGCGGTACCTATACAGTCAATAATAATATGTTTTAAACGGAATTATGCAAGATCCCTATTTATAAATATGCACCTATTGTCCGCGTCGATAAAAATAATAAATCGCCCTGTAATTATAATTATCAAATCGTTTTAACTGCGGCGCGTTCGAAAATATGATACGGTAAAAAGTGAAAAACCGTTAATATTATAATATTAGTAATTTTCTACGGAGTTAAAATATTATCGTATACGCCGAAACGTACAATATTTATTCGAAAAGTGTTCGTTAAATTTGAAAAAAAAAAAAAAGTACGATCCGTTAACTGAAAAAAAGTTTATTATAACTTTGGAATGTCGAAACGTGTCGCGGACGGTGTGAGATCGCGTATACCTATAATACGTCGATTGTTGCCCGCTACGCACACGTTTGCCCATGACAACGTGTGACGTCACGAACAGCTGTTCGAATGCGTAATCGACGACAGTTTTAACACACATTTAATTAGGAATATGCCTACACATATTGCGCCTGTCCCTACACGTAATACATTGTACAGATAACCAACTATTTTTTTTTTTTTTTTTTTCATTGCACCGTCTATACGATATCGGTACCTGCCTACTTATACGCGGTATTGACCACATCATCACCGACGGAATTCAAAAACAATATAATACGTATAGAAAAATATTAAACATACGGCAAAATCGCGAGAGTCGTATTATGATAATACAAATTGCGCGTATTTATAATAATATAAATATAGGTATAATAGATGTTTACTACTCACTTGACTTTTAGCGGCGTGGCTCCTTTCAGCATGTATTCCCGAGGATTGTCCCAAGACATCTTGCTGCTGTGGGCTGCTCGCGGTTCGTCCGGCGGCCTATACATTTGTGCCGGAAAAACAGAAATACAAAAAAAAAAAAAAAAATACTGTTAAAAAAAACAGTCACAATTCACGCCGCACCACAACAACATAAGACGAGCCGCGGCGAACCAATGTGCGGGGAAAATAATAATGCATACGACGGGACGAGACGTAAACAGTACGGCCCACCACTGATAACAATTAAATAAAATAAAAACAAAACAAAACAAAACCAAACTTATCACGGGTAAAGTGTACGCGATAATATTTTAAAATATAAATTCGTTTGCGCAAAACGAATATTATTATTAAATCAGAAAAAACACACTAACTATGAACGCACACCGGTGTGACGCGCGCGGCGAAAGAGTAGTTTCCGCAAACTGGATTAGCGGCGTGTTGAACGCGGATAATCAGAAAAGACGCGGCCCGGCCCCCACTATTTAAACGCGCGGACACCGTTCCTACAACGTCGACGGCAACGGCAATGACGGCGACGACGACGGGGGCGACCACGCGGCGCGCGTGAAGGGTGCCCGTCGACTATTATCACCGGTATAAAATAACTGGTAAGCTCCTATCGCGCGGACGGTACTGCCTATTGAATTATAACACATTATTCCAATAGCAGGTGGCCGCCGCCTATGTTTCCGAAAAATTACGAGATTCTCGTGTGTACGATTTTTTTTTTTTCCGAAAATTGTTCGGTTCGATAAAAGCGCACGTAAATCGTTTTAGATCTCGGGCGTGCGTGTAACGGACGAGCTTTTAGAAGATGAGGCCGGGTTCGAATCGATTTCGTAAAATTTTCAATCCGAGCTATTACGAATATATCGAATATTGGCATAATTGCGGCGTAACTGTTGAACGGCACAACCTAAATGGCTCGAATGCGTATAACTATTATCACCTATATGACGTGTGCCCCTTTTGCTAAACGAAAACTATACTCGTGCCGTTTAAGGCGAAAAATCACAAAATTATTTTTGAAAAAAATATCAACAGTAATATTGACTCGATCAGTTTCTTATCTGGGAACAAAAATATAATATTAATAATTTTCCTATAAGATAATATGTTTGTTTTTTTTTTTAAGGTTTGCAAATTATTTAAAAAAAAAATGCATTCTTAATTCCCAACGATATTTTTTAAAACAATTTAAAAAAAATAATGACGACCACGAATGTCAAAGTACGATTTAATAAGATGTATAAAATCTAACCAATAACCTAACGCGGTGTACCGAGTTGCACTCATCACAATATTCTTTTGATTGCAATAATTTATCGACGAATTCAGTAAACTAAATTATTCCCTATACCCTACGTTTATAGATCTTTCAAATGTCCTAACACCTACATCAGTGACCCACCAATTGTGCAAATAGCCGGATGATCGGCTTTATTCACAAAAATAATTTACAACAAACAATTCTGATACAGTGATAGAAAGTCTGGAAAATCAAAAATCTAACGGTTTTAATGATTTTTAAAAACAGCTCAAAAATACAACTACTGTTCGTGTTTTTACGAATTTAGTCAACATTTGAACATATGACTTATTCAAAAAAAAAAACCATACATAACATTATAACCTTTTTTTATAAATTTAATTTTCGAAACATAAACACGTTTAAAATATAATAAATGGAAAAATTACCTAGCTGTAAATAATTCGAAACCAAAAGAGCGAAAATATTTTGGAAATTATACCATGTCTAACACGACTATGTGTAATGAAAATTTCAGATCTCTATACGATTATTTCTGTAACATGAATTGCAATGAGGCAAATATCGATTTTGATAGAACATGTTCCGTTTTTCCGATGTTTTTCCGGGTTTTCTCCACTATTAGGTAAAGTGTAATAAATGACCTTCTCAATGCAACAACTGTACGGATGGTTGGTGGCTCCGCCCCCATGCCGCCGCTAAGCAATCAAACCTGATTTTTTTTTAAGTAACGTTCACACACCAACATTGCACGTATTTCAAATATTTCGAGAAACGAAATGTGTAAAGACAACCTTTTTCAGCTGAATTTAAATAATTTTTTTTAAAGATCCCAATAAATATTTATAATATTTATATGCGATGAACAATAAAATTACTATTGATTCAGACAAATTGTTATAAGTGAATAATTTGTATTAAATATTATTCAAACATATAAAAAAGTGTAATAGGTACAGCTTATGTATACTGTAATAAGGAAATGTTACATTTATATTTCTTAGAAACTAAATTAATTATTATTAATAGCTTAAAAAATATATACATGATAATGGTGTGTTGAGCACTTGTCTAGCTTCGGCCTTTCAACATCGCGAATATTACTAATTTAAAACTGACTGCACATTAGAAAAATAGTTTCATGAATAACGTCAGAAATTCAATTTACGATTTTTAATAATATTGTGATCTGTTTTTCGATATTTTTCAATTTTCGAGCGTCGAAAATAAGAAATTTGAAAAACTAACATTTCAATGTATCGAATTTGTGCAGAAAACTAATATATCTAGTTTTAATTACGTACATTATCGCTTTGCTCGAAAAATTTATTATAAATTTTTCAAAATGACAAAAAATGTCTAATGTTTGTATTATTTTATCATTAAAAAAATATAGTCGTTATTGTTAAGCAATTATTAAAAGTAAAAACGATAATTTGACATATACATCAATCATAATATATAAATAATTTAGCGGTCTACATTAAAGTTTTTCAATAAGATAAAATTAATAATTATATTATATTTGTATTAAAAATCGTTTATATACAGTTATTTCCAATGACCCAGACCCACGGTAAATATAGTATTATGGTAGGTATATAATAGGCGGAGCTATAGGGTGTGCCAGATGCCAAGTATGCTTGGACACACCCTAGTTAGAAAATGTATATGTATATATATATAGTATATACTTAAAAAAGGCAATCTAATAAAGTAAGAAGAGAAGATTTAAAATTTGAGTAGATGAAACCCAAATCTAGCTCTATGATATTATATTATTATATATAACAATTTTACAAATGTAACCAAAAGAAATGATGATTATTAATTTTGAAATTACCTATGGGTTATGGTTAAAATTAATCAATACTTTGGATGTCAAAAAGCTGCATATTTCACATGATTAGTATTTCACATGATGATGAGTAATAAAAAAATAATTTAAAAATTAAACGTGTGTGTAAGTTTAATTTAGTTAATCTCAGATTTTTAGTTTGTAGGTAATATATAATATGTAAATTAAGTTCGAACTATTTTATTTATTTTAATATAGAATGTTTTGATAAATTTAACTAAATATTTCAAAAACCAAAAACAACATAATGAAATAATATATAAGAAAACGATTTTATACGTATGACGGTTTAAAATATTATGTTCAAGTTCCAATTTTAGTCAAAGTTACCAGACGATGTCCGGACATTAAAGTATCAATATATCACAGAACTTATCATGGCACGCTTCCAAAATATAAACATTTTTTTTTTTTTTAGTTTTTTTATCCCTCACCAAATAATATTATTATTTTTATAATAATGCATGCGTTATCATAAAATTATTTAATGCAAAATCGTAAAATAGAATAGTTCTTATAGTAATATCATAATCTATTAAAGAATTTAAACATTTTAATTCTTACGGTTAATTAAACATTTTAAATATTAACACTATAACAGTTTTAAGTACATACTTTTAACATAGGTACTTACTGAATTATTTATACGAGAAAAATTAATGTTTATAAAAATCATCAGAGTTTCATATTTATATTTTTGGATTAAAAAATATTCAAATAATTAGTGGCTGCACAGAGGTGAAAAGTTAAGAGTTAGAAGGTTAGTTTCCCCTTTCACTGTCTTAAAAATACAAAAAACTATGGGAATTAATTTAGTACTTTTATATTGAAATAATGTATGCCAGCCAAGTTACAAGGAAAAAAATGTTAATTTATAGAGTAAAAATTGGCTTTTAAATTCTTATATTGTCGAGTTATGTATAACAGAAGAAGACTACGATTTATTTATGATTATTACATACTACATCCCTTCTAATAAAAATTCTTGGACACGTCAATGGGTAAAATGTTAGATAATATAATCTATAGAATTTTGATGAAGTTCTGCTGAGTGGTGGATAATAATAGGCCCTATATACTATACTAACTTATAATAAAATTTAAATAGTTAAATTTGTCAACATTAAAAGTCAGTTTTTTTTTTTTTATTGTCTATGAAAACATTAAAAACAGTCGAATAATCAATTGGTAGAAGAAGGAATCGAATTTCTAGCCAATCTTTAACCTCCAATAAAACTATTTCTACGCACGAAAACATAAAGATATCATAGAAACATTTTAATTAATTTTTTTTGTTCTACTTAAATTAATTAGCAACTGTAATAATAGCCATCACATGGATATCGAATAGCCAACAATTAATTTTCCGTACCTATATTTAGTTGCTATGTAACATAATATAATATATACATCATTATTTATATATATATAGTTTATAATTGCTTTGCTTTAAATAGTTTTCAGTCAAAGTATAATGAAAAAAACTAGAAAACTACATAAAACTATAATTATTACAATAATGAAAAAAATATATACATTTTATTATTACATGATGGAAAAAAAAATATTATTTTCTTCTCAGAATTCTAAGATGAAAACGTATTCTTCCTTGTCTCGTTATTTTTCTTCGCTGTTCAATACTACAACGTAATCAATATGTTCAGAGCGTTCAGTATACCAGACATGATAACAATTCCTACCGCTTGACGACAATATAATGATGGCGATAGTAAATATATAATACAAAAAAAAAGAAAAATCAAAACATACCGCTTTGGCAATTTATATCATTCTATGAACCCTTATGTATATAGAGTAGTTCAATAATTTCTAAAGCGAAAAAATCATTGAGCGATTATAGGACATTCCAATTCCATTAAGTTCAAAAAATAAATATTCATAAAATAAAGTCTTCGAAGATAATAAAATAATAATTTATATAAATTTAGTCATTTAATAAAATACATGCTTTATAAATTGATAAGAAATAGAAATCCAGTATTTTATTGGTTTTACTATGATTGGTTTTTTTTTT
This sequence comes from Cinara cedri, assembly GCA_902439185.1. Classification (NCBI taxonomy): domain Eukaryota; kingdom Metazoa; phylum Arthropoda; class Insecta; order Hemiptera; family Aphididae; genus Cinara; species Cinara cedri. Next base: position 385,858 of record CABPRJ010000012.1, on the reverse strand, counting down.
ATGTCTGTAAACAAATTTTCGACCAGAAATCTTTCTGAACACCTTTCTGAAAGGTAATTTTGTCTAGTTAGTGTATTGAGGAGGTCAATTTTTGATTTTATAAAGAGTTTTAAAAAATTCCCGAAAGATTATAGGTAAAACGACAAATATTTACGGCACGTTGTGTCATTACTGATTTCATTATTTTAAATTTGTATACACGATGTTTTCTACCAGAAATATTGCTCCAATTGAAAAATGACAAAAGATCGATTTTGTTAAATTTTTAATCTAGTTGTTGTGTCAAAAAGTTGTTTTTTGATTTTCTTCTAAAATTTTATTAATAATTAGGAAGAATCGTTAAAAAAAAAAATTAAAAGAATTAAAAAATGTACGAAACAATTTTAAAATTTTTTTTTTATGTAATTCAGTTTAATATATTCGTAGAAGCTTGAAATTTCGACAGAAAACTTATATTTTATTTTTCAATGCCACTTTCAAAACATGGTAAAATTTTCAAAAGTTTTTAAACTATTTATAGACATTTTAATTTTGCTAGTTTTGTATTAATTTTTGTTAGATATGTAGATAAAATTATTAGACTAAACAAAAATGTTTGAAAATTTTACGGGAGATTCATTATAGGTCGTACATAGTGGTAAAAAAAAATTTGAATATAATGTAGTATCAAAGTAATGTTAAAATCAAATTTTATTTAAAATCATAAACATTACGGCCTTTCAAAACAAATTGTACAACCAAATCGTTTTTCGTTAGTGATGGTTTGTCGTTGGTTACAAGTAGGTATAAATTAAATAACTTGACGTATCCCACCTTTCTAACTCCTCACCTAAACAGTGGCCGCACCCGTCTCTCAGTATAGGCTCTTTTTTAATATTGTAAATAATATTAAATAAAATAAGTTACAAACTGTATTATCCCAGTATTATTATACAATTATTAATTAATGTAAGTACTATGAAAAATAATACAAAACTTGATTAATTTCCAAAAGAAAAAAAGATGGGATTCTATACTTAAAAAGAAAAAAATAACCCAACAATGGAAAAAAACTCGATTAATAGCAATCACGCTGAACTGCCAAATTTAGTAAAAACTTAAAAAGTAAACAAGAAGAACGATTTAATTAAAAATATTACGTCATTTTTGGCATAAGATTTTGTTTTATAATATGACTGCCATGTCATTTACATATTTTATTTTATTATTAAGAAAATTTAGCAAAACAGTGACCACCCAGCAAAATAAAAATAATAATATTAAAAATTCGTTTAAAAAATGAAAATATTTTACACTGAATATTGTTTACAGTATGTCAAAAACTCAACAATATATGATTGTAGGAATACAATACAGAAAAAAAATTAGGTACTTATAGAAAGATAAAAACAATAATATTTATTATTTTATAGTTTTTAAATTATAGATTTATTTTATTTATGTATACGATTTTTAATTTGAACTATATATACCTAATATGATATAAGCTACGAAAATAAACTAAATATTTTCTTATAATTCAATTATAATTATAATTATTCTTTAATTTTGACAAATAAATTAATGGTTGGAAAATCATAATTATACAAGTACAGGATTATAATTGTTTACAATCTGTCAAGGTATACAGCAAAAATCAGAAAAATTCTCTAACTAAATTTTAAATTTTTAAAATCTCTATTTTTCGTTTAATGACCTCTATATATACAAAATTATGAAATGTTATAAAAAATAAAAATAAAGCACTTTATTGAAAAACTTTTTACACGTTTCATTCAAAATGTTTTACCTTGTACATACCTATTGTTTTGTTGGTTATTGTACCTATTAGCTATTACCAACCTATACATATAAAATGTTTTTATAATAATTAATAAAAAATTTATAAATGTGTTCAATTATCAAATGAACAAAATACAATTGGATTTTGTTTGTTTTTACTTTTAAGACTCAATAATTTTTTTCTATTTTACAATTTGTTAGTATGTATTATATTATGTGTTTTGTATAATTAATATGCTTACGATAAATGAAAAAATTTAGTCTAAAAATATATTTTATACAGCATACTAAATAATTAGATGTTACATCCGCAATAATTAATCTCTAAGAAAACACGCGAAAGAGAGTATAAAAAGTATTATGTAGTATATATAACAATATACACTACATATACACGAGAAAAAGAAAGATATTTTAAATTTATAGTAGATTTTCGGAATGCCTTATAAAATTCAAAAATCGATTTTTTTTAAAAATTAATTACAAATACATCAAATTAAGATTTTTTAAAAATTATTTATGAGTTAAAAATCGTTGTTTATAAAATACTTGGGGTTTCCTTGGTATTGTTTTAATTTTAAACAAAATTGAAATGAGTTCGAAGATTAAAATACTATAATGCAGTGTTAAAAATAATAGATTTTGTACATAGTTTAATATTTTACGTAACATACGTGCAGTTTAAAATTTGTATCAATTAAACAATTTTGAATAATGGCATATTTCTAAAACTATAATTGATTTTAAATATAGTTACCTAATTTTATATTATTACATAATTCGTAAAATTATTATAAACACATCTTTTTTGAAAAAAAATATTGGAATATCTACCTGTATAATCTATATAGATGTATGTTTATTTTTCCTTACATTAGTTTCAAATTCTACAAAATACGTATAATGTTCGTATGAACTTACTTCTAAGAGGTTTTAAAGGTACTTTTATATATATATATAGGTGCTGGATACCGGCCAATCAAAACGTTAAATATAATTTCCAAGGGAACAAAGTGTGACTAAAACATTAAAAATCAGAACTATGGTGTAAACCATAATATAGAATATATTAATATGTATATACGCAACGCATGCGAGTTTTGATAGTAAAAATATGTCGTATTCAATGTTAAAATGTTTTATATTATTATTTGTTGTTTTTTTTTTTAATTTGTCATAATTTAATTATTTTTTCAAACATATCTAAAGACTTCTTATGATTTTTTTGTGTGGAACTGTAAACTAATATTCAAAATAATAAATCTTAAGGGATCCAGTGCTAATGTGTTTTTGGTTCAAAAACTGACAAACTTCCCGTGCCAAGACATACAGACCGCATTGAACTCTGTTTGATAATATTTTTATCTCTAACATTATAATTCATTTTTAAAACATTTATTTTGTCAACTTTTTTATACTATTTTAGATTCTGAGAAGAATGTATTAGTTTACAATGATGTTTAATTTTTTTTTTTGTGGACAACTTTTCTATTAGAAATCTTGCTGCTCCGATTTTCAAGTGTAGCAATTTTTTCTTAAAAGAAATCGGACTGGGGTGGTACTTTAAGGAGGTTATTTTTTAATTTTCCCCGAAGTTTTCCAATAAATGGGAAAGCCGGGATAATATACAAAATGTAGGTATCTATTAGCATTGATTTTATAAAACAATGGTATTAGTAAAAAAATATTACAATCTTATTTTTTTTCCTGTAAACAACATTTTACCAGCAAATTTTGCTCCAATTTACAATAGTAATACTTTTTTTGAATGAAAATTTTACTGGGGTGGTACTTTAGGGAAGTGATTTTTTAATTTTTCTAGCTTTATTCATAATAAATGGGAAAAAAACGTAGGAAAAACAGAAGAATAGATAATTATTAAACAAATATTACTCCAAACTCAGAATCGTTTTTTCGTTAGCAATGATGAATTGTTGCTTACATTAAATTTCCATTTTAACTTCCCGAATTTTCACCTACAACAGTGGCCCACCGTGCGAAGGATGTCCGGTTTTTTTTAAATCAAATATGAAATCCAAATTAGTGGATAAATCTTATCATTAAGATGGTCTTACAATCATTTTCAAATTTTACAACACTCGAGAAAATTTCGAATCGAGCCCTATCAAAATAAAATATTTGTACCAGTATTTGTTATCTTAATATACCTATAGCTAACACTTACCCGATGAGTAAACTTCCATCATAACGTTCATTACCGATAACCTTGACACGTAAAAATTAGATTAATAATTTAATTTGAAATTATTACAGATAGTCGTCTGATGTTCGTGAATTATTTCTAAATATTACTATAAAGTGTTTTACTCAACCTTAATTCGTCCTCGAAAAATGATCGTACCTATGGCACAGGTGATTTCCGATGTAAAAGGGCATGAAAATCTACTTGGCGCTCGCGTATACGCTTTTTGAATTAAAAGTTGTCATGGGCGTTTTAGATGAATAACGTAATCGACCGTGAAAGTTGTTTTCGTTGTTAACGAACTTTCAAATATATACAAAATTTAAAGTCTACCTTCATAATATTATTATGTAATTTGTAACAAAAAAATATAGATAGGTAGTATACAGAATTTTCACGAAGAAAATAATCGACGAATAACACTGGAAATTAGTTACCAACGTCGGTAAGTAAAATTTGAACATAATTAATTTTACGAAGACCGATTTGCTATGATTGTAATAAAAATACATTCTGCTCCTATTGTGTGCAGTAAAATACGTAGATTGCATAGTTACGAATAATAAAGTATACACTATACGCGGTTTTAAAGTACTAATTGTGTAGAACCACAGCTATTATTTTTGTAGTATAAAATTAAATTAAATTTTAAAGAACCAGAAATAAACGCTGTTGAGTTAATTTCATTAAATAAAATATATTCATATCTATTTTTATATAGTAGAAGAAAAATAAATTGTGTCATTTATTAAAATCTATTAAATATTAATTTCAAATTATAAAAAATAGGTTCCCATAAAAATATCCTCGTAAGAAATATTCTATATAGTCAAAATTTAACGCTCAAAAACTTTTGTTGCATTTTAAAACACCGTTAAGAGTTTAAATGCCACGATTTAAATAGGGATATTTTAAATAAAGGATATTTCTAACCACGATATTTCAAAGAGAATATTTTAACCGTGTGATATTTTGAGAATGTGTCAAAAAAGTTATGAATAAAAACCGTATATTATTATATCAAAATTGTATTTATAAGTTATCGAAACGAAATCGAATAACGTATTAAACTATATCCACGTTGCAACAAATTATTATGAGATTGGCTATATAATAGTATTATTATGACGAGTATAATAATATCAAATATTTAAACATATACATTTCTTTTTTTTTTAATATTACCCTAAAGAAAATTTCCTAGAATATAAAAAAAACGTCATATTTACATATATTCAACAATAATATACCATATAAAATATAATATACATAGTAAACTTTTTACAATGACTCTCATGTATACCAACTATAGTACACGAAAATGTTATGTCAAGAACATGCGTGTGTATCGAAAATAGTAAATGTGGCCTCGGGAACGATTTTTTAAAAATTGGTCTGTCAGTTAAACTTATAACTATCATATTATAATAATATTGGAGACAATATTAAATTAAAATAATACATTATATCAAATTAAAAAAAAAAAGATCATATTTTAATACATATTTTCCATTAAAAATGAATATTATTTAAATATTGGGATTTTTTTATTAGGAGGCCTCATAATTTGTTTTCTCTGTCTGTCCCACGCGCTATATAGTAGTTAGTAAAGTAAATATATTCCGCACTTCAACAATTGTGACTCTCATTGAGTTTAAGGGAAAATAACCAATTTTAAATTTTATTAAAAAGATTATTCACTATGCCTGACCGAATAATTTTTTTAATTTTTAATTTCTTCATAATTATTAATGATTAAAATTAAGTTCAATTAAAACACGCATTTTTATGATAAAAATAGAAATATTTAAAAATCATTCGGCAAGAAAAAATTGAATATCCTTCTTTATCAAATATGTATAAATAGATCCCTTTGCCCGAAAATCAACCAAAAAGGCAATCGTTGAAGTTGACGTATTTGTTGCTAAAAGCAAAGAAAGACAGATAAAACAAAAATATTATGTGTAGAGGCTAAATTAACTTATTTTAGTAATATAATTTAGTGGTTTAAATATATTTATGAACTAGAAAGAATTAAAACTATAATTATTTTAGTAATTAATCAGTTAAGAAAAAAATACAAATTACTAAAAATATAATATTATCTATAAAATATTATTCTTCAAAATAAATTAGGTTAATTACATTATTTAGTTTCAATCCTAAACCATAAATAACTATTGTAATGCACACATAGTATTTTATTGTAGCAATGGCAATTTTGTTATTTTCCTTCCAGGGTATAAGGAGATTAGGTTTTATTACATACGCATAGTACATTTTGTTCAACCATGTCCTTTTGTGTCTTCTCAATTATATTACTCTGGCGTTATACCAACAAAAAACAAATGTGCACGATAATAAACTAGAGGCAATAAAATTTTCATTTACTACCTTAATAATTCTATGTTAACAATTAGTCGATTTATTGATGATATCTTGGTTCAGCATAATTTTATTAAGAAAATATAAGTAAAAAATGATCCGACAGCAGATGTGAATTTGAAAAATTGTATAAAATAATGTAATATTTTATTATTGTATTCAAAGTCGTTTTAATAAATCATTCAAATCTAATTTATGAATCTAAAATAACCCATTTATATTGGGGGGGGGAGAAAGAGCTGATACTGGAGACGGGTGTGGCCTACTGTTGTAGGTGGATAGTTGAGAAGATGGGATACATAGAGTAATTTAATTCATAATATTCATAGTATTTCATACCTGTCACCAATGACAAACCATTGCTAACAAAATATGATTTGGAGCGAAGTTCGGTTATAAGTGATCTGAAAGGCCATAATATTTACGATTTTCGTCAAAATTTGATTTTGAACTTTAAAAGTAGGTATAAAAAAAACCCCTCTTTTTTTTTTACTATGAAGTACGAATTATAATGAACCACCTGTTGAATTGTCAAGCATTTCTATTTGGTCTAATAATTGTATCCACAAAGTACCTACCAAATAAGAAGGTATGCCATCATTATAAATTTGAGCAAAATTGTTGGTAAAAATGTTGTCCACAGAAAAAAGAAAACGTTATATTTTACTAATATATTTTGTTTAAGAATTTTAATGAACCTCCTGTTAAATGTTCACGCATTTCTGTGTAGTCTATTAATTATTTTTTTTTTTTTTTTGTATAACAATTTGATCACGGTATCGAATAAAAATTACGTATAAAACTCTAAAAATTTAAATGTTTATAAATAGCTTAAAAATGGCTTAAATTTTTTTAAAATTTTACCACGTTTAGAGAAGGAAAATATAAGTTATTTACGAATATATTTAACTGAATTACAACAAATAACAATATAAAAAAACATCTTTGTAAATATCAATACATTCTTCGCTACACTCAGAATCTAAAATATGCAGTTAAATATGCATTAAAATAAACAATAATAAACAATTTTTATAATTTCTACAAAATTACATTTTTTTAAAAAAAATATTTTATTTATATAATAATACTATTAAACTACTATTGAAAACATTTTAATTATCTTACTTCATTCAATTTTCTATGCGTACTTATATGTATAAAATAAAAACAATAATACTATCATTAAAGGTCTCACTCTTCATTCATAATTATTCTGAACATAATAAAACAAAAATATATTTAAAAATAATCTAAATCTAAATCAGAATTGCACTAAATTATCAACATTTCTTTTCGAATAATAGAGTACGTCTTTTGTCTGTCAGCAGGTTCATATATTGTGAACAACTTCGTTCCACGTCCACCCACGTGATTGGTACATATTTAAATAAACAACAAATTGCACTAGCATTCAAAACTCCTAATTTGTCCATCTCGATGTTTTTCACAATGCCATTTAAAATATTAGACATTTTATGGAGTATATTGAAATCTTTGTTTTTTTCTATTACTTTTTAAATTTTCCCACGTTTGATTTTATCGAAAAATATTTACCGAAATGCTTAGTAGAAGCACCCCCCCCCCATACCATTCAAACACTGTTCACAAAGTAAGCATACAATAAAGTTAAACAAAAAAATATGTAAACGAATGAAAATCTTTACTCAAGTTATATATAAATAATAAATCAAAAAACCAAAATTGTAATTGTGTATGAATATAAATTTTACAATTGAAAAAAATATTGATAGATAAGAAAATCGATTATTAAATTATTTTGATAGCTATCTAGCTAAATTCAAAAATTTTACCTATACTTAAAAGCTTAGTACTCGTAATTTTAAACATTCTGTAGTTGAAATATCTCATAGAAATATTTTCTTCCAAGAAATTTTATTAATTATAGCGAATCATTTTTGTTTTTTGGATATTAATCAATTTTATTTAACTCATGATCTACCACAGTATATTATATATATATAAATCGATCAAAACGATAAAAAATAATAATCAGTTGTCAAATACATCATAATTGACATATATAGCTGATATTAAATCGTATCGTGTCATTACATATAAATAGAAGATTTAGTCTATAAATTAAAATAATTGAAAATTGTAATATTATAGATAATTATAAGTATATTGGAGATATACGTATATTAGGCAATACACAATTGATTTGCATGAACAAATAAATCGTTTAATTATATCACAATGATCTCGAAAAGGTAATATAAAACTATAAACGGAGAGTTCAACCTTATACACCGGTTTTTTTTTTTAAATTTATTTATTTTCTTGTAGGAACAAGTAGACCTTGATATAATCATTAGGATAAGGTATAAGTAAGTAAACTATATAGATACACTCGACCTTTAAACAGTCGCTACTTTATAAAATTGTAATTCCATTATTTTTACATTTTTTCTTATTTATAGGTATCTAAGTTTCGATTGAAATAATTGAAGTTTAATCATAAATAACACAATTTCGAAGAGCTTCGAAGTTTTTGAGTTTTCTAATTTTTGACAGCTCTACATACAACCCTCGGAAATCTTTTAATTTTGTTATTTGTATTTAAACTCTAATTTCCACTAAAACTCCACAATTTACATTACAAAGCAACGTGATTTTACAATATTACCCGTTAGTTAAACTAAGATAATGAATGCAAGTGTGATGTCCTCTTAAAATGTTCAGATAAAATTATAAAACCGTTATTAAAAAATTGGTACCTACTTACCTACCTAGATTTCTAATTTATTTTGAATGGTACAAGCCAAAAAACAAAACGATTCGAATAGACTCAATTCAGTTATACATAATTTGAAGTGCCGTAATTTTTTTTGGCAATTTTCATTTAAATTTTTCAAAACGCTTATTGAAAAAAAAAAGTCGTCTCATAATTTTGAAAATTTGACCATGTTTAGTTAAGTCCAATATAAGTTTTCTAATAAGTTTCAAGTCTCTACGTGTATTATAAATATAACTGAATTACAGCAAAAAATCTCCTAAAAATTAAAATTTCTTAATAGCTCAAAAGTGGCTTAAAAGTTTTAGCAATGATACTGTATGAAAGTAAATCAAAAAGATGTCTTGTGATTTTTAGATTAAATCATTTTTTGTGTTAGAAAACTTCGTTCGTATTTTTATAAAATAATGAAATCGTGAAATTGTACGTTTTCTACGGTTTTTTTCACTTATGTGCTTTTATTTAAAAAATGGCATCGAAAATCAAAAAATGACCTCTATAAAGTACAATTTAAATAGCTTTAGCTTTCAGAAAAGTTGCTGCATTTAAAATCGGTACAAGTTTACTAGAAAAAAACATGTCCACAGTCTAGAAGAAAAAAAAATTAAACTTCTTAGTAAAACCAATAAATCCGTCGCTACGCTCGGAATCTAAAATAATGAAAAAAAGTCCAAAAAATTCAAGTAGAAAAACCCATATGTAAAGAAATTTAAAAAAGATAGACATACTTCGCACATGGATGCAGCCACTGTTGTAAGTGATAAGTTGGAAAGGTAGTAGAGGAGAAATTGAATGTATTGGTATCTGTAAACAACGATAAACCATTGCTAACGAAAAAACGATTCTGAATGGAGTTCAGTTGATAAAGTTGCTTCGTCAATAATATAATATATGCCATAGTATGGTAAAATACTTAAATAGGCATTATATATTTTCTTTAATAATAGTTGTTTAATATTGTACCTATTTTCTCATTTTCCCTATGATTTTCACACATTTTTTCTCAGTTTTTCCCATTTATTGGGAAAACTCATAAGAAAAATCAAAAAATTACCTCTTTAAAGTTCCCCAGTCAGATTTGCTTTTAGAAAAAGTTTTATCATTATAAATCGAAGAAAAATTGCTGGTAGAAAAGTTGTTCACAATAAAAAAAAGGACTGTAATATTTTTATCAACTAATATCTACATTTCGTACATTTTCCCGTTTTCCTTCGTTTTTCCCGGTTTTTCAAATTTGTTGGAAAAACTTCTGGGATACTTAAAAATCTGAGCAAGATTTCTAGAAAAAAAGTTGCATACAGAAAAAAAAAATATACTTCTTTTTAAAACTATTGTTCGCTCCATTTAGAATCTAAAATACAAGACTTCAGTGTCTCACCAGACCTCATCTGTCCGCCTTCGTTTAAAATTTCAAATCTCTGCGTCTAATTTATAATTATATTCGATTGTGGTTGTACAACGCATGCACAACAAAATACTTGCTTGTATTTTATTAAATTATTATTAAGCCAGGAAATGAGGATGAAAGACGAGAAGGAAGAATATTATATGTCTACAGGTTTGGTAATAATTTTAGTTTACTTAAATAATTCCAGTTGAGAGATTTATAAATTATAATATAAGATTACTTAATAATAATAAGTTCATAAATAAAAATCAATAAAGTAAACTTACGAGTATCTCCGCTAAGAAGTTTGAAAAGTAGATGAGCGAAATTATTAGGGATTTACCTATATCAAATCTTAAAATTATTTTTAAATAAATAGAATATTTCCACATATTACTAAAAATATTTAAGGCAAATTAGAAAAAGTTAGACAAATTTAATATAAACGTTTAATAAATTACTGTTTTTGTATATTCGTAATAATCTCATAAAATATACAAAATACATCCAAGAAATACAATACATTTTGCTGACACGATAAATACTGCTAATTAATAGTAATTATTATTATTCTCATAATAAACAAGCATATTAGTAAAATAAACGAATGTTATATTAAATATTTACAAATTTTGTAAAACGATGGATTTGTGTTTTTTCTCACACTCTTTAAATATGAAACTGGAAGTTGAATAAAATTACAATGAAATTATAAATATTGTATTAAACTATAAGCATACACCAAGTTTAATCTAACGATTCTTTTTCACTATTAAAATATTTTTAAATTTGCATCTTCACATTTTGTATACCTACCACTTAATTAGATTTAATTTTTTAAATTGTAATATTCCACATATGGCAGATATCAAATATAGTCTTTCATGAAATCGATTGATCATCACAATTATGTAGTTAAGAAAAGAGAATTGAGCAATATAAATTCAGAAATTAAAATGGTACTTTTCAGATTTTTACTATTCCCTAACCCTTGTTTGAACTTTCAATATCAAATATTGTGAGTTATTATTTATAAACAGATATTTTATACACTCGGTAACGAAGTCATAAAGTGTACTATTTATTCAAAAATTAACTATTACTCGGGTATATAGTAGATTACATAAATTTTGCATATGAATATTATACTTAAGTTAATAATAAATTTGTATACAACAATGTATTTTAGATTTATCGAAAAACAAAAAAAAAAACATAATCAAATCTAATTTAAAAAAATATGATTTTACCATATTTTGCTAACCTGTTAAAATAATCTATAATATACTACACAAAAAATCGTGTATTTTCAAATAAAATCTATGAATACACCTTAATGATTAACACTATCTAATTATATCGTTGATGGATTTAAATTTATTGACGAACATTAATTTACAAATTGTGCAGTCATTGCAATGAATGACAAAAATATCCCATAATGTCCACCGTCGTCGAAGTATAGTAGTATTACAATCCAACAAAATTATTATTGTTTTTGAAACGTTTGTATAGTTTGAAAAATTGACAGCGGACCCGATTTTTAATCCGTGCCTAAAGCACGGTACAATTGGGGGCACCTTATATTAACTACGGAAAGCTATTCAAGAGACCCGGAGGGATCAGGGCGAGCCCCGAATGCGTATCAACGCATTAGAGCGTAGTCCCACCAATCACTACCCAATTCACATACCACCTGATTATGGGTTTAGTCACCGTCGGGTGGATAGCCCCTGGCTATTAAACCACTACCCAACGAAACTCATAAGTCCATTCGAATCTAACCGCAAAGCGTTTACCACGGCCTGAAACCACGGCCGACACCCGGGTCTCCGTTCAATGCCGAGAATGGGTCGACGCCAGGGCTCCGAAGACCACCCGAACTACTTTTCATAAATATCAAAAGTTGGACATATCCCGACACCCGGGCCACCGACGAAGCGGATGTCTGCGGTACTCACCGGAGGCAGTCGAAAGTCTACTGACACGCGCGTGATAACACATTCTCCGTTGCCAGAGGTAAGTGGGCCACCCGAGAACATCCAGCGATGGTCGGAACGCGAAAAGATCCCCGAACGACCACGCGGAGAGGTGAGTTGGTAGTCTCGATCTCTCGACGGATACAACCACGCGGTGGGATAGTTCCGACACTCGCCCGCCTAACAAGAATTTGTACATTTTGGCTTCGCACAGGGATAAATCTACGATACTACTAATATCCAGCGCCACGAAGAGGCTTGTACCATTCAAAAATCCCGGGGGGAGAGGGAAAAGCAGTCTCCTCGGGCGATCTAGGAAACCACCAAGAACCAACCCAGAAATTAATTCTAGCCGGTACCCTTGATTGTGATTTCTCTAGATAAAATTGACAGTTCGTAACTATTCAAATAAACTTGCTTAAATATGAATGTAAATATGGTTGGTTTTTTTTACTGTTCAACATTTATAAATATATTATAATAAAAACACCTGTGTGTATTTAATCATCCATTAAATGTCCAATGAAATAAAATGAGGTAAAATTTACTTATAGGTATCTATTTTTATTCTCCTAGGATGAAATCTGGAGTTAAATTTTTTTTTACGTTTTCCTTGTAAAAATATGATTTGAGTTATTATTATTACAAATATTTAAAATATTATAGTTAAGTATGTATGCCATTTTTTTTTTTTTATAAAAATATGAAAATTTGTCTACTATTTATAACGTAGTATGAATTTAAAAATACATAAATATTATAAAATATTGCATTCTATCTATATAAAAATAGATATGAATGACCAAATTAAATTATAAATAATCCAATTTTTGTGATTCATAAATTTATTGTTTAATTTACCTTTGAAGAAATTTCATTATGGTTAACATAGTTTAATATCTAAAGCTATTATTTATGGTATAATGTGATAATGTGTAAATGTTTCAGGTAGGAATGCACAAGAACCTAGGTTAAGCATAAAAAATAAAGCAGTTTCTATATTTATTAGAATCTCGCTGTATAACGTGAAGTAGATTTGATCAATTCTAGTATACTTGATGTATGATTTTTATTATATTAGCATATGGTCCCAGCAATGAATAACAAATAATAAGTTAATGTTACGAAGTAAAAACTAAAAATTAGGGAGTTAGAGCAGTACCTTTTATTGGTCTCCCCTGTTAAGTATTGCCTTCGTTATCAAGTATTTCCTAAAAGCCTAGCTTAAGGCCATCTACACACGGAGCTATTCACTAGAAACTAATTACTGACAAAAATCACTAACCAGTCCGCTTTGAGTCACAACGTATATTATTCAATGGAATACAACAGACGGCGCTACTGGTTACTAATGAGTTACGAACTCGTTAGTGATCAGTTCCAAGTGATATAACTGTTGAGTCACTTCCAAGTTGCATCACGAACTCTCATCGAATTGTGTGCATTTTTAAAATCTTATTTTTTCTAATTTTTTTCTATTAGGAAAAATAAAAATATGAACGAACAAACAAATAACATTAAGTCGATAGAAGAAGTAGAGAAATATCCCATTCTATATAACTTTATTAAAATTTCTTTCGATACACAGATGAACCCAAAATCTTCTTCGTCTTCTATTTATTTAGTTATGGTAATAGTTATATGCAATCATTGTTTCTTCATCGCCGGGATCATCCATGGTATTGAAAAATGCTGATGCAGGTCCTACTTCCATAACCAAACAGTCAACTGAATAAATTAGTGATTTCGATCACTTTTCAGTAGGCTCGTGTGCCAGTCATCAATGCGTTAGTAATCGATAAGCTATTTAAATCACGAACCAGTTTAGTTTCTAATGAATAGTTCCGTATGTTGACGGCCTAAGAGTAACACTATGATGACACGAAACCCTAAACAACTCCAACCCGGTGGCTCTTCAGGCCATTCCGACAAAAAGCAACTTTGATGAAAGCAAGTAATTGTTCTGTAAAGAAACTTTGATAATCGTCAATTTTATAATGATGTACATTGTATAGACTAAAAGGTTAATAGATCGAACGTAGAAGAAAAGTAAATAAACAAATAATACGTGATAATTATACATAATGTTTGTCTTAAAAAAAAATTAGGTAGGGTCAATAAAAACGATGACATAAGAAGAAATGATTGGTTTTTAATAAAATCATTTCCTAAAAAATTATGTAATATATACCTACGACCAACCTATTTTTTTTAATTTTTTTTTTTTTCGTTTCAAGGTTACTAACAATACTTGATTGGCAATTATTATATTATATTAATTTATACATTTTTATGACGATTATACTGTTTATATTTGTTAAGCCCAATGTAACGAGATTCTCGATGAATTCAACTATTTGGGCGGTGATGTAAAAAAAAAAATTTAAGTATATATCAATATAATGTACCTATGTATATGATGTATTGTGTATAGCAAACGAACCTATACAATTCACAGAAACAAACGGTTATACTATTTGAACCGCCTGAGCAAAAAGAAGCTCTGGATCCACCACTGTTAAAAATTTAATGTTTAAACATAATATTCAGAGTAAAAAAATTAATAAATTAATTCATTTCATCGTTTTGATCATAATAGGTATAATATGTGGCACACTCCTTGCTGGAGTTTGGGGTATCTATAACTACCTACCTATTATTATATATAATAATATATAGTTTGTGTTAGTTTCCTTTCCATAGTTGCAAACCGTCTAACGGTCACTTTTTTTTTTTTACTTCCGTGTCATTCGTGTACGTACGTTCACGCTTGTCGCTTCGAGTACCTACTAAACTATTCGTATTATAGATGGTATAATATATATATATATATATATATATATATATAATATTATGCATTTTTCTTTCCCTCCTACTGATTAGCCCAAAATACACAGTAAATATTTTGTTCGGTGTATGTACTTACGACATGTTTGAATACCAATGCGAAAAATAATATTAATGTTTAGCTATTTATTATATTGTTATATATATATAGTTATTTACCAAAAGACAATAAGTGACATTCCTATAGTTATGAACAACTTAGTAGCTTTGAGAAAGGTAACTTTTTTTAAAACGCTTTGTTTTCTTAATAGTTCTTATTAATACTAAACAAAAATTCCATGATATGGCAGCACAAGTAAAATGATCGTATAATATGAATGTGTTATTATGATATACGTTATAACATGAATATGTTAATATGTGAATATCACTGATCAGTTACTATCGTTTAGTCAG
This sequence comes from Cinara cedri, assembly GCA_902439185.1. Classification (NCBI taxonomy): domain Eukaryota; kingdom Metazoa; phylum Arthropoda; class Insecta; order Hemiptera; family Aphididae; genus Cinara; species Cinara cedri. Next base: position 370,121 of record CABPRJ010000012.1, on the reverse strand, counting down.
TATAGGTACATCGCGAATAATGTTAATTGTCAGAAATTGATATGGGACTGTATGCGATATTTTTCTGTTGCCATCTGTTTTCTTTCGAAATATCATAATACCATAATTTTGTAATACGACTGTTGAACATTGTCGACTTTTCTATTTCAAAATGTAACCTGCCGCCGTTATTTTTCCGATATAAAAAGGTAACTTTTCAAATGTCATCGCTTATAACTGTCTTTTGATTTAGGTGGGTATAAGTATACTTGCTATTTACTCAATAGGTATAGGTATTCGCTACTCGTTTGCATAATTTTTTTTAATTATATAGAAAAATAATATCAATAAAATGTATAGGTATACATTATTATATATAATAGGAACTTTGATTTTTGGAAACTGACAAGAAATGACCAAGGATGGACATTGACCTCTATAAAAACCGGTAATAAAAATACAGGACGTCTGGTTGTCATTTTTCACACCCGTAACACGTATCTACCTAACTGACCTTATTTATAAGTAAATTTCTTATGGCTAATATAATAAAACGGGAATAGTATGCAAATTAATAGTATAATAATAATAATAATAATATGTACATTGTACCTATGTAATAGGTAAAACATCGTATGTAAACAAATTATTAATTGAAAAGATTTCTAATAAACGATCTGCTATAATAATTCCACAAACAATTCTTATGTACCGAGAAATTATAAAACTAAAAAAAAACACCATTGCAATAGCATTTAAATGTAATATCGGAAGTCATTCGGGGTTTCTTTTAAACCTGCAGCTTAAAAAATAAGAGAAACGGTAGTATAATATAAATATTATAACAGTAATAACGAAATCTATTTTTAATATCGTAACAAAAGCAATATTAATAAATAAAAGGACACATTGGAGTTTTATTAATGTCTCGTGAAGTAGAATTTAAAAGCGACTTTTAAAGAACATTTTAACGACCCAACCGACCGAATTCTTTCAAAACTCAAATTATTTTACGCTACATAAAATAATATTTAATAGGACAAATTTACATAATAACCTATACCATAAATATTTTTACCAATTTTATCGTATACGTGTACCTATAGGAATAACTATTTCTTAATAGGGTCATAGGATAGTTGTTTGTAAATATAAATATAGGTTAGGTTATATTGCATTAAAGTCAGTCCTCAAATGAGAACTTTTTATATCTATATTTTAGTTTCTTACTATTTTAATGTCATAATAAATTTATCAGTTATAACATACACCTGGCCCGCAGTTAAACAAAAGTACCTATATCGGGCTGTATGAATCGCTCTTAATTGAAACCTGCAATTTAAATTTAAAATTACTATTGAGCCTATATAGTACTATAATTAATATATCTGTTTCTGTTTTAATGTACCTTAAAATATATATTATATAGGTATTGATCAAAATATCTGAATACTTGGAGATACGTTTAATTTTAAAAACATCATATTTAATTGTTTACTTGAATATATGCATAACAGCCAGTTGGCTAATATAAATACATAAGTAGGTACTATAATAATTTTTGTTTTAGTTGAAAAAAATTTAAATGGCTGATATTGCTGATGGGTGTACAGTGTGTCACTATTTTAGGAAGTTGGAGGAAGGAAGGATATATAGAGCAATTTAATTTATTTCTGTACGCAACAACAAACCATCACTTGACGAAAAACGACACTCAGCAGATTATTAGTATTTATTTTTTTTCCTTTGTTACCAAGATAATCCAGAAGACAACAAAAATGTTAATTTTTTACAATTTGTTAAGAAAATTACAAGGAAAATACAGTAATGGCTTCCCCATTGCATCAAAAATATGAGCCAAGAAAGTTCCTATTAATTTTCTGATTGAAGCAAAAAATCTAGTAAACAAATTTGTTTAGGATGACGGATTTTCTAAAAACAAAATGTAAACAATTTTTTTTTATTAATAAAAAAAAAAAAAAGTTAAATATAAAATAGACGATTCACAACACAAATAATTATTAAAAGAAAAAACTTAAAAATATTCAAACAGAACAATAATTGTTGAATTTGTCAGATATTCGTGGATCAAAAACTACAGTTTTTGAGATTTTATTTTTTTATTTTTTGAATTCTGAACATAGCAAGGTCTTTATTAGTTTTACTTTATAATATATTATAATTTATGCTTTAGGTTTTTATTATATTTATGTATATCTGTTAAAAAAAATCGTAGGAACCAAAAATTATCACAGAATTCATCATCTACATTAGAGACAAGGTATAATTTTCAAAGAAATCTGACAATTTTCGAGCCGTTTAAATAGCTTTTTATAACCATTTGAGAATGGTTATAAAACCATTTAAAATGTTCACGCTTTTTTAGTTTTTAATTGGTTTTTTATGATGTGGATAACATTTTTCACTTCTCAGAGATGCTGGGAAATTTGGCACAAAGATTAAACTAACGAGATCACGAAGTTCTACTTGGTGGTTCTTTTTGTATTATTAATGCCACCTGAAATTTAAGTTGATTTTGTTGCAATACACTTTAATGTAGTAAAATACCTACACATAATAATTATAATGAATTCAATTGAAAAATATATATTATTCCGTGTTGTATAATTACGCGGTACTTTCACAAAGTAGATTTATCCCCTCTCGCGTGACACGCGTTCATTCACACAGGTGGTCTCGGAACGCCAAACCAGAATAGAATAGTGTTTATGTAATATACATTACAGTTTACCTCAGAATATTGACGTGGTTAACATTTTAACTGTTACTCTTTATATTCGCTTTGATTCGTTCAAAAACAAATTAATGAACACGTGAAATATGTTAAGCGAGTTGATGCTAAAACGCGTCCGACTGCACAACAATGGGATAATTTGGCCGGGGGAGGAGCAACTTGAGCATTTGACTCAGTCCATCTTTTAGTCTTGTCCTAATTCGGCATTTTGATTGATCTCTGGGCCTTTGGGTCTCGAAAAAAAATTTCGAAATATCGAAAAAACCTTCCGTATAATTTATAACCACTCTACCATAAACACAAAATAGTACATTATATGTCATGCTCACAGATTGGTGGTCCGTAGCCTAACTTTCGATTTTCCGACTTTCGCGACTTGATGTTACTATTACAATGCAATATGTTTAAATGCCACAAAACCGCGTACCTACCTACCTACATTTTTAAATTATGAAAACCTGAAATGAATAGGCACGCCTATTAAATGAAAGCCAATAACGAAGGAGACCGGTATTTTTAATTCCCTGTTAATTATTTCTTAACACATTTGTCGAGTTTACTCCGGTGTAAATGCCAAAAATATTTAAATGGCTCCGCATATAACTTCGTGTTTTTATAAAACAACGTTCTAAAACGTCCTCGAAAGCTGGCTATTAGGGGTAAGATTTTAAACATTGATTCCGGATTCGGTTTCGCCCGCGGTTCACCGTTATTTAGGTGGTACAAAGTTATTGAATATCATATAATATTTTCAATAAACAAATGTGCAAACATAAATAGTTATAATATTATAGGTATTCATAGGGGTTTACCAGAGTTATTTCGCGACTTTGCGTACTGCAACAGTCCCGTGACGTCACTCGGCTATAGTTAAACCGCACTATGGTTACCGGTTACTCTATATTATATTTTAATATTGTAATATTATTTTGTTAAAAATCCTAAATGCGATTATGTATAGGTGCCTACAAAATGTACGACATAGAACTCGCATTATTGTTATTGTTATACAACACACGCGCGCACGTAAACAACACGTAAGTACGCTGGGTGGCCGGAGGATTGGGCCCGCGCGTCCATACACACACACACACACACACACACACACTCGCGCGCGCGAACGAAAAATCAAAAACAAAACAACAACAAAAAACGGTCGGCTGCGGCAACGACGGCGCGTCGCAGACTGCTCGCGCTCGTGACGTACGCGCGAAAATACGCAACGGCGACGGACACACGAGGCGTCGACCGTGTGACAGTGTTGCGGTCGTATGCGCTTGCCGCTCGCGTCTCGCTGCGCCGATCCGCAAGGTTGACGAGGTAACGTCGGCGGCGACGTCGACGACGACCGTGCTAGGCATACGGGTGGGAAAAACAGCAGCGAAACGCACAGTCGCTCCGCAATACAATCCGCCGAGTTGACCACCGATCTCGGGCCGTTTCGCGCGCCCGCCCGGTCACCCGGCACCCATCGCTCGCGTCAACAAGCCTCTATGAAATTCCCGCCTCAGCGTCTACACATCAGCTGTTCGATTCACGCTAATAAATTCGTTCCGAAAGCGTGCGGATTCCATGAAAATTCGATACACGTAGTCTCCAAAACCGTAATTTTCTTGACCCGCGAGAACAGTTGACGATGCCCCCCCCTCGTTTCGCAGCCCCCCCCCCCCACGAGTCAAAAACGCTATTTGCCCGATCGCGCGTCACTCTCGAAAACACAAACGCCAGCGGCAAAGCGCGCAACAAATAAACAGGCATAGGAGGGGGGACGACACACACGTTCGCGCGCGACCCGTTGTCGTCGCCATTTTCATTTGTCCCGTTATCGTTACGAAAAATAAAAATAAAATGTTCATGTATACATTAGGACGTGTAGAGGCACCTCCCGCGAGGTACGTTTGCTGCGCACAGCTAAATCGGATTTGTTAAAAAAATCGTACCCGGAGAATGGCTATTATAAAATATACAGGTAGATAAATCATTTTTAAACTGGTTATCGACTAGTAAGTATAATATAATGTTATCAAGGTATTTATAGGCATATGGTGTTTTAGAAAGGTTATACGACCTACGTAACACTAATAGCCTAATAACGTAACCTAATATCACTACAATTCATTATACATTACTATTTCAATACCTACGACTGGAATTTAACTACACTGCGTTTAAAAAGGCGTCACGGTAATTTTAATAATATTCCAGTCATGCGACCAGCGAAGGTCGTCTTTATTTACAAATATATTTACTATATTATTGTATCAAGGTACATGTGCATTATTAAAACTACCTACGTACAGCATCTGATCAAAAGCATAAACGCTGATTAATGGACATAATACTGTATAAATAATCAATGGTATTGATTACAAACTCGTACGGTCTTATAGTTCGTTTATGTGTACTGCATATAAATAATTTCTAAATCGCGTAACTTAATCTTATCGTTTAACGTTTTATTTCTGGAAATGTACGTAGGTACCCACAGACACGACTAATAACTAATATCTAATAAAATATATTATTATCCTTGAAAAATTACAATATCGTAACAAATAGATCTTAAAAACAGATACCGTACAGATAACCCGATGAATCTTTAAAAATCCAAATTGAAAAAACATTTAACAATTATTATGTATACTATTGTACTTATTTAATAATAAAACATATAAAAACAGTTTTGCGTTTTGTGAAAATAATTATTCCTTATCTACACTCCTATATATTAAACTTTTAGGTGTTTTTAATAAATTAAAATTCACAACACCTACAGAGAGCAAAAAAACATTACACAAATAATATTATAATAAATACTATCAACTGTGTAAACTACGTATAATCAAATTCGTGCAATACAATACATAGTGATCAATCTAACGTAAGACACTCATTATCTCGGAAAGTATTAACTTTGATTGGAATTTATTTTACAGAACATTTAAGAAACAAGCAGTTCTACTGTTTTACGTTATTTTTGAAGGTAAAACCGCTACCTACGTTTGATTTTCAAATAACAACCCATATTGAAAATTTCATAAATAAATTAGTTAAAATAAAATTGTATTGTTAAAATTGTTGATTTCCGTCAATCCGCAAAAATTACTTACTGTTAAATTTGAAGTGATGTAATTCACATGCATTTATTGTTTCAATATTATACCATAATTTTGAAGGAAAAACTGAAAACATATAATTTTCAGCTAAATGGTCGTAACATAGTTCAATATTATCGTCAGGTGTTTTATTTTCTAATAAATCAATTACACAAGAATGTTCAATATCGTAGCATCCAAGAATAGTAAACCAAAGGAATGTACTAAGAATTTTCCAATTTCAGATTCATTATTGTTGTAGTAAATTGTAAAGCGTAATTGATGGATTTTTCTGAACCAATTTTGGCACAAATGAAAATTGCAACCACTAATTTCCGCAGGTGGCCAAATTATACGGCAAATATAAAATAAATTCTGTATACGGAAATAACTTATACATTATGGACACTTTCAAGAATTTCCAATACAATATCTAATATTAATATGATTACTAAAATTTACTTTTGTTATTGTTTTAAAATTATGGTTTTAATATATTATCTCCGAAAGGATGCAAGTATACTTACAAATTACAATGCGTACAAATTACAAATGCCTACTCGAAGTATGTAAGAAATGTTGTAATAGAATTACCTCTACCAAACTTAAAAATGTAAGAAAGTCCGTGTAGGAGATTACACCATCTATTTGTGACAGGTAAAAAGAGACTATATTTAACACTAAATCTTGAATTCAAGTAAAAAGGTTATTTTCGTATGAGTATAAACTACCTACCGAAGGTTATAATATATTATGTACTTACTTCACCAACCAGATAACTATTAAAGACGATTGGTATGAATATCATACACGATAAATAGTTGGCGATTTATTATAATGTTATAATATTATGTAATGTGTTTATAAACTTTTATAAACACATTGGTAGGTGATTAGGACTGCATCCGATTTCCGTCCCGATAACCTTTTTTTTTTATACCGATTCCCGTCCCTGTTAAAAATAAAAAACCGCATACCAATTCCATCCCTAATAAAAAAGGGTTTACTATAACATTAGAATATTAGATACTATATTAGTATACACGAATACCATACACCTATATTAATGCACTTCCGATGTTCGATAGCCTGTTCAATATCGTTTTTGAATTCTCTGTGAAAACGAAATTTATATATAATTTTTAACGATCCGAATTTTACCTTTTTCGCTACATCCTTTCACTTACTAGCTACGTCTAATATAAATGATCGTTTTGCCAGGCACACGGTACTGAATAGTCGATGAAATCGATGTATTATCTCCATTCCTGAATAATACCTACCTGATATATTGTTATTGATATTGGTATCGAAGTAGTAAATTGTATACAGCCCTGGGTGTAGGTTTAACCGACCGACTAAAGACTAAACTTACGGCGCATACATTTTATAAATCGCGCAAAATATGAACGGGACGGAATTAGCATATCGTTAAAAAAAACAAAAAACCGTGACGCTTTGGTATAGGTACTTTTAAATTCAATTTTTATATTTGAGACGAAATTCGGATGCAGCCGTAATTAGTAACAACTGATAAGTGTATTACAATGTCGTATATACATAACATACTATACGGTTAGTTGTAAGTATAAGTAAGTAACTGCCTATTATTATTATGCTTAGTTGTTTGAATGTTACTCGTGTAGGTAGTTTAACATTGTATTAAACTATTTTAAAAACATATTATTAAGGGTATTATTTTCTAGGCGAATAATTGAGTAACCCGTGTATATGTATATTTCTATCCAGGATCAATAAAAATAAACGGTGTCTAAAGAGAAACACGGTATGGTATTATTATCCGAGTATTTTAGAATAACTGCTATTTTTATATTTTTATGTTTTACGAATAGGTCATCGTAAAATATTCTTAACACGAGCTATTTATGTATCTATGCCACTATACTTTACAATAATACTTAATACTTAAAAGGTATAATGCTTGTTTGAAAACAAATTTAACATATTATTACTCAAATATTAGAATTTATTTAAAACACGAACAATTGTAAAAGCATTTTAATAATTTGTTCGATTCAAATTTCGCAAGAAAAGAAAAAAAAAACACCGTCGCTCAGAATAGAATGTTCGGAACCAAATGTACGGTTGTATTTAGTGACATCAAAATCACTAGGTCAAGACATTGATAAATTGCAAAGTGGAATAACAGAAAATCGTTCGACGTGCGACAAAAAAATCGACCAAAGTTTTACCGTAGAAAAAGGACCGTGAAAATTCCATGTAACAGAAACGGGCGCCACTATAACATATTACTATTGATAAGGTAATGATAAGTTGTCGTGGCGGGATCGCGTGAAAAACACGGAATGTACAATATTAATCTAAAACGTAAAAATCTGGAAAGTAAAAATCTGAAATCCGGTACGTTCCGCGTTTGGTGCGGCGTTCAGATTTCGATATTCGTATAAAACCCCGGATTCCAGTTTCGTACGTTTCAGGTTTGCAGACAGGTATCCGTCCCAGTACAGCGTCCGTAACTTGTATAATATTACAGTGGCCTCCAGACATAGGGAAAACGGAAAACCTAGTCGAGATTTTGCGAACCGGTCGGTCGTCTGTACGTTCGTTAAACGCCGCGCTGTATGAATGGAAAAAAAAAAAAAAAAAACCTTATCTCGTGTGACAATACGATATTATCGTGTATCGCGACGGAAAAGCTTAGCAGTTTTTAGTCCGTTGTCGGTGTTATTGTTGCGATTAGAATAATGAGTACTCACCGACACCGTAAACGTCTCCGGGTCCGCAACAGCCGCTGGCCCCGCCCGCGCCGCCGCCGCCGCCGTTAACGGACGGAACCTTCTTCGCACTTTTTCTCCACTGTTTTCATACGCGATCGACGCGTTTTTCCGCAAACGACGAGAAAAAATCGAACACCGACCCGGTTAGTATAAAAATCTATTACACAACAAAGTATTGTTTTGCCACGTGCACGCGCGAAAAAAAAAAAAATTAACGGAGACTGTACACGAGCCGCGATCGCGACCAGACGAGAACTAATGAGGGTGCGGAAAGGGGAGACGTCGATCAACGCGATGACCAAAGGAGTGTCATCGATGAATCGTCGCCTATGGGAAAGGTAAGCGCAACGGTGCGCGGAACACGGGCTACGGGCCTGCGGCCGAAACTACCACGGTGTGGCTGGGCCGGTCGTCGCGTGGCGCGGTTCATCCGCGGTAAATGGTAACACGGAGTACCCCGAATCGACCGTATGTAAAAACAAAAATCACACCGCGGGCGACTGTACAAAATACGGCGACGGATTTTCGCGTTAAATATCGTTATCTACAATTGGTTATTTCATACACCCGCGCCCAAAAACTTTCAACGGCCACGGCCTAAACGACGCGTTCTTTCCGTACACGGCCGACATTTAGTTCGCAAACGATAAACAACGGCGCGTTCGGCGTGCACAAGATATACATTGACTAAAGCAGCTGCTGTCACACGATGATATAGTTAAACGTGACAGTTGCTTTCGAGTAAGAGTAAGGCCGATTTCGCAATAATTTACTATCACGATCATTATATGTGATCTCACCATGATTTTAAACGTGATCGTAATACGACGGTGTAGCATTAATTTATTATTATTACAGCTGTATCTCCTCTCGTCCATCCAGTAGTAATGTATAGATATGAAGCGTGGCCATTAAAGACATCTGAGCCAAACAAACTTTTGATCTTCGAAAGAAAGGTATTGAGAAGAATATTTGGACCGTGCTTAGATAAAAGCACTGGAGAATCGAGAATTCGAAAAAAAAAAAACTTAAACAGCTGTATAAAATGTCTGAAAAAAAGGAAACCATGATAATGAACAGGAAATGCACGGAGAAAAGAAAGAACTTAAATTCGGATGGTAAGATGTAGTGCATTCCAAAAGAAAAAAAAACACTTCCCGCCAATGTTTTCAAAAAGATATGCATTTTTGTTTTAACATAGAGATCTTAAAATTTAACCGACGCGTCCCATTGATTAATTGTATTTGCATAAATAAGGGCTTTGGAAGGTTAAGCTCTCTTACTCCAACCCTTTAAGTATTACGATATACGTACATTTATTAGGTGTCTATTTCTATCTATAAACGGTTAATATAAAATATTCGGTGAACATTTAAGATCTCTATAAATATTATTATTATGAGAACGCAGACAAATTTAGAAACTCAAAATTTTTAAAATGCTTGGAATTATTAATAGACATTATGTAATTGAAAATCGTAATTTTGTAAACAAAAGTAGAAAAAACGGGAAAATTGTTGTACTTTAAGTTTCCTTTAAATGAAAAAAATGAAAAAAGAGTTTTAAAATATTGGTATAAAAAATAGTTGCCTATACTTATAAAATATACAGTGAAACCTTCAAACCTATCCTCCAAATAGCGGACGATTTTTCGGGAACGGAGACATTTTCACCACTTTTATATAATAAAAACCTCTAAATACCGGACACTTTTATGACAATTTTATGGCAAATCAAGGTCTTAAACAAGCTAAAGTAACCGGTTTTTTTCAATAAATGTTAATTTTTATTTACGTTTTCATTAATATTTTTACATATATAATAATAACATAGTTTAAAATAATAATATGTACAATTAATATTTGTCTTAAAATAATACAAATATTTAATATACATATTATATATATATATATGAATAAATGTTGTACATAGTTATTAATTTCTCAGAGTTATTTTCGAGAATTTTTCCCCCTCTGAATAGCTGACACCTCTAAATAACGTACAAAATTACAGCGACCGAGAGTGTCCGGTATTTAGAGGTTTTACTGTATGTATAAATATCAACATTGTAATTTGTACCTAATCACCTACTCCTACGATATCAATGTGGATACCAATAATGACATTTTGTGAATTTGTAAGTATGACTATCAACAAAACAAAATACAGTTCATCCCTTCCCATAGGAAAAAGCTGAGCACGACACTGACCAGCTACAACAACGAGGGTTATCAGATTTACAAGGAAAAACCTATTTTGAAGAGAAATATTATACCACACGTATGTGTGTTTATATACATTTATGTGCCATCGCTTTTACAGAACATCACAGGTTATAAACTAATTTTCGTATCACACACAGTGGCACACACACGATATTATTATAACTAATACCTATACATTGTGTTATTTTATATATATATTTATTATTATTATTATTATTATTATTATTATTATTATGTATAGCTACGGAGAATGGATAGTGTGCGAGGATCCAACGTGAAACTGTGTACAATCGTTTGTGAGTGCACGAGAAACTTTCCCCGTATGTGTTGTACGTGTACGACGACGCGCTCGTCGCACTGCATTAAATTTCGTATACCTATAATATTTATATTATATTACACTTAATGCAATATTATTGTTACGTTTACTCGAATTAAAGGAAAAGAGAAAAAAAATGTGTTATAAAACAGCTATTATCAAAGAAAAAATGAATGCGTAGGCACGTATACCTATGTATATTTCCTTGGTTATTTCTACTCGTGCATGTAGATAATAATTAATATCGTTGATTATACAATATATAAAACATATATAATACGGACTGATATACAGAAAACTGGAAACGAGTACCTACTGATAACGTGGTCAGATAAATGAATGCATAATGCGATGTATGTGGGTATGATCCTTTTTCTTTATAAGCCCCGCCGTCTTAGTGGATTTTTTTCGGAACTAGAAACCTCTCCATACTATTATCACGGTACTAGTTTTGTCATTATAATATTTCAGCGAACTACCAATTTCAGAAAGTACCTAGATAAAATATAAAAAAATGCATCAAAGTATAAATGTAACGGAGATGGAATGCTTGGGTGAATGAGTGACGCGAGAAGATAGGATAATGAAAAGTATATTAGAAGTAACATATTATCTTGGCTTCGATAGTAGACAAAATTACATAAAATAAACCGATATAGTTTAGGTATGCATTGAGGGTAGGAAAAAAGGAAGATAGCAAGATCAAAAAATAAGTGGTTGGGTGTGATTGAGAATGATATGAGGACGGCCGGTATATTCGTAGATATTATATTAGAAATCAGATCAAGTGGACGTTTAGGACGATGATGGCCAATGCCACATAGTTGGTATGGTGTTAGTGCAGGAGAAGAAAAAAAAATCAAAAAAAATCAATATAATATCTCCTAAATTGATGATTTTGCTTAGAACAATATTGTAAGTCACGAGTTTTAAAATATATTTAAAGATCATGGTAAAATAAATTTTGGGTTCTAGGTATGTCAAAGAATTAATTGGTTTTACAAAGATATGTTTTTTTTAGGAAAATACTTTTATGATAAATAAAAATGGTCTAATTTGTTCACATAGTATGTCAAAAAATACAGAATTTCTGCCTGGTGGTATTTTATTTTAAATAATTAACAAAATCAATTTTATGATTACTATTATTTCTTTATTCGCAGGGAAAAAAATCTTCATTAACAAAACATGTGTAAATTTATTTTATAAAACATTGCATTAAAAACTATATTTTAGCTAGTACAAATTAGCATTAGATAACATATATTAAATAAAAAATAAAACAAAAAATAGCATATGGTATTTAATTTAATAGGTAAAAAAATTATTATTCATCTGAAATTGAATTCCAGTTTATTTTCTATCACCATCAGTATATTAACAGGTAAAGATTATAAACAATTATTAGTGACATTATCAATTTACCCCCTAAATCTTATTTTACGTTGATTGGTTTTTGGGTTGCCTTAGTGCAACAGGGTAAAAAACACGATTAATACCTATTAATCTACTCAGAAATGTTATTTTCGTTTATAATGATTTATCCTTGCCTATACAGTAGATAAATTAAATTACCTTGTGTATCCTACTTTCTCAACTACTCACCTACAATCAGACATGAATTGGTAAAATAGGGAACATAAAATGCTAATAAAAATAAGTTGCAAATTTTAAAAAAAAAAAATAAAAATTTGAAATAACGCCTGAATATTTTGAAAAGTTTGGTATTTCGAATTAAAAGTACGACATAAGCAAGTTGATAGAGGCTTTATAAAGCCTCTGGAATCTAGAGTCTAGGGACTTTAAAATAAGGGGTAGAGTTATTTCGTCTAGACCATGGGTCCGCAATGGTCCGCAAGCTATATCTAAGGGATTGAAAAAATAATTTAACGTAAAGCGATAGTGGCTCTCGAAATTAAAATTCAATACAACATATCAACATTTTACACCATCTGAAAAAACTTAAAAAACGAATTTAATCGATATTTCCCAGAATATGATGATTTAGAACCGACCGATATTCGAAGTATTCGAAATTCTTTTATTTGTTAATTTCGATGAGTTCCCTGATGATAACCAGGAAAATGTAATTGAGTCACAAAACGAAAATGTCGGAATCTTTTATTTTTATAAGTAAAAAAAATGTCATCAGCAAATCGAGATGGTCCAAGATCTATCGGAAGTTATCCGTGTAGTCCGTAGTGTCAAAAAATTAAGAACCATTGGTTTAGACCCAAGATTTTACAATTAAATATGAACTTTTTTATTGTTTACCTATCTGCTGATAATATGAATTTTTAAAGAATAATAACGAATCATCATACAATATACAGTATTGTAGAAAATATTTGATTTCGTGATGTTTTTATAAAAATACATTATATATAAAACATTGCATATAATGTACTTTATTTTGTCTATTTTACTGACCTTATACTCGTTTTCAATCACTACCTATACATTAATTAAATGTTATAAACTGTTACAAATTGCAATTAAATTATGAAAAGAAAAAAAAGTGAAACTCATGAAGTCATGACCAACGAAGTGTTTCAGTAAACAACATGGTCATTAGGTATAGTTTGTTTTTTGTTTGAATTGTACATAAGCTATAATATTTTCCAAAATGTAATTTAATTTATTAATATAGTGTACTAATTTGCTAATCGCATTTTGTATTCAAAATTTAAACAAAACTTAAGAAACAATATCAAATACGAACGCAGAAGAGTTAGTTTTAGTTATGTAATTTGTTATTAGTATTTAGTACTCCATAAACTCATGACTATCGCGCCCTGTTATGTGTATTGCAATTTACAATTTACATGTATACATAAATTCAATCATATTAAACCTATAAATAAATAAATTCTCTAAATTATATTACATGATTTATTTTGAAAAATATTGTATTTTCTTTGATAGGTTCACATATTTTATTAATTTTCCTTACCTTTAGATTCGGATTCCCTCCCTTTGAATAACCCCTGAATCCACCAATGATGAAATGGTACATATATTGTATTTTCATTAAAATAAATCTAAACTTTAAGCGCTTATAAAAAAGCATTTATTACATTTCGTTAAACTTTTTTTCCATTAACTGCAACTTACCAAAATAATTTTAATCACATAAAACCAAATTAAATCTTAAAAATCTTGAAAAATGCATATGGGTGAAGAATATAACTGAAGAATTGCCAGAATATTTTAAAAATTGTACTAAATCTGGAAAAGGTTTTATATAAGAGACTATACTTATATAAGTATTCAGTGAAATTTCTGATTTCTCGATTATTTTTCACTGAATAAACATAGTAAAACATAATAAGAACCGTTACTGTGTAAATGTAACAGTTAAAAGCATTCCTGTTTTTCTAAGGTTTACTCTAGTTTACCCATAGTTAAGAATCCTACAAGAAGAATCAAAAAATAATTTTCTAATTCACCAAGTTAACATTTTTTACAAGAAACTATCACCTCTAAAATTTTATATTCAGAGCAAGATTTCTGGTAGAAAAGTTCTTTATGTACAGAAAAAAATAATAAAAACACATATCATAGTAGTAATTATCATAGTAGAATGTAAAATAAATATTATCTATTATATAGATAAAAATTTAGCTTGCAGTATTTATTTTCGTAAATTATTAATTAGGTACTCAATTATTCTTAAAAGCATAATTCTCTACAACCCCTCCATTGGTTAGGTTAAGTTCAAAATAATTGCAAGAGACGCTAATTTTTTTTAAGTCTTATAATCCCTCTTCTTTTATTTTTCCAATTCGAGCACTGAATAAAATACTGAATGCAATTTATAAATAACAACATTATGAAAACAATCTTGTCGGCGTTAAACTACGGTTCTCTGTATATTAAACTCGTCTAAAGTAGGTACAAATCGTATTTAATGGCGTCTTAATAGATTTATTTTCATATAATTTTAAATTTTTGATATTTTTAAGAAAATATTTAACGGACTTTCTAGCGTAAAGTATAAGTATAAGTTTATACTACCTACGTACTCTGATTGTATGCCAAAATAAAATACATAAGATGTTTTTTTTGTCCATATATATTTATATGCAATTTTGTTTAATAAGGATAAAATATTACGATGTTTTCGCTCAAAAATTGAAATATATTCGTATCAGTTTTAAACATACATATATGTTGTGCATGATGATGATGTTGGACTTCTAAAATAGAATAAAAATTAAGTATGACATATCATCGTTAAACTATAGAGATTATTTTTAGTTTAATGGTTTTTAATTGTAGGTACTAATATTAAATATATTAAATTAAACCACCATTGTGCTATAATAAATCTTTATTTTAAAGCTCATAATTGATAAATTATAAGTAAGTAACAAATAATTAAAATGTACTGTTAAGGATTATAAGAATACTATTTACTACTTTGTATTTATTCTTCGTAAAATATTAGGCTACTGCTAAATAGGTACTATCTTTAAAGATATATGATTCAAAATATGGTACAATAATGGTTTTCTTGTTGCAAAGGATTTTTATTTGATTATTCTAATATTTAATTATTTTGATTTTATATAAATGTAAAACGTATTTAATATAAAATTTAAGAAAGTGAAGGCCACTTATTTGGTAAAAGTACTTAAAAAAAAAAATCAATGAATTATTTTCAACGAGTCAAGGTATTAAGAAGGACGTTAATGAACAGTAAAGTAAAAAAAAAATACATGTATCTTATGCATCGAATCATTATATTATTATGGGCACCTTTACAATATTACGTATTTAAATATTTTATATTTTGTATTATTATATAATATAATATAAATGTAGACAAGTACAGTATGTTAATTGTGTTCAAACATGTATACTTTTTAATGATACTAATAAATAATATAATTTAATTATAATTTATTTTTATAATTATAAACTGACATCTTTAAAATCAGTTCTAAAAAAGATTGTACACGGAAGGAAGAGGGTTGATGGTATCATATCAACCACACACCACAGACTCTTCTATGGATCTTTGATCAGTCACAAACGTATACCTCCTCCCTATTCAAATAAATTTTAAAAAGTCACTGATGAATTCTAAAATATAACTGTTATAATGTTATAGTTACCTATATCTAGTTTTCAAAATATTTGATTGATTGTTACCTACAAAGATATTCTTATATGTAGACTTATATAGTCTTGGACTTGGTCTAGCGCAAAACTCTTGCGAGACCATTACTATTTTCACATGTTAAAAAAAAAAATTTAATACCTGGTATAGGACCTGTTGTAAGGCGTATTATCAACAGACTACAAGTCCATGACAGTAATGGTATTGCTATATAATCCGGCCAAAATAACGAAACAATAACCGTGAATGTAAAAAACGCGAATTGATAATAGCATAAATAAAAATAGCGAATTTTAAAAAAGAGCGAAAATTCTGTATATTTTTTGAATACGGTCATTATAATTACAATATCGTTAAGTTCTTATAGTAATTTGAGTATTTAGTAATAATAATAATTTTAAATAAAACAATTAGGTATTCAGTGATAAATTATATGGTATACTTTTAACGAAGTTCTTATTATCATTAATATTATAATTTGTAACTAATGAATGAATTCTTTTAGCACAATCCTTCAATTTTTTTTTTTTTGTGGTTATTCTCCAGCATTATACTGCTCTCGTTTTAATTCAACTACATTTTGAACTTTCTTTATTCCATCAATAAATTTTCATAAAGAGGGGGCTTCCTCCTAAAAAATATGTATTCTATTATTAAAGATACTAATTATTAATAAAATAATACAAACCAATAAAAAAAAAAAAAAAACTGAAAAAAAAACAACCTTTTTGTTTAACATGCGGAAAAACGGTTTTGAATGCATTTATTGGGGCATATTCAAAGTCCATTATTATCGATGTAGGATTTAAAGATGGTTTTATTTCTAATAAATATTTAAGAAAACGTGTATATGTTAATTGAGATTTATCGGTTAATAGTTCATAAATAGTAGGACTATCTTTTTGATCACCCCGTTTAATAATCATATGAATTGTGAATAACTAATAAAAAAGTAAAGGTACCGTTTTAAAAGTTCCGTCGACTAACCAATTAGTTGATTGATCCATTAATTTTAAATTATTTTCGGTCAAAAATATTAAAATTCGATCCTGTGATGCTCCCCTGTCAAATATTAAAAATGATCTTCCTTTCATCATTTTAGTTTACTCATCAGCAATTTTAAGGTCACTGACTGTTTTCGGAATAGGCAGTACTCATTGATTACGTGTCCGAACTCTACGTACAGTGTGTTTCAAATGATGAACTGAAGGCATTGCACCGGCTACTCCGGGTACTGTTTCTACAACACTGATTATATCATGTGGAGTAATTTGAGTATGAACAGCCGCTTCTTTTATGTTATACATAGCCATTACAATAGATTTTACACGGATCGGGAACATGATTATGTTTATTTCTTTTTAGATTGACTCTTAATTTCTCCGTTTATCGTAATTATTCTACCTTTACATGAACTTTCTATATGAACTGTCAATATATTGTGTTTTTTTGTTTTCTATCTTCACGATACAAAAAGCCACTATACAATAATAAATTTTTATTTGTATTACTTTTACAAATTCCATTGAAAATAATATTAAATTTTTTTTCCCCCTGCATACTACTACACTTTTCTAACAAACGAAAATATTAAATTAAATAATACAAGCTACACATTGACACGCTGCTAAACTACAACTGTATTAACTTGTGTTAGCTCAAATATAATACGATTGACAATCTTATCTATATTTCTAATATATATATATATATATATATACATAATATCGAAGTTAAATAGTAATCACATTGACGACGACCTCATACGTCAATTGCACCAGATATCGCAGGTAAAAAATAGAAAAAAAATCGAGTTACCATGACAAACAATGAAACAATTTAATAATGAATTGAAAATTGTACATATATGTAATTTAAATTTAAATTTCGCTATTTTTATTTACGCTATTAACAATTCGCGGTTAATTATTTCGCTAGTTTGGCCTAGACCCTGCTATGATGTATAAGACACTTGTTTAGGTACATAAAATCCAATACGGCAATCATATCACACAAACTATGAACAAAACTAGAAATATATTTACAATAAATATGATAGCCACCGTAGATTTGTACGTAGTTTTTATTTATGAAATAGAAATGATCAAAAATTGAACAGGAAATTCATTATTATACGTTGTATTTAATAGTAAAAAAAAAAAAATAGTGAAATTTAGTAATTTTTTTTAAATAAGAGTTTTGGGTTCCAATTTTGATGAAAACCGTAAATATTATGGCCTCTCAAATCATATATAAACCTCACTTTTTTCGTTATCAATCGTTTATCTTTGATATAAATTAAATAACTTTATGTATCCTACCTTCCCAACATTCCATCTATAGCAGTGAACCACCCTTCTGCAGTATCAGCTTTTTTTAACATTTTTCTCCCTGTAAACAACTTTCCTATCAGAGATTTTGCTTCAATTAAAACAAATTACAGAAGACCTTTTGTGTTCTATGTTAGATCTTTTTAACGCAATGAGGAGGACTTTTATATATTTTGGAGTTTTCATAACAATAGGGAAAAACCGAAAAAACTTTTATGATAAACGGCCAAAGTAAAGACATTAACGATTCCATTATTTTAAAATTTTCAAATTGTTGCTTTCTAACAAAAATCTTATTTCTAATTTCAAGAATAGCATGTGTTCTGAAAGACAATTTTTTCTAGTTGATTCGTAAGAAGGTCGTTTTTCGGTAATCAGTGAAGTTTCTTTAGTAATTGGGAAACCGGGTAAAAACATAGAAAAAACTAGAATATTTGTCGTATTTTGGTGTAAAATAACCGTACATTTATAATATAATTATATATTAATATTTTCAACGAAATAGGTACTCGTTCAACACGAAATGTATTAATCTATTATAACTCATGTAACTCATAGGTAATATTTTAATCATTATTACATAAAATATAGATACGCCTAACTATTAAAAGTTTAAAAATGTATCAGAACTAAAGTAAAAAAGATATATATCAGTAGTAGTTGTTATTTGCGTAAAAAAAACTGTTTCGATAAATATTATTTACTTTTTGTTATATTATAAGCCCAGAATTGGTTTTTTTTTTTTTTTTTAATATAACATGTAATTTTTCAAATGTCAGTAGGTAGGTATACCAAGTACTAACTTTCATAAATAACATTACAATTATATTTAGAATTTATTGCCTATACGTATGCTTATATTCACCTTATTCACATAGAATCGTCAATCAAAGTAAAATTTAAAAACCACCACTAATAAGAACATATTAAAATAGTATTAATTTGATATGAAATATCGGACGTTGTCTATAGGAATAAATATACTTCAAAAATCAAATCATAAATATTTTAGATTCATAGTTGAGGAGTACATATTTGTATTGTGAGTAAACTATGTGTTTTTATTTTCTATCCACTTTCTACCAGAAATTTTTCTCCGATCATAAACTTTAAAGAAAATATCTTGTATTAAATTTTCATTGGTACATTGGGTTGGTAATTTTTTACTTTTCGTTATTTTTTTCTTAATAATTTTAAAAAAAAAAACGGAAAATGTAAAATTTCATTATTTTCGATTTTCAATTTTTGTTATAATTCGATTAAAATTAATCGTAGAGATCTGAAATTAGTGTAGGATGATTAAACTACGCTTTTATCAATATGGTAAAATTTGTAAAACTTTCTAGTAATTGTTGAGATATTTATAGTAATTTTACATTTTTGAATTTGTCTAGTTTTTATTCGTTTCTATGTAGATTAAATTGTTTGGCCCATCAAAAATGCTTAAAAATGTATTTCCAAATTTTTATGTAGTCGTTTTAAGTTCAAATTTTGACAGAAATAGTGAAAATTATGACATTTAAAAACATATTTTATTTGATTTGTTATAAGTACCTATAACATTATAGGGTGAAAACACGTAGAACAAAATATTAATCCGCATTTCGTTTAGAATCGGTTATCTTTAGCAATGATTCATTGTTGACTACAATTAATAAATTAAATTACCATATACAAGCATACTTAAAAAAAAAAAAAATTCCTTACTAGAAAGTAAAATAATTCAATAATATTTATCGAGTTTAACAACTGAGTACCTATCTATTAAAAATATTATAATGATTATAGGCACCTAACAATTATGCTCAATAAGTAGGTTGATACTTGGTATGTACTCGTAATATAGGTAAGTAAGTATCCTATTATTGATTGTTTTTATTAAAAACTAAACTTTAAAGCTGTCTTTATACCTGTATTAAATTTTGCATAACAAGTAGGTAAGTTGTAGGAACTTAAATAAAAACAATAAAACCCCTGATTATTCCAAAAAAAACTATTTCAATTCTAAATTTAAAAGTATTTCAATAGTTTGGTAGGTACCTACAATAATAATAATATCAAAACAATTTAAAAAATTCAAAGTATTTGAACTAGCAATTTAGTATAATTTATCTGTATTATATAATTATATTATACCTAATTTCCTATTTCATGCCCAGAATGGAGAAAAATATACATTTTAAATAATAAAATAAATAAAGTAAAAACAAAATTATTAAAATTAATTATACCTCAGGGTGCCATTCTATCTCCACTCCTGTTCTTTATTTTGGTTAATAATGCTACCTCTGTTCTACGTCATTCTCATCTTATTATGTTTGCAGATGACATACAATTATATATACGTATTCAAAATACCAATGATGCCCTTCTTCTCAAATCTGATCTAAACCAATTGGTACACTGGGGTGAATTTCTAGTATTAACAACTAATATCTCTAAATATATTAAGATGTCTTCCGTATCGACAATCCAATTATTGTCAATTACACCATCCATGGTACTCCAATTACCTCTTCTAATTTTATTCGAGACCTAGGTTTTCATTTTTCTTCAAACCTTTCCTCCAAATTGCATATTCAGGAAATTTGTTGTAAAGCATATAAAATCCTTGAATTCATCTGACAGATTTTATCTGAGTTTAAATTTGTCCGAGCGTTAAAAATCCTTTATTACTCTTTAGTCTGATCTATCCTGAAATATGGATCTGTTCTTTGGGACCCACATTTATTTATAAATACCACAGCAATTGAAAGAGTTCAATGAAAATTTTTGTCATTTTTTGATTACTTTTTAAAGGTTCCTTGTCCTTCACATGATTATGAACACATCCGCAAAGTTTTAAATTTACCCAGCCTTGCTGTTCAATGGAGATCTGCGAACTTATCACTTTTATCTAATCTAATCGACTGTCTTGCACTTCTTTCCCAAATCAATTTTAAAGTTCCATCTCTTAATACTAGATTTACTTGTCCCTTTATTATTCCATTTTCCACTTCTAATTATACACTAAACTCCCCATTCTACCGTCGTATGCGTCTTGTATACTCACTTTTAACTGTCCATAAACTATTTTTCAGCTGGATTTTTATTTATTTAATTCATATTTTTGTTACTGTATTATTATTATTCTAACTAAATATCTGTACATTTTTTTTTTTTTTTTTTTTGTATTATCATATTTATATAAATCACTTGTTTTCTGGCCCACGGCCTGTGCTGTTGAAAAATTTAAAACAATTTAAAAAGTGGTAAATACTCATATATAAATAAAAAATGTCTATGTAAAAATAAAAAAAATTAAATAAAAGAATAAATACATCGTCTGGAGTATAAAATTAAGTTTATTATATGACTGGTTTCAAATTAAAAATTCATCAGGTATATCACAGTCAAAATGTAAATCACGATAATAATTTTTTTATTTATATATTTTAAGTTGTTAGTCTGTAATTTTTTTTTATCACATATTTTTTGATAGTATTATCATTAATCGTGAACTTGATTCGTGTCTTCTCTTCCCTTCTTTTTAATGTTCATTAATTATTAGTGATTTATTATATTTTATATTACTTTTATTTTTCGATTGTCTTTAGAAGTAAGTATTATTTTTCTTTTCTATGTCATAAATCAATTTAAATGTTCAATTATTTTGTGCAGGTGTACATATCAAAAAACTAAATATGCCTAAAAAGAAAACTGGACAGAGAAAAAAAGCTGAAAAAATGAGACTCAGGCAAAAAGGAATTAGGTCTGCAAAGGACAATTTATCTTTGGCTAAACATCCTTGTAACGCAACTATGGTAAATAAAATAAAATATTATTTTTCCATCACATACTAATGTTCTTGTTTATGATACTAGCCTAGTCTAATATCTTAATCCTAAGTTAATAAATTATTGATTATAGAAAAACTAGGTCATTTTAGTTAATGCCTCAATAGAATTAATGTTTTAATATACTAAGCATTAATTTTCAATTAAAAACGCAATTTAAAACATAAACTATATACTAGGTACTTAGGACTAATTAATTATTGTTAAATGATGTTTTCAATACTAATTTACATAATATTTTGAAATATTTGTTAGGTACATGCATAATTGTGTGTAGGTACTTTATTTTGTTTTAAGACAATGTGGTTGAAAATGTGTTTTAAAAACTTTATTTTTCATTTTGTCTACAACTGTCTTCCCAGTAGAGTTCAGTAATCTGTATTATATATTTGATAAGTAATAACAATTAATATTAAATATCTGTAAGTACCTCATCCTTTATTTTTCCTAATCATAATTTGTATGGTAGTTTTACAAGTTAACTAGGTATTTTATGTTTACTTTAATAAATTAATAGTTATTGTGTTGTTTTATAATATTAAAGATTGGGACTAAAGTATTGGGTTTAGTCCATTAAAACCTACTTGTTTAACTGTTATACTATTTTATAATTTTATATTGATTATATAACAAATAATGTTTATTGTTAAATATATTTTACTTTATTTTAATAATTAATTGAAAAAATCAAAAATTAAAACTTATCAACCCTGGTTAAAGGTGTGTAAATAATAAAATATTTAATTATAACCTAATGAAAATAACATAAATTAATGAATAATAATTTTTTATTTTATATTAAAAAATGAAATATTTCAGGTTAATAAATTACATGGGTGCCCAGATGGTTGGGTCAAGACTAGGCATTTAAACTTCAAAATTTCAAATACAATTTTAATAATTATTTAATATAATTTTATTTTAAGTAGGTACTTTTTAGTGTTTGATTATGTCTCTCCTTGCTAAATTTGTCTGCAACTGCCCATAAATACATCATATATTATGATTATTAAATTAATAAAACGATTCAATTGTTCACTCAATTCTGTACCCTATACCAATGAAGCAACTTTTAAAAATATATTGTACCTGTTATTATTTTTAAGTTTTTCATACTATTTCTTACTTTTATTGTTTTTAAACAAAATTTAATACTTTATTTCTGCTTTCAGGAATGTGATAAATGCAAGAAGTAAGTTTTATAGTTATTAAACTTAAACTATTTATTTTAAAATAGTAATCATTAATCAATATGAAAATATCAAATGTGCCTTTGTAATTTTTAATCGACAAAATAAAAAAATTGTGTTTTCAATGTTTTCATACTTCCTAATGTACTCGTGACTTGCTTATATAAACTTTTATCAAATGTATTAAATATTAATTCTAAAAATGATTTATTAATTTATGTAAATTTGATTCTTAATATTATATTTATTATTTTTAAATTTTAGATCCATAGCTACAATGTTTCATTAAACAACAAAGTTGTCTATTAGGTTAAACCCTAAAATTAGATTTCTCATACTATAATTTCTTTTCATTTAATTATTATCATGTAAATATTTCTAGTAAGAAGTACTTAAATTTATTAAACCTAACTATTATCACTATTAGAATTGATAAACAAAATTAAAATTTTTAAATGATTCATAATATTTGAATTATTTTTAGATTTCGATTGTATCGTTGCTTACAGATATAAATGAAATAACCTTATGTATCCTACCTTCCCAACTTCTCACTTACGACAGTGTCCGCTCCCATCCCCATTATCAGTTCTTTCTTTGTTTTATCTTACTATCAAGCTTAATTATTCTTTTCATTTAGTCTTCTAATTTTCTTTTTATTTTATACAGTTTCATATGAGTGTACAATAATATATACCTATTTTAATTTATTCTTTTCATCCCCATTTGTAACCTACATTGACTTAAAAAGTTAAATTACACTATTTTAGTAATCAAAATTACCTATTTGTAATGATGTGGTTTATTATTTTTATATATCAAGGAAAACATTTTTATAATAATAAGTTATTAATCAATTTCTAATCCATTTTTTTTTTTTTTTGTTATTACAGTAGATTATTCAATCCAAAATACATTTTTATTATAGTTTATTATACAATCTCTAAATTTCTGGAGAATGGCTTTTACATGGTTTCTTGTTTATTTTTTACTACACCTACTTTAAAAATCTTTCAAGTGGTTTACAATAAATTACTTATACTTAAAAAGAAAAAAAAAATATTGTTTATACAATTTAATTTATTTTTACTTTAGAAAACAAAAAAACCGGGCTTTTTGTTATTTTTGTCAAAATTTACAGCGTTTACCTCAGTGTGCTAGCTGTGGTAAAATAAAATGCCTTATGAAATCAGGAGATTGTGTTGTAAAACATCCAGGTGTTCATACAACAGGAATGGGATTAGTTGTATGTAACAAATATATATATATATGAATAATGTAATTATTTTTAAAATTATTGCAAACAAATTCAAAATGTAGGGTGCTATATGCGATTTTTGTGAAGCATGGGTTTGTCATGGTCGAAAATGTTTGACCACTCATGCTTGCATTTGCCCTTTACAAGAAGCTAATTGTGCTGAATGTGAACGTGGAACATGGGATCATGGTGGTCGAATATTTATGTGCTCATATTGCTCCGCATATCTTTGTGAAGATGATCAATTTGAACATCAAGCTTCGTGCCAAGTTTTAGAATCAGAAAATTATAAATGTAATTTAAATAGTTTAAGTATAGAATTATTCATTAAGTATGTCCGCATTTTATTTTGGAATTAATGAATTGTTTTATTTATTTTAATACAAATCATTGAAATCAATGTTAAAATCATTAATCTGTACAAATCATTACAGGTCAATCATGCAATAAATTAGGACAGTACAGTTGTTTACGGTGTAAAGTGTGTTTCTGTGATGAACACATTAGATGTAAACGTTTCAAGTATTCTGAAAAAGATAGAAATTATCCATGTCCAAAGTGTTCTTATCCAACAGCTGAAGTCAGTGATTTGTCGTTATCTTGTGAGTTTTAAAAATATAAATATTAATTAAAATAATAAATTTTCATTGCACTAGTGGTTACTAATAACTCATGCATAATATTTGATAGTTATTTTCCAAAATAAATAATAATACTATGTCCAATCTTGGAATATAATTCTGCCCTTTTTACTTTTCCACATCCCTTGATAAAACTGCAATCGAGCTTGTTGATTATAAATTTCTACATTTAGTCACTTTCTGCTTAAATATCCCCCACCATCTTGGAGATTCTTCCATTATCAAGATATATGCTTATCTAGCTGATCATAGACACTTTTTTAACCTCTTATTCATTTCTAATCTCATCTCATCTAATCAATAGATCCTTCTTCTCTTTTATGTTAACTTCCTTTTAAAATTCCTCTCTGTCATACCCGCTCTTCTCTGCTTTTCTTAATTCTACAGTCTTCTAATATTATTTTCTCAACTCTCCTATATTTCACCTATTGTGCACTGCTAACTTGGACCTTTCATTTAATCTTGTTTGCTTTCTTTTTCCATACTTGTATTTTTTAGCTTATCCTATGTATATTGATAATAATATTTTGATCCATTTATTTTAAATATTAAACATTAGATAAAACCATTTTTAAAATCAATGATATATTTTTTGTATTGCAATTTATAAGAATAATACAATACTGACTTTGATCAAGATTAGCAGGTTTAATGGCTTTGTTTTGAGTACACAAAGCTACTAAATTCTTTAGAAAATTTTAATTTGTATGGTTTAATTGTGTAATACTTTAATAATAATTTTCATTATTAGTTTATAAAGTCTACAAAGTGTATAATTAATTTTCTTGAACTTCAATTTAAATTTAATTATCATAATCATTTTAAATAATTATAATACAGCTCGTAACCATAAATATGGTAGACAAACCTATGATGAAGGTGATGATGATGACGACTCGTATGGTTATGGAGCAGGAAGTTCAGGAACTAATTACGGATATACCTATGATGAAGGTATATATAATATGGCGTATTGATATTACTATTTATTGGACATAAAAAAATTAACTATGAAAATATTTTATTTCAATAGCTGAATATAGTAATGATGATGATGATGATGAAGATGATGATTACTCATCAGAAGATGACGATGATGATGATGATGATGATGAAAATGATGATGAAAGTGATGAAAAGGACGCAAAAGCCAAAAAATAAAATATTTATTAAGTAGTATTTTTGTTATAAACCAATCATGTTTCTTATTCTGTTCTTTAAATGTCAGTTTAATTATACTGATGTTTAGTGACAAATAACAAAGTACTAATTTTTAAATTATAATTCTACCATTTTGGTTGTTTAAACAAAATAAAGTTCTTAAAATAATTAATATCTGTGAACACATTATTAAGTATCATTTGATTTATTGTTGGTCTTTCCAAACATTAATAAAACTAACATACCAATACTAAGCCCTAAATCACCAAAAAAAAATAATATTTTTTATGCTATTTAAATTACCGAGTTACATGTTCATCAGAATTAAAATAGTAAAACCAGAGTCTGGATACTGATAAGTGATAAGAATTAACAATATACATATCAGCCTACATCAAAAACTGTTTTGTAACCATCTTCCAAATTACCAAACAATAGTATTTTATAGAAAACAATTAAGAATTGGCAACACAGAAAATGCCATCTTTCTAATTACCACATTTATCAAAAGTGTCCATTCTATTTACATTTATTTTATGCTAAAACTAAGCAAATCAGTTTTTGTTATTTTACTCATAAAGTTACTCATATCTATATCTTGTACTTTAAATTCTATTAACTTATCTTAAAACTATGGTTAAATAATGGTTACAGCTAACAAATAATTATATTCAATAACACTTATAATGACATAATATAATATTACTGTTTTGTGTAGAATTTGTGAGGGTCTCAAAAAGAATTTAATTCATTATACACTATAGAAATTTTGTATTTTATTTATTATTATTGAATCAAATTAAGTTCATTATAATTTAGATAAATTGATTTACCTAATTTTAAGAAAAAAAAATAAGAAATCTAAGTTAGGAATAGTATTTCATTTGAATCTGAATTAGATTTTAAAATATTATGCCAGGACTGTAAACTGTAAGTAATCAATATTAAGGTTGGGTTATCTTAAGTAACTAATATTAAAATGAATAGGAGGTAAGATTGTAGAGTTTTAACCCATCATATGGTAATGGAAATAATTGTAAGGCTTTGGAAATTGAGGATTGGGTTAAATTTCAAACAAATATGAATATAATATTATTTATCTACTGAAGTCTGAAATTTAATAAATTGTTAATTTATATAAATTTACTAATTTAATGTTTTAGTAAGAACACAATTGAAAAATTATTTCTAGTAATTATCAATGTAACACTTTTATAGTTTATATCACTGTATCAGTCTAAAAACTCTGTTCAATAAAATAATACAATATAATATTAAAGTGTACAATAACTGATGTGCTTTTTGACCATTTACAATTTTTATTTTAAGTATTTAAATTAAAATAAAATATATATTGAGTAACTTAATGTGTGGGACTTTTTAATATAAACACAAAATTACTTAGTATTTAAGGTTAAAACCATTCCAAGCTACCGTATAATAATATTTATCGCTGTGTTTAAATGTATTATCATTCATCATTAGAGACCAGATTTAAATGCACTAAAAAGCAGCCAAAAATGCACTTAAAAAATGAAACTTAAATAATTGTTAATAATAATAATTTCATAATTTTTTTTTAAATTTAATATTTTATTATAATAGATTTATAATTTTAATTTTATTTCAAAAAATTTGGCTTGTGACTGGTGAAGACTATATTGACTGATGTGTATCATTAGGGGCCGCATTATTTATTCTAAACATATCAAAATATAAATGTAAAACTATGTTAAATTTTACATTAAACTATTTTATTTTAAAACGTTGAGCATTGCATTGAACAATAATATATTATTTACAATTTTCAAATACCAATGATCTTCTATTGTTTGAAAAAGAATATTTTTATGCGTAGAATAACTTTCAACATCCATGGATGTAATAAGAGCATATTTGAAGTGATAAATATCATCTGGTGTTAATTCTCCTGATATTTTTGTTAAAGCGGTTTCCTTGCCTTCTAAAATGTTTGCAGTTGCGTCTATTGTAATATAACCACAATTATTTTCTAAAAAAGTTTCTATTTTTCTTTATTTCTTTACCATGATAACTTGTAGATATTATTTCAAATACAAGTTTTGCATTATTTACAATACTGATTGCTTCAACTACGGGTATCAATTGGGCAATTTAATGATGGGGCGTAACATAATATTATACTCATATATAATAATGTACAAAGATGCATTTTAAGGAACAAAATAACTGGAAAGTGCTCTAAAAATAAAAAACATTAAATATTCAAAATAAAAGATTCACCTTTGAAGTCTCTGTAACATAAATCAAATTGTGTACCTGAAAAGCATTCTCTAAGATCAACCAAAAACAGAAGCATTTTGTATTGAAATCCAGGCCTATTCGTCATCACTCACCATCATTAATGCTATTTTAAATCATTTTAAAAGTATGTTTCTTTGAACTCATTTGTTATAGGTAAAATTTTATTTTGCAGATTTTAGGATTTTGTATATTTTCAGAACATGTTTTAAGGATTTCGTAGACTATTATTTATGGTACTGCAATTTAAATGTGTTTAGTTATTATAAATATTTGCCCTACTAATTTTTATGTAGGCCATTTAATATAGGTCCCTATTTATGTATTATGGGAAAATTATGTTTTTCACACAAAAACATAAAACTATTAAAAATATTATTAAAATAAACATTTCACTTTATAATTATTGAATCTTTATTCTTCAGATAGGTAAGTACCGATTAGGTATATGAAGATATAATTATTGAGTTTAAACAATAGGTTAGACATTTTAAAAACAATTCTTTTATAATTTGTTCCATAGCAAAATTGTAACTCACGTTATACTTTAGAGAAAAACGGAAAAAAAAAAATCATTACTTACTACAATTTAGTTAGGTACAGTACAACGTCAATAATTCGGATGTTCAATTAGACGTAGATTAGATAAGTTACTACATTCACCGTTTTAGTATATTATATTTATGTATTTACCTATTATTTACAATATAGATAAAAATTTAATCTATACCTACGTACAATAATATATTATCGAATGCTGATCGTCATTTATCGGCAATCACCACAGCGTCAGTATTAGTCTCAATAAGTCAGCCTGTTATCTAACCTTTACCTTTGATTAGTAAAGTGGTTTCTCAGTTGTTTTAACCAATGTATTGTAGTCTCACTATGTCGTCTAACTTTTAATATGTTATATTTCAATTATCCAGATATTTACTTATCCGGACTTATCTTTTACATTAAGTAACCCGGATAGTCGGTGGTCTAGGTATTAGTTAGAATAGTCATACATGCTCAAGCACAAGTGGTTTTAAGATAGGTAGAATACAGGGTGATCAATCGTAAAACACTCGTTATATCGGAAAGTGTTAACTTTTTCTGGAATTTGTATTCTAAAATATTTCAGAAACGATTTGTTCTATAATTTTTGTCATTATTATTTCGAAAGGTAAAACCATTACCTACTTTTTATTTTCAAATGAGAACCTACATTAAAAATTCCATAAATAGAGTATTATTTAAAATAAATTTTGGTGTTGAAATGTTTGATTTCCGTTAATCCATTGACGAAATATTCCACTTTTATGAATGGGTTGGAGGGGAGTATGAGTGGTTCGACCCCTAAAAATAAGGGTGACAAAAAAATAAAATAAATATAAAATTAAAAAGCTCGTTTCTTAAATTTCTAAAAAAAAAATTCCGGAAAAAGCTAATACTTTCCGAGATAATTAGTGTCTTATGACAGATTGATAATTCCGTATAGCTAAAACAAAATAATTTCGATAGGTTCTTCGAACCAAAAATACCTATGTAATACAATAACTACAAGGCTCCATCCTACCTATGTATTATGTTAATATTATTAACTTTTAGATTAATTAAATATTTATAATATTTTATTGTGGTTTTACCATTTCCGATAAACTTTTGTTGTTTCTGACCTAACCTTATCTAATCTTATGAAGTAGTTTGATAGGTATATTCTCGAGATCCACTCGAGAATCGTAGTAATATTGACTAATTGTAGTTGGTGGTTTTCCAAAATGTTAAATAAAAGTTATTTTATTATCTATTCAATAGGGAGAAAATTTTTAAGAATATAAAATTTCACTACAGCAAATATTTAGATACAAATTTAAAATGTTAATTCGCTGGGATAATTATTTTCCTAATTATAAGTAAATACAACGTCAAACCCAAATGGATTAACACGTATCTCACTTTTTTAATAATAATTTATCAATTTAAAATTAAATGCGCATTTGCATTAAATGTGTGTTGTCATTTATAAAACGAATAAAAGTTAAATATTATGCAAATAATAGCGATGAAAACTTAAAACCAAAACAGTTTATTATTTGCCTAAGTATTTAATATAATAAATTATGTGACCATACCAAAATAATACCTGTATTAGCATTTTTCGTCGATAAATGTGTAAATACCTGAAATAATACTATCTCAAATAATCATCGTAATTAATTTAGTAACAGCTAATAATAGCACTTAGTTTAATGAATAAAAAAAATAAGTACGATTTTTATCATCCATTATAGGTAAGTACTAGTTACCTACCTTATAAAATATATAATATTGTTTTAATATCATTTATTTGGAACAAATTCTATAAAAAAAATAGTTTCGTTCTATAAATCGCTAAACGTGAACCATATTACATTAATCAAACATGATTATTAAAATTATAACGTCTTGAGTTGTTTAAATAATAGTATTAAGAGCTCAAACAAATGTTAAGTATACCTACGTATTTCTGTTTTTTACAAACTTTCGGATAATTAATTGAAATTATAGGTTGTTTTCTTCTTAGTTTTTGGTCTAGTAAATAAAACAGTGGCCTATATTAGTTTTAAGAATCATTAAACATTTCATATAGGTACTGCTATTACTATACATCTACCTTGCTATATTAGCAATCACAGTCCACAGAACACAAAACGAATATTTTTTCTCCAATTATTAGAGCATTAACCTCACGACTCGTGCAGGTAAAATATAGCTACTTACCCTATTATCTATATTCTAGGTATGTCAATTTAAATTATAAATAATATATAAATACATATTTATATAAAGAGTAATTTTTTTAATATATTCAATTTGTAAATTAAAGTATTCTTATAATACAATATTGTTATTGCTAAAAATTCATTTTTTAGTAGTACAAAAAGTAATATCTAAACGAATATTTTTATAGGTAACGTGTTGACACTGAGAGTACCTAAACTACCCATCCAATCGTCATGGGGTTTTTATTTATTGATTTATAGATTTATAGATTTTATAATGGAAAATAGGTTAACGGTACCTATATATAATGCACATGACACACAGTTGATTTCTAGTAGATACCTATAACGTAGTTAATAATATTATTCGATAGTAATCTAAGATTACTTTTAGTAAGTCAAAATAGAAAATTAATATATTTCGTGGGAAATATTATAGTTATGATAAAATAAATTAGAATAAGTTTTTTTGTCATGGGTATAGTTATCGTTTATATAACCTTTCTATTAGAAAAAAAAATACATTATTCATTGAACAAATATTGCAATTATTATTATTATTTTGAAATTGATGATTCATAAACTAAAAATGTGTACGTTTATATATTTACTGTTAGATATTATAAAAAAAATACATCATGTATAACAACTACTATAACAGTAGTGGTCGAGTCAGGGACGACCTCAAGCTCCTGGAAATAAGAGATGGTGAACAACTGGCTAAGGATAGGAAGGCACGGGCTACGGAAATGCGTAGTGAAAGCGGCAATTGGCTTAAAAGGCCTGGAATAAGCCAGTAAAAAAATAAAATTAAAATAACAGTAGTGAACAGTGCTTGAATTGGGGGGATGCGTAAGGGATCCGTGTCTCAATTAACATTTCAGAAATTATAGCGTATACCTCTACTATTTATTCTTGCCTTTTATTTTTCCAATTCGAACACTAATATTAAGTAAATACAATTTTATATATTAATATAGCAGCGAGCCTATAGGACATTTAAGCTTCTAGTTATTGAGTGGTGACATGGCACTATGCTGATTCTAAATTTTTACTAAGTACTTAAGTAGGTATATTTTATATTCATATTCTAATTTATTGGTAAGTACCTACTCGGAATCCTACTATACCTAAACGTTTAATGTAGTGATAGTGATATATATATATATATATATCACTATCTATACTATAAATTTATAACTATAAATAAAAGAAAATCAAATATTACCTAGGTTCCTAATAATCGAATATTTATATGTGCAAATACCTACATAAACTATGTATTGTTAAAATGTAAATTTAGAGAAGTACGCAACTACTTATTACCTGTCTACCTAGGTCGAAATATCAGTGACATTGACCTACATTTTACTATCTGGTAGATTATAGGTAGGCAGGGCGATAATAATGCTATATTTTGCAACACCCAACAAATGTTAAGTATACAAATAACAAGTGAAAATAAAAAATGTTACATATGTTATACCTGTTAAATTATTTTTTTCGGATTCCATGCTTTTTCATGGTGCTGTTTGGGTGAGATCGATTGTGAATTAGTTTTAGTAGTTAAAATCGACCTTAGATCTGAATTGTTTTGAGAAAGATTAAAACTTACAACTTCTATATGTCAACAAATTACGTCTCGAATATTTCTTTTGTGAGATGGTGGTAGCCCACTATCTCCTATATTATATAAGCCATTATAGTTGGGCTGGTTGCAAAAAATAATTTCTCAGAATCACCAAATCTGACACAATATGTAGGTAAGTGAGGTACAAATAGTATTAGTCATTTTCCACTCCCACGATGTAAATTATGTAATTATTTAATATATTAAACGGGAGTATAATAATGACCAAGGTCGGGGCCGTATAGATAGAATGCTCTATCTATAACCGTGATTATATCAACAAACAATACTATACCAATATACTATTAGTATAGTACAATAGTACATATTTGTATGACAAATAACAATATTTTTAATACAAATAACTAGACAGTAAAAAAAAAACGGTTCTTATCAGTACCTGT
Source organism: Cinara cedri (assembly GCA_902439185.1). Taxonomy (NCBI): domain Eukaryota; kingdom Metazoa; phylum Arthropoda; class Insecta; order Hemiptera; family Aphididae; genus Cinara; species Cinara cedri. The sequence goes on along the minus strand of CABPRJ010000012.1, from coordinate 336,387 downwards.
CTACCTGGAATAAACGAAACAGTTACCATATTAGAGATGACTATTTTAAAATATATACCTAGGTTTTAATGATTTAATGTGGACATAATAATATAGTGCATTATACTTTAACATTTTTTCAAATTGATAGTAGTCACCACACAGTTAGTAACAGTATTGATTAAGTATGCCTAATTAATGGTAGGGGTAGCTGCAGTTAGCAGCACGATTTAAGATAGACTATCTTAAAAGTCAATTATTAATTTTTAATATAAAGTGATGTTTATTTCAAGTAGGCAGGTATTGATAAGAACCGTTTATTTTATTAGTGATATAAACTGTTTTTTTTTTTACTGTCTGGTTACAAATATTAATAATATTATAATATACATGAATGTGGTAACGCACTAACGTTTTCCTACCCGGACGATTTGTTAATCAGCCATCAGCTGTGGTAACCTATAGATAATGAAGGAATCCTTTATTATCTATGTGGTAACTACAAACAATGTATGACCGTGGTAACAGCTTAACGTGATATCACTAATCAAATAATAATAATTCATTGTATATTATATAATTTAATATTTTGTACTTACTACTTCACTACCTTCGTTGTTCCTTCAGTTGTCTTCAGTATTGATGTGTTTGGTAAATAATTGCATCCGAACGATTATTTTTGGTCATTGTTATTATTTATATTTGCATTTTACTATTACCTATTTAACACAGACAAAATAACTAACCGTGAAATGGACAACAGATACTATGTTAATTGAAGTAACCGTATTAAAATGTTAATTTCGATTTTTGACGAATTGACAACATTCTACTTAAATGAAACGAGTAAGTACCTATGTCTTATATACTAAAGCCATATACTAAAATCATTATTATTCTGATATTTCTGTTATTCATTATACTATTCTGTTCATTGTATGTTTTATCGTTTATGCATACGTTTAGGTAAAAAAAGGTCTGCAGACAGAAAGTATACCGTTATTATTGAGCCAAGCGGAAAGGCAATTCGATGGAGAGGATTCAGATTGTTTTTTGTCCAGTGATGACATGACACCATTTAAAAAGCACAACATCTACTACAAAAGCCGATGGGCAAGGGTATCTTCACTCCTGTTTTGTGGGTATGTAATGACTAATAAGTATTAACATCATATTTGCATTAGTTGTTTGGTAGAGTTTTGTGGGTTTTAGAGTGTTTTTATTTGGCTTGGAAAAATACTAACTAATTACTGGCTATATTATATTGGGTTTATTTTGAAATAATATTCTAAAGTATTTTGGTTGTGAAGTATTAATAACACAATAAAGATCATACAAATACAATTTTTGTTTTTAAAACATTACTATAAATAGGTGAGTTATATTTTTAAATCTAAATTAGATAATGAACATTGTATAAAGGTTAATATTTTTCAAGTTTAAATGTATTACCAATTATTATTTGTTATAATATTAAGTCCACACAGAGACAACTTTATGTTTTGTTTCTATATGAAACAAATTTTAATTTATATTGTCGGCCATTCGTGTTAAGAAGGTTTCATTTCTGTTATGTTTCAGTTTTGCTGATGTGTGTGGATTAACTTTAAGTGTTGAAATTCACAAAATTAAAACAACAGTAGTAATAGTATACATTAGTAGTGTAGAATAATGAAGTAATAGTACAATTCATGTATTATGTGTGCAACTTTTTTTAGTATAGTCTTCTCTTATTGCAATGACTTATTATATTCTCTTTTAATAGATAAGTAACCTATGGTAACGGTTTTGGCAATTAAAAATGTGATCATAAATAAATAGGTATAAAATTAAAATAAGTGCCATGTTGGGTATTCTCAGTTTTTGAAAATATTTTCATTTTAAATTATAATTTGTTTGAGACAAACATAATTTGAGAACTAAGAGTAATTCAATTTAATGCCTAAATTCAAAATGAATATTTTCAGAAATTATGCGTTTAGGAAAGTGATTTTACATTATACCTACTTTTAAACGTCCCCCTATATTATTCACATTTCACCCTCATTTGAAATTGTCGGTAAAAACTTCAGGCTTACTGTAATAAAATTAATGTTTGCTGTAAGTTTTGATTGTAATTTCTAACTGTTTTGATAATTTTTTTTCCTTTAAGTAACCAAATTCTGATAATTTATCATATATTTTGTGAGTACCACCGATTAATTGGTTTCTCGATTTATCATCCTAATCAACTAGACGTACTTCTCTATTATCATCACGATTTCGTGGTTATCACTTGGGCGGTGGTCATGGAAGAACAAACTGGCCGTATGTTATATTACTCTATGCTGTGCGTTCACGCCAAGAAAAAAAAATTGAACCTTGACATTCGCGCGCGTGATAATATCGACTCATTCGTTCGGTCATTATTCGCATTACGTTGAACGAGAATACGAAGAGCCTTAGTTTCCGCGAACGCCGCCACGTCCACACCCCCCGGCCATTACCATCGGACCTAACTCCCGCCCGTCAGCGAACCGCTACCACAGACCACCACACAGAACAGTTGTACGTCTCACAGTCTTAGTGGCTCTTCGACCCGCGATGTTGAATGTCGTTTGTGTTTTGTTACTGTTTTCGATTCGGTAATTGGTCCATCCGTATTCTGTACCATATTATATAAGTGGGTGCGCGTTTCGTCTCTTTGTGAGCGATACGACAATAATTGCGCATGAAATAAACATACAGAAATAAGTAATACATACTTTTATTATATGCGTACCTTCCTACAATTTGTCAGTATACACACCGCCGTTTCTACCGTACAATAATTTTCCGATTGTTCGACTACCTTTATTTTTTATTTTTCGTGCCGTTGCCCCCCTCTCCCCCCCGTGATTTATCATTGCTAGCAGACCGTATAGTCGGTCGTGTTTGTAAGTACCAATGTACCATTCGTTTCCGATCCCAACAACCGTCTATTAGTGTCCGGATTTGTGTTTTTTTTTTTTTTCTAAATCGTTTTTCCACATCGGGCACAATCGCCGAATTATGTGATATATTTTATGGATTCGCCCGCCGGTGCAGGTGTCTGTTTGGTGGAAATGAACTCATCCTCGTCCACGACCACTCTGACCGTCAAAGAGGACATTCCGCTTTTGACCAAGCCTCGGGAAACCAATAACGTCTTCAACAGGTTTGACAAAACCGTTTTGTTTGTATTATATAATAATAACAATAATTATATACCTACCTAGGTAGTCTATGTGATTGTTTCCTACATAGGTGAAATTCCTGTATATCTTCTCTACCTCCTAATGTCCATCCGTCGTTATAAGTGTCTTGCATCTTATTACTTGACGTGTATTCTTTCTTGATCATTACTGTCAAGTTCATTTTACCCAAATCGGATATTTCACTATTGAAAATTGTCTTCATTAATAATTATCCAGCGGTGTTCTACTCAACCTATGCAATTAATGTAATTATTTTTCTACTGCATTGCCATATTTTCATATACTACCCTTTTCATTGATAATGTTACTAACAATTACCTACGTAATCATTTTACATTCCATAAACTTTTTACTTAAAATTTGTCATAATTTTTTTTTCTTTTATTTAATCTAACCTTAATGCCTGTCGATACAATCTATTCAGTTACAATAATATTAGAGTAAGAACTAAACCAAATTTAAATTTCAAGTTTCTGCTTCATATTTTTATGCTAGATAAAAAAATGTCTATTATTTTTATTATTTAAAGACGAAAATAATAATATATAAAAAAGCAATATTATGCTACCCAGTAATAATTTTGAAAAAATATGCATTATATTTATGTAATTAACAATAATAATATTGCTGTTAGTAGTATTATTTTATTTTAAACTTTGACTGACAGTTGTGCCATTTTTTTTTTTTTATCATAATGCAAGACTAAGAAATATTTGTTTATTCTTATTTACCTAGGCACAAAATATTAAAAATGCAATATCTATTTATTGATTTTTCCCAACAAGTAGGTACTAATATTTGGATTTTATGACTCTATAAAATAAGCGTTTGATGTTAATTTTAAAATCTTGTTAAGCGTTAAGTAACCTTGCTTTTTATATATTTGTTTTGTGTTCATAATTGGTTAGTTTATTGGTTGATATATGTATAATTATTTATACATATTTAAATGTGGATAATGGGCATGAATAATTTTTTTTGTATGTATTATTTGCATTTTTTTAACGCTACAGGGTTTTCCGGGATATAAGGGATGCAACAACAGTCATTATTTCAGTTCTTCTGAAACCTATTTGTTGATATCTATTAATACATATGAGCTGTATGTCTTATTCATGCTTTGTTTAGATTAAAAAAATATAAATAATTTTTCTGATAGTTACTTACTTAATAGAATTCAAAACTATGTATTATTAATCATTAAAAATCTTCATATTGGGAAAATACCAATGTATTGAAATTCATATTCAGTAGTCTATACTAATCAATCTTCAACATTATAATATAAAACCTATTTTATAGTACATTGGGTACTTTCTTGTTATCGGGTCTACATTTTGGATACAAATTCCAACATTCAACTGCGAATGGAGGTTGGCGAAGGCTCGTTCTTACATAGCGAGGTATAAGTACACTTCACTTGGGGAACTAACTTCCTTACACCAGTATCAGTACCTGTCAGGTTTGGATTCATAGGTCCTTAGTCTATATGATGTCGAGCGAAGAGTGTCCCAGGATGCATTAAGCATAATCACACATTTTGGCTATTTTTCAAGATTTATGTACATAAACTTTAAAAGTAAGTATCATAGGCACTATATTGTCTTTAATTAATTTTAATTTTTGATTAAATTGGAAATTCATGATTTATAAATGAACTATCAAAGAAATGCAGTCCCGATAACAGGAAATTATTTGAAAATTTACATTGATCATACATTTACATCTGGTGTTGCTTATGAATTAATCTATCACCAATTTACATTATTTTAAAATATAGTCAATTATTTAATATTTATTTATAAGTTTCCTTTTAACAAAACTATGGTATTTATTTTATGTTGTGTTATTTATGAAAATGCCTCCCAAATTTTGAATTTATTCCATTACCCACATTTTAGTTAGCTTAGTTTATACTATTTTGATACAATTCTCAAGTTACTTGGTGAATGTGTAATTATTTACATATTTGAAAATATATACTTACCTACCTATTTAGCGAAAGAGAAGATAATTTTTGTCATCCATATTATTTGACAACCATTACGATATATTATTAGTAACACTCTGTGCTTTTTATCATATTTAATATATTATTTATATATATGGTTGAAAGATAAAATTATTTTACATATTATATATTAATACCTTCTTGGAATTAAATTAATTTTGTTATTATTGTTATAGATATAGTAAAAACAATTGATATTATTTACTTTTGATTTCAAAATAATTTGTTTATATTATTTTACATATTTTGAATGAATGAACATTGACATATGTTTAGATAAAATTTATTGCATTACATTTTTCTAAATAAATAGAAATACATATCAAATTAAATTGCCTTTAAAAATATTAATATAGGTATTGAATTGAAAAAGTCAATACAATTTTTTTAAGAATTTAATAACTATAATACACCAATAAGTATAATAATTTTAAGTCTGTTACACCAGAATTTTTCTAGGATAAATAAGAATAAACAGTTTTCTAGTTGGAATATTTTAAATATTTTTTTATTTCATTTGAATAAAAGACTATATCAAATTTTAGTATTTTAATTTTTTATAATAATAATAACAATAATTTATTTAAAAAAAAAAAAAAACGGTAGAAGCCTGATAGTACAAATGAAAAAACTTAAGAGATAATATACATTTTGTATTGCCCATTAGATATTACATATTATTAATATTTAGGTAAGAGTTTAAAATTATCGCTAAAGGTGAAAAGAAAAAATTGTATTTTTAGAAGTTATTACATAAAGCCAGCCCATAGTCATAGCCCTCAAATAAGAAGAGTATATCAAATAATTTATGCTCTGTGTTGGTATATAAAACATAGAGGTTTAGAGATTATTGTTAGCTAGAATGTTAAAAAGCACACAGATTAATGAATCTGGAGTATCAATTTGACCATTGCATAATTTATAAACTTTGGGAATATCTGCCAGATCATGTCTAGAAGCAAGAGTTTATGATTCAGATAATACAATGTTTCTATTATTTTTTTTATACAAATATGACATATTTCTTTAATAATATTACAAATATTACTGTAGGTAATATTAGTATTTACAACATAATAGGTATATATCTACTTTATTCCATATTTTACTGCCTATATACCAAATAGTTTGTTTTTTTCTTCTAGTTAAACCCTCTATTTAGTAATTATAGTGGTTAGAAATGCATATATAACAATCAAATAGAACTTAATTTTGGTATTTTACTATTATACGAGACATACAGAATTATTCAGTTATAGGTCTATTGAATTATTATATTTGTGTTTAAAATAAACAACTGGCGGTGTCCAAATAAAGAATATATATTCCATCATAATATTATTAATAAATATTTTTACTCTTAAGTTAGACTCTGCATAACACTGAAGAAAAAACTATTAGGTTACTTCAAAAGCTTAGAATTATTTTTGCATTTTTAAAAAAAAAAAACAAGGTCATCAATTCATGATGTAAAATGAAATTTTTGGAAATTCAAAGTTAAAATTTAATAGAAATAGATTATTGTTTGGAGTAAAACTGCTTTAATTTTATTTTGGCTGTATAAAAATATCAAATTGGGACACTGCCTGAAAATTTGAACTCCCTTGTCTCGGATAACAGGAAAATATCCTTCATTTTTTAGAAAGCCTTCTTATTTAAAATTTTGTTTTATTTTTCCATAAGTTCAATTTTTCTAGAAAAAAATTCCTCAGTTACACATAATTAGAAAGTTAATAATTTAAAATTGCTCAAATTTAGAGAGGACGAAGTACCTAAACTAATTTTTCAGGAATGAAAGCATACCTTTACTATTTATTTGAAGTAGAACACATGGGATGCAGTGGAGGATAAAAGGTATCATGTCTAAAATGAGCTGTATATAAGAAACTATACCTATAAAACTATTTAGTGGAATTTCTGACCTCTACGATTTTTTTTCATTGAATACACAAAATAGAATAAAACACATGCAGTAAATGTAACAGTTTTCCTGCTGTTTTTTTTAGGGATTTTTCTTTTAATTAATAATACTTTAAAAAAAAAAAATCAAAAAATCATCTTTATTGCATCAACGAGACAACAATTTTTACTAATAATCAAACCATCACCTCTAAAGTTGATAATTGGAGCAAGATTTCTGGTAGAAAAGTTGTTTACATACAGAAATAGAATAAACACATCATCATAATAGAATCATAGTAGTAACCATGATATTAGAATCTAAAATAAATATTTACTATAATAGGTACCATATAAGCAAAAGTTAGCCTGCAGTAGGTAGTGTGTGTTTTTGAAAATTGATGTGGAAGGTGTGGAGGGCTAAGCCCCTTAAGGATTAGGTTGAGTTTAATAATTGCAAGGGACGCTAATTTTTTTATTATGTGGTATAGTCCCTCTTCTTTTATTTTATTAATTCGAACACTGTTTAAAATTATGAATTAAGGTTCTTAGATATAGACACCTATTTGATTTTCATGGAATAAATTACCATTACTTATAATTTATATTTATATTATAAGGTATCATATTGTAGAAAAAAAACAAAATACATTATTAAGATTCTTTTTCTCCTTTGCCTTCATCCCAACTATTTGGTCGGGGGGGCCATTCTCGTTCTAAATTTCCATTTGACCTGTTCTCCTACCTCGCATATATACTGGCTATTCTCATATCATTCAATCACTTCTGTGTCAATTTTCCTCTATCTCTTTCCTTTTATGTTTATTTTCTTACTGCTTCAGATTCCTCTTTCCCCATGATGTGTCAAACCATCTCAGTCTATTTCATCTTTGTCTACTATTGAATCAACACCTAAACTACCTCTTATGTATTCATCCCTTCTTCTATCTTCTCTTATTGTTCCACCTAAGTATTCTCATTTTGGCTACTCTCATTCTCTGTTCTATTTTTATGTTTACCTTTTAAAATTCTACTATTCAACTTAGTTTCTCCACCCTTTTGTAAAAATTAACTTTAAGTCTCGTTGGAGTTCTCTAGTCATATAAAACATCTGGTATTTCTCACACTTAATTTTATGTTTCACATCCTCATGAAAGCCACCGTTCTTTAGTACTAAAGATCCTATTGTTTACTTATTCCAGATTTTCTACTATCAAACTTATATCATTTGTAAACATCATGTATGTACCATGGTATCTCCTTTCACCTATTGTCCTCGTCTACTTTCGAGATAAGACAATCCATCAAAGTTTTTTTTAAAACACCTCATACTGTTGTTTGACAGAATTTTTCACCAGCTGTCGACCTGAAGCAACCCCATTTGTTGATCCTTAAACATGAGTGTATTTCTGGTTCTCTTCCACAGGGAGACTAGTATTGTAAAATATAAAGTGAAATCCTTCCTCCATCTTAAAGAAAAATACCTATTGAAAACACCCACCTGGACTTTCCACCAGTAGTAGCTCAGTGCCTTGGGTTTGCTAAATCCATACCATCATAACTCCTCCTAAGGTTTAAAATTGTTACTTAATACCATAAAAAAATATTTCATACTTTGGAATCTAAATACTTACCTATATCTGGCAAAAGTTGTAATATTTTATCAAATAATAATCATGTGTTATTCTAAGTGTTGTATAAAATTAAATAAAAATATGTTAATTTGGTAATTTTAAATTTAGTTGTTAAAACATTACATTTTTTTCCTCGAGTGACCCCGCGAAAGTTGTTGCATGTTTCCTTTTACCTATTTAAATTTTAAAATTTAGTCAACTTTATATTTGTTATAAAATTTACCTATATTACAAAGTTATACCGCATGAATTTTATAATATTGTGTGTTGTCTCATTTCATATGAGACCTCACTGAAGTACTCAGTAATACAATTTGTAAAATTTACACATTAAAAATACTATTGAACACTACAATTGTTTTATTTAAATAATTTCTACTCAAATAATAATTATTTAGTTAGCTACTTATCTAATTATGTTTAGTCTTATTTTCTAATTTTAAATTATTAAAAATTATTAAATTAACCCGGATCCAATGAATCGTTTTATTTCCTTATTTATTTGAAAAGTATGACCAAAAAGACCTAATAGTATTTTGACAAGTTTGTCGTATTTCATGGAGTTGGTGTCCTATTATTTCAGATTGTGACACATTCTCCTGCCTGTTTATATTTTTACAGTCATGACAGAAGAGAAAAAAAGTAAATTAAGGTAGGATCCCAATTTGGTATTTTTAACTAATATAATATTATAATAGCCTAACTATAAATTTTAAGTTAGGTGTGTCAAGACCTAGCTGGGCTAACATATTACAAAAAGGGTGAGCAAAACTTAATAAAAATAACCATTATTTTTATTTTTTTGTCGTCTAAATAGACAAATTATTTATATAAAATCTCTAAGTGTCTCTTTATAGTAGAATTTGTTATTGATTTTTTTTTTTTTGAAAACTCCATTAAATTTTTACTACTTACAAATTTATTTTTATAATACCTAGTTTATAATATGATGTGTCAATTGAATTATATATTGATGTATTCAAAATATCTATTATTGTTTTAATAATTTTATTTTATTAGTGTTAACTTATACACACATACTCATATTATATAAACTATTAATATTGTTCAAATTTAGACATTTTAATCAAATTACTCAAATCTATTATTATTAGTTAGGTTATTTTACATAAAAATGTTAAATATTATTCTTTATATGCTTAATATATGGCTCACCCTTTTTAAACAAATTGTTGTTTTTGTAGGCTGCTGTTCAAGGTTAGGTGAACCTAACCTAGGCCTGTATTAAACACGACTAACACAAAACTAAAGGCAAATTACTACTATGAAATTCATTAATACTGAGTGTTTTAAATTTTACATTTGAAATCAAAGTGATAGCGTGTTTTATCTATGACCCAATCAAGCTTAATAGTTTCAATGTAGTGATTTGTTGTAAATATTTATTTTTTTAGATTTTGCTTGTTTTAGGTACTAAAAATCCACTCACATAGGTGTATTATTGCTTAGCTTATTTTTGTAAATTAATTTTGCCTGCATTTATTTTTATAAACTACACACTTTTTATTAGGTATTGCTTTATTGCATGTCTTACATTATTATAAAAAAAATTATATTTATAAATAATAATACAATTTTTAGAATGGGTTATGCTAAAATGGGGTCATACTTGAACGAATATTTTAGTTGCATAATTATGAACTATAAATATAGGTAGATTTTTTTTGTTTTTTATTTTATGAATGAGAGATGATTTTATCTACATTTTTCCCCTATTAACTTATTCAGTATTAAAAAATATACCTTAATCTATAAGTGATTGTCTAACTTTTCTGATTTCATGTATATTTAATTATTTTTTAAATTTTTATTATTTTAACTTTCAAAGTAAGGGATCATGATAAATAATTTATGTTGAAAAAAAAAATTATCTAAATAAAAGCCTACTATCCTGTTATTGGTGTTATTTATGGTGTACATAATTTTTGCTATTAAAACTTCCTACCTTAGTATATGTGGTTATTAGATGTTGATAACCTAAAAAAGGTACTAAAACATTACAAAAATTTATATGTAAATTATATAGTGATGGTAAAATCAAAACAAAAAACAAAACACATTACATTTATATCTAAAAATACGAAAAACTGAAAAATAAAATATTTACATTTTAAACCTATGATGCATGAAACTAATTATTAGCTAATCTGTAATTGTTTAGGATAAAAATAAAAAAAAAAAATTTAAAAGTCATGAACATCTTATTTCAAGTTATTATATTTGTTAGTTTGTACCTAATTATATTTCTATACAGTGTATCCCTTGCGGGTATACTGTATACCTAGTTTCTTTTTAAATTAAACAATTGTAAATAATTTTAGATTTTAAAACGTGTTACTCTTATCTTCAGAACTTTGGCTCTATGAACAGTATAAACCCAAAAATACTAGTATACTCAGTATACCCAGGTGGGCCCAATACACAGGATAGTACTTTAAAAAGATTAAAGAAAATTATAACACTAAAGAAATTGTGAATAAGTATGTTACCGTCTCTGATAATAATATTAGTCATAACTAGAGTCCGGACTTATATTCTGTTAAAAATTTTGAAATATGATGTTTATATTATATAGTATGAATTGATGAAATATTCAAATAAAAAAAAAGTCATGGTAAATTAAAACATTTAGACCCAGTCACTACATCAGTATATTGGTTGATAACACGATAATCGTATTTGTTATTTTCTTCTTGAATATTGGTTGGTATTGGGTATATTAGGTATATTAGACTATTAGATATAAATATATTATAATATGTCTATAGTTAGATTTAATGCTAATATTCTAATAATGATAAAAACTATTTATCTATTTTCTAATATAATCCAATATAGTGAAAATATACTAAAAGATTTTTAAATATGTACCATAAGTTAAAATATTCTTAAATCCTAAGTCATATGCATTAAAATACAAAATAAGTTTCATAGATTTTACAGGTTTTGAAACAATAACATTTCTTCATCAAACAGCATACATTTGTTAAAAATATGTTTTACTTATAAATATGGACTCTAGTCATAACTCATTAATTAGTTATCATGGAACATAAAAAGTTTTTATTCAAATTTAAAATAATTTTTTTTTTTAATTGTATTTATTTATTTGTATAGATTAGAAACATTGATTATTTAAATTATCATCTTTGACGGTAATATTATATTTTAAATGAATAGGTACATAAAACATTATACATATTTAAATGTTAGATGTGGAGTATTGGTAGTTATTCATTTTTTGGCAGGTTTTGTCAATGGATTTGGCAAAAATGCTTCCGCAAAAAGGAGCTTACTTCACGTACAATTATTATTGGGAAACAAAGTACAGAAAAGTATTCACCAAATGTCATTCGCAATCAGAAGTATACCATAATCACATTCCTCCCAAAGGTTTGAATTTTATAAAATAATTTAAATTTACTTAATTGATAAATAAATGATAATAATTAATAATTTTTAATGCCAGGTGCTCTATCAACAGTTCAAATTCTTTTTAAATCTATATTTTCTCCTCATGGCTATGAGTCAATTTGTACCTGAACTACGACTTGGATATCTTTACACTTATTGGGGACCATTGGTATATTTTATATTCCAAATAGTTTGTTTTTATACTTAATTGTATTTAATTTTGTAGATATTTGTATTAGCGGTCACATTATTTCGAGAAGGTGTTGATGATATTCGAAGATGGCAACGAGATGAAGAAGTTAATTCTCAAAAATATAAACGTTTAATACGTGGTAAAGATCATAATATAGGTACTGAATATGTATCTTCATCTAAACTCAAAGTAGGAGACTTGGTAAGTTTTATTATATATTTATTTAATTAAAGAATTAAAATGTCTTTAATAAATTGTGGTGATTATTCAGGTGCTGGTAGAAAAAGACCAAAGAGTTCCAGCTGACATGGTGTTACTTAGAACAACTGAGAAATCCGGTGCTTGTTTTGTACGAACTGATCAAATGGATGGTGAAACTGATTGGAAATTACGTCTTGCAATTGGAGACACTCAAAAATTAGATTGTGATGCACGTTTGTTTGACATTACAGCTACAATTTTTGCAGAAAAACCTCAAAGAGATATCCATAGTTTCATAGGAACATTTAGAAGGGTAAAGCTTATTATTTTATTGAATCTTCAAATTTTAAAAATGTTAATAAATCCTTTGCAATGTATAATTTAGCAAGACAATGGTGAAGAAGTTAGTCTTGATGTAGAAAATACACTATGGGCCAACTGTGTTGTAGCTAATGGTTCAGCGCTTGGTGCTGTTGTGTACACTGGTGCTGAAACTAGATCTGTAATGAATAATTCACAGCCTCGAAGTAAAGTCGGTCTATTAGATATTGAAATAAATCAGTTAACCAAGGTATAATTAACTTTTTTTTGTTTGATAAATCATTTTGTATTTATATATCTCAATAAAAATTGCAGCTTCTTTTTTGTGCTGTGGTTGGTCTAGCCTTTGTAATGATGTGTTTAAAAGGTTTCAGTGGTCCATGGTATCGGTATATGTTTAGATTTGTATTACTTTTCTCATACATCATACCAATTAGGTAAAGTATCAGCTATTTATATACATACAAAATAAATAAATAGTAAATACTATTTGTTTAATTTAGTTTGAGAGTAAACTTGGACATGGGGAAAGCATTTTATTCGTGGTCAATGCAAAGAGACGAAGAGATGCCAGATACAGTAGTTAGGTGTACAACAATACCCGAAGAACTAGGACGGATATCATATTTATTTTCAGATAAAACTGGAACATTAACTCAAAATTCAATGGTTTTTAAAAGGCTTCATTTAGGAACTGTATCTTATGGTGCTGAGTCTTTTGACCAGGTGAAATATATTATATATTTTTGAATTCACTTTTGACTATAATAATATTATCTTAGGTTGCTGATCAACTAAAATTGACCTTCTGCGGATCTGTTGAACCAACACATAATCGTAATTTGTCACAAGGGTCCACATCTTTTAAAATAAGACGGTCTGAGCAAACTCGTCTTCATGATGCTGTCAAAGCTATAGCATTATGTCATAATGTCACTCCTGTTATTGAAAATAATGTGCAAGGAAATATGTGAGTTTATTATTTTTTGAAATGTATGACATTTTTTTAAATGTGTTAAATTATGGATTTTAGTACTGATAGTCCAGTAGAACTTAGATCTGAAGCTGATCAACATTATATTAGAGAAGGTCTCCTATCTCGTGCGCAGTGTACTTATCAAGCTTCTAGTCCTGACGAGGTTTAATTTTATACTTATTTGTTGTCGTAAAAAAGTAGAAATTTAAAAAAAGAAAATGTTTTTTCCATATCTTACAGATTGCATTAGTAAAATGGACTGAAGATGTAGGATTAGCTGTGATTAAACGAGACTTAACATCACTTCAATTGCGGACATCTAATGGAGATATACTTAATTATACAATATTACAAATGTTTCCATTTACATCAGAAACCAAACGCATGGGAATAATTGTTAAAGACATTGCTACTGGAGATATTACATTCTATTTGAAAGGAGCAGATGTTGTTATGTCATCTATTGTACAATACACAGACTGGTTAGAAGAAGAATGTGGAAATATGGCGCGAGAAGGTTTACGTACCTTAGTAGTAGCTAGAAAAAATTTAACTGAAGACCAGTATGTAGAATTTGAAGTATGTATTTGTTTATTTTTTTTGAAATTAAAATATTATAATATAAAGTTAAAATTAAAGATATTCAAGGTCATAAATCTTTGATAAGAAATAATTATTTTTGTTTTTTGTTAATTTAAAACAAGCAGCTCTAGAAAAAAAATTTCATCAGCCTTTATTTCAGGAATTAAACAATTACCCACTTCTGATTTTTAAATAGTTATCTAAGTTGAAAATTCCATAAATAAATACATTTTTAGCTGAACTACATTTTGATATTGCAATACCTGTTGGTAAAGTATTCCAGTATGTATTTTAATTTAAATTGAATTTTTAATATAGGTTATTATTATAAAATTAAAATTAAGCAATAGTTTCATCCCCAAAAATAAAATTGACAAATTATTAAGGTAATGTTACTTTTCTAAAGCTGCTGTTTTTCATACCTGTTAGTGTAATATTATAACTCAGGTTATTTTTATTTGTTTAGTCTCGATTGAATTCAGCAAGATTAGCTGTAACAGGTCGAGCTCAAAGGGTAGCAACTGTTGTAGATACACTTGAACGTGAAATGGAATTGTTGTGTGTAACAGGAGTTGAAGATAAACTTCAAGTAAACGTTAGAAGAACTTTAGAACTATTGGGAAATGCAGGAATTAAAGTAACATTAACAAAAAAGATATATGTTGTTATATGTCTAATATTTATTAATTTTTATTAGATATGGATGTTAACTGGAGATAAACAAGAAACGGCTACTTGTATTGCTAAGAGTTCTCGTCTTGTTTCACGAACTCAGGAATTATTTATCTTTAATCCTGTACATACAAGAACTGAAGCTCATCAACAATTAAATGCTTTTAGAAAAAAACAAGATTGTGCACTTGTTATCACTGGTGATTCTTTAGAAGTGTGTATTATCAAAGTATATATTTGCATGTATTTATATTAATTCACTAACAACATTTTAAGATTTGTCTACAATATTATCAAACTGAATTGTTGGATGTTGCCTGCCGTAGTCCTGCTGTAATTTGTTGTCGATGTTCTCCAACTCAAAAAGCACAAATTGTTACTTTAATTAAAGCACATACTGGGAAAAGAACTGCCGCTGTTGGTGACGGAGGAAATGATGTTTCAATGATTCAAGCTGCAGACACAGGTACAAATTAGTATTTATTGGTTAAGGAAATTATAGATCAAGATATATTATAATTTGTTTTTTAATGAAAGATATAAAAAAATAATAATGTAAAGAACTGAATGAGAAAAATTTATATTTTATACTCTTATCTTTGTTTATGGTTCATAATGATTAACTATTAAAGTAAAATTATTAAGTATTTAACATAAAATTAAATATGTTAAATTTTGTGTAGGTATTGGGATTGCTGGTGTAGAAGGTCGACAAGCATCATTAGCTGCAGACTTTTCAGTGCCTCAATTTTCACACCTTGCTAGACTTCTTATGGTGCACGGCCGATACAGTTATAAAAGATCAGCATCACTAAGTCAATTTGTTATCCACAGAGGTCTTATTATATCCACAATGCAAGCTATATTTTCAGCAGTATTTTACTTCTCATCAGTAACGCTGTACCAAGGATTTCTTATGATTGGGTAAGGTTGATGTTGTAGGTAAGTTAATTACATATATTAATAGTTACAAGTACTGTTTGTTTTTAGATATGCTACACTCTATACTATGTTTCCTGTATTTTCCTTGGTACTCGATAAGGATGTTTTAGCTAAAATTGCATTGACTTATCCAGAACTATACAAGGAACTGAGTAAAGGGCGGTCATTATCATACAAGACCTTTTTTATTTGGGTTTTAATTAGCATTTATCAAGGTAACCAATGCGAGATGTAAAATAAAATTACAAATTATTTGTTTAATTCCATTTTTCTAGGTGGTGTAATAATGTATGGAGCACTATTTCTATTTGAAGATGAATTCATTCATATTGTTGCCATTAGCTTTACTGCTTTAATTCTAACCGAACTAATCATGGTCGCATTAACAGTGCGAACATGGCACTACTTAATGTTATTGGCTGAACTATTTAGCTTAGCTGTTTATATTTTATCATTAATCTTACTCAAAGATTATTTTGGTTAGTATATATTATATATTTATATTTGTTCAAACTAATACCTTATTGAAATAATTCTATTTCTGTTTGTAAATTTATTTAGATTCTCATTTCATACAAACTGAATCATTCCTATGGAAAGTCACTGTGATTACACTCGTCAGCTGTTTACCATTATACATTTTAAAATTCTTGAGAAAAAAATTTTCACCACCCAGTTATTCCAAGTTGTCATGAACACTTTAGTTGCTTTAAAAAACTACAGTAGTCAAATTGGATTTATAATCGAGGGAAATCAAACAAAACTATAAAGTATATTTATATGGATTTATAATCTTACCAAATTCAGCTTCAGTATTCTTCCATACATTTTATTGAAATAAATTGAAGATCATTTAAAATTACTCCCATAAGTACCCATTTATATTTATCATACCATTTGCATAAAAGTCACAACTAATACCGACTAGAATAAGTACAACTCTTAAAAATGTATATTTTACTAATATTATATATTTTTTTATTATAAAAGAATTAATTCATAATCTCCAAGAACTTTTAAATATTCTAATTGTGTTATTTGTGAGTTGAAGTAACTGTTTAAAACAATTTAAATTATTTTTATTTTTTAGTTTTGTTTTTATAGAATGTTTATATCTATAACTACAATTCATAGGTATATCAAAATATGGTTTTATTCACTTGACAGCTACTGTGTAAAAATAAACACTTCACTGGTTTTTTTTTTTACATTCTTCACCCTGCAAGCATTTTTTATTTGATAATTAAAATAATATAAATTACTCATTTGAATTATTATAAATTTGGTGCAGGGTCTGTGTACTGCAGTTAATATGATCGATCTTAAGTTGTACTTAAATCAAAATATTAATGTATGTCACCATTTCAATATTGTTCTAAGGATTTTATACATTTTGACAAGAATCTTAAAATTCATTTTTCATTGTAATGTTGGTATAACAGCACTAAAATATATAAATATTTACAAATTATTTTGGGGTAAAAATTTGTGCACAACCGAATACAGTAATTGGCTTTGTTTTCATATTTGAGAGATTCAATTTCAGAAAATAATTTACCCTACTGCTCAACATTTTAAAACTAGATATTCCCGTTATAAATTTTAAGAGGTATTTTTACTTTGTATAAATATCTTTTTAACTTTATATTGGTATAGTCAATGCTAAAAAAAAAAAAAAGTTTATTGTTCAATTCAAATTTAAAATGTTGATCAATATATTTTTTTTTTTATGTTGGATATATAATATAATTTATTAATGTTTAAAATATAATTTCTTTACAATAAATAATATATTCTAATGCGTTTATTAATCAATTTTGTAAAGCGCCTAATAATAAATGATAAAATATATATAACTGTTATTATTGAAAAATATAGTTTATTAAAAGTTCCTGAGTTGACAATATCGAATTTGCGTAATGTTAACTTGTGTCAATCTGTTCATTTTAAACCTCGATCAATATTTTAATATTTTTTTCTGTACCTCATTGTTTTATATCTATAACACATTCATTTCTAATTAATTATGTAACATCACCTATGCTATATAAAACAATTTTATTTTATAGAAAATCATAAGAATGCACAATTTAACATAAATTCCATTTTAACTATTCCCTATTTAATAATTTAAGATCTTAAATTTAATTATATAACATGATTAATTGATTTAAACATTTTACTATTCCCACAGTAGGTAGTGAATATTTAATTATAATGTGTAAAAGTTAAATAGTATGTCAGAAATATTTACATTTTTCAATGGTGCTTTTGATTATACATTTCCCTACCTATTTGTTTAGTATTTACTGGTCATTTTGTTAGAATGTTATTATTAATTTTTTTTTTTTGTGGCTGTTATTATTTTTCTAGTGTTAACTGCTGCAGTTGTTTTGCTTTAAAATATAATAATCTTTTTGTTACCCACCTCAACATTTGAAATAGCTTATTATATCTATTCATTGTATTAATGTGATTTAAAGTATAAAAGTATGTTTTGACTTAATAATTTATCAAATAATTTTTAATTAAAATTACATAAAATGATATTTGTATGTTTAAGATGTACCTATTAGAAAAGAATATATTATATTAACAAATAATTTATAAATAATATTATTTTTGTTTCATAGGGTAAATTAAATACATTATATACTATTGAAATGAAAATTGAATATTGCATGTCTGATCATCAAAACTAAAATAAAGTGATAACAGACTTCTTTGGCCTTGAAAATTTCAAATCACTAGAATTATAAATAACTTGTGGTACTGTTATATCACATCTGAAAACAATGTAAATTCTTAGAGAATTATAATATAAAAAGTAAAAATCAAAATCAGTGTTATGTAAAGTTTACAAACAAAAAAAAAATGTCCTAGGATAATGGGGGAACGGGTGCAGCCACTGTTATTAATAAATTAATGTATACCTGTAAGCAATGATAAACCATTTCTTATAAAAAAAAAAATATATTTTGTTTATATTACGTATAAGTACAGAATAAGAGTAACATTTTGAAAATATTACAGATAAGAACACTAAATAATTCTATTATCTGTGTTTATATCTGAAAAACCCAAAATCTTTGTAAATAATCTCTAGTTAATAGTGAAAAGATTATTCCATAATATTTTGCATACATATATTTCATTGTAAATATTTCTATTTTATTTTAATTAGTATAAGATACAACAAAATTTGATAAAAATAATTTATGAGTGATCAAATAATATTTAATTTTTTTAATCCAAGCTTACATGATCTATTTTAAAATTTCAACAGTAAAAAAATTTTGTACAAAAGTATTTTTAAAAACATGTTATAGTTTTTTTTATTAGTGCCAGATTTCTAGTAAAAAAGTTGCTATCAAGCACAAAAAAAAAAAAAGAGCTGATACTGGGAACGAAAACAGCTACTGAGAAAGTAGAATACCTAAAGTTATTTAATTTATATCTGTAGTCTATACACAAAAATAAACTATTGCTAACGAAAAGATTCAGAGCAAAGTTCAGTATGATGTATTTTAAAATGTAATTTTTAATTTTCGTGAAAATGTGTTTTTTCAAAACGCTTATGAAAAAAAAAATGCATTAAATAATTAGTGTTTAAGACCTTTATGCATACAATTTGTAGTTTAGGTACCTTGTGTTAAATTTTCAAGTATTTCTTTTATATACAGTCATAGTACCTAGTCTAAGTTTAATAACAGTTACCCATTTACCAAAATACATATAGAAATATCAAATAACTATAAATAGCATTAAAATTGTTAAAATGTTGTAAAAATGTTACTAAGTCTAAAAAAAAGCTAATATAACAAATTTTAAAAACTACAGGTTAGGTTACCTATATACAAAATTGTTTAACTAAATAACAAAAAGTCGTACACTTGGTCATATTGGTATTTCCCAGGTTTTTCCCAGTTTTTGTAATTATTAGGAAAACTACGAAAATACAACGACTTAATCACAAACTATAAAAAAAAAAATTCTCAGAAAATATTTTATTATTGAAATTTGAAAAAAAATTTCTCGTAGAAAGTGTAATCTTAAAAACTGATTATAAAACGGAACACAAACGAAAATATAAAATTTAAAAAAATATATGATACTGAAGACGGGTGTAAGTGAATAAATGCTAGATGGGTTAGGTATATAAAGTTATTTAATTTATATTTGTAATCAACGATGAACCATTTCTAACGAAAAACGATTTGGAACGAAGTTCGGTTGTACCTATGTTCTACATGTATTCATTAAAAGGTCGTAATATTTACGAACTTGGTCATATAGTAAAACTTTAATAAAAGAATAACAATTATACTGCTTTACACTTAATTTTTTTTTTTTTACACTTAGTAAGACTTATAATGAACCTTCCTGTCAAATTTTCAAATATTTCTCTTTAGTCTAACAATTTGATCCGCAAAACAACTTCCAAATAAAAATTACGTAAAAACAAGCAAAATTAAAATTTCTATAAAAAACGTAAAAATGGCTTAGTTTACCTGCATTTTACCACGTCTGGAAAAAACAAGTATAAGTTTTCTGACAAAATATCACGTCTACAAATATTTTTAACTATAAAAATAAAAGAATTATTTTCGTAAATTAAAATATAAGAGAATTTAATGTATATCTGAACGCAACGATTAATCTTTGCTAACAAAAAATGATTTTGAGTAGAGTTCTGTTTTGCTTGTTTAGAAATATTTACGGTTCGAAAATAATACATTTAGTACATTTGCCTATTTTTTTATGAAAATCCCCGGGGAAATCGAAACAAAATTTCTGGTAAAAAAAATTGTCCGCAGAAAAAAACAATTAAAAATAAACGTCATTATAAAACCTATACATTCCTCGCTTCGCTTAAAACTTAAAATATAGATGTATTACCTACGACTTTGTCTACTATTTTGTTTTTGTGCAGCTTACATTTCTGTAGTTTTGTCAGTATAAATACTATTTACTCCAAATTATTAACTACGCCAAGATAACTAATAAATTAATAAATACAATTTTTTATTTAAAAAATACCAAAAGAACTGTGTTAGCTATCCCTTTTCAAAAATCTTTCCTTAGTTGATAGCGAATAATAAGTATCTACTGTGAACACTTCAAGCTTATGCCTGGGGTTTAGGCTGTGCGTTGACTTTCGTTGACATGGACTGATAACGGAACCATGTGTTCGAATTTTTGTGGAGGGGGACACAAAGATTGAATTAAAAAGGAGATAAATTATATCACGCTCACAGTAATCGTTCAAGCATTGTATTCTAGCATTGTTCTATATTTCATAGTTTAGAAAAGCACCGCTAAAATCGTTAAGATTTTTCTATTTTCCCTACTTGGTATTCCATGTCTTAAAACTTGATTGCACCGTTAACAAATACTTTATAATCTATGGTTACCACTTATTATACGCCTGTAACACTTACCACACGGCTATGATTTACCTATATGGAGGTAGCTGTTATTCATTGGGTTTGGGTTATTTTTTAATAGATTAGATATATTTTATTTTCACGGTGAAACAGACTTGATATTTAATATAGATATATCTGCAGATTTTTATTTTACTGTATTATATAAATACCGGTTTTAAATTTTTAGATTTTTATACTCATATTAATATCGACTTTGACGACACTTATATTGGCATAATATAAACCGAATTCCAACTCTAAGTTCTTCAATGATAGAGCACCGTTTATGTATATAAATACCAAATATTATTTTTGAAATAATTTACCTAGTATGAATGAGAATTGGCTGTACCATAATTTAACGTTTCTATATGCCATTCTATGACCTTTACCCATACCAGAAATTAAAAAAATGGACTCCTAGGTACCTTCTGCCTCCAGCGCAGTGACCTTCAATTTATGTACTCGTGAAAAAAAGTAAATTTTCGATTTTTATATTATCACGGGGCTATAATTTTACTACATGAATGGAATGCGCTTTGTGTACCTACTATTGTAGATACAAGTAGTGATTACTGATTAAACTGCATTTGTAGGCATATATTATTATAAGGTGTAAGGTATTAAAATAGATTAAAAGTTAAATAATACTTACCTATTTAAAGTATGCTAGTTTAAGCATTTAAAAAAATTCAAACTAATCGAAATGTCGAGAACCAAAACTATACGGAGATCACGTGTTAAAACAATAATTGCACGGTGATAACAGTATCTTCAAAATAAGTACTCACCTAGATCGTAGGTAGGTGTACTAAAGACTGAAGTGGATAGGTAGGTACTTAATAGTAGTATGGTACGTGCTTTCTGAACAACGACCGCACGCGTTAATCGGCGTACAATCCAATCATCGCATGTGTGTCACGTGCGTGAAAAAAACTATCGGATATGTGTAGTAAACTTGTCGGAAATACGGTCACGAGAAAATAAATGATAATAATAAGGTTCGTCTGATATGATAATCTAATTATAATTGTAATCGCTGGCGGTCAAACCAATGAACGTCAAACGGGGGTGGGGAAGGATATACTATATAAATATAGTACCTATATGCAGGGCCGGCTTGAAGGCGATGAAAATTGTGCACGCGTACAGAACCCTGAAATTTCAAAGGCTCTACGTCTAGTCGTTATCATAGCCAGATAGTAACTTCACATGATTCTTTAGGAAAATCCCAATTAAAATTGTATCATAAAGATTTATCTACGCTTGGTATTAGAAGATGAAAAAAGGTCGATTTTGCTATATCGCCCGTTAGTTGGAATGAAACAGCACATGCGAGTACAGCGTCCTTTTAAGTCAATTATCTGCTGTTGCAGTTTCACAAGTTCACAATTGAAACGAAACACGGCTGACAGAGAGATAGGTATACAGAATAAATTAAATATACGATAATACATGATTATCTTATATTCGTACCTATATGGGAATTTAAAAAAAGGATAATTCTGATTCAATATAAAAGTTTGCTATTAGCAATTATAAGTAATAAATAACCATTACTATCAGAGGCAAATTGGGAAAATATTTCGATGCGGGATAATAGTAAATAAACCAGCGCGAGGCTGTTGTAAATGATGTTGAGTTTTTTTACATCCATGAAATTTTTAAGTTTCAACCACAAACATTTTCGACTATCATAAAATAACCAATTTATTATAGATATATATAATATTATGTATATATTTTTATATAAATGGCAATATATTAATATTTATTTTGACTCTCTTTCCCATAAATTAGGTTCATACCCAATTTTATATTTAGACCTTGCCATAAGTATAGCACCTCACCTGAAATTCTTCATATTCCATATTTTATAATCAATCGTTTTAACTTAGGTACACTATTTCGAAACATTTTTTTATCAAGCAAAACAAAAATATGACTATCTGTTCAAAAAACAACCATCTTACCTTTTTGATACATTAAATTCACTCAAACTGACGAACAATTTTAATAAAATCTTACAGGAAGATTAGAAATAGGTACCTATTAAAATAATAAGTAACACAAATTAACATAAAAAAAACACGCACTTTCGTCGTCGATTAGTATTGAGGAGAGTAAGTAGAAAGTAGTCATCCCACTCGTGCACTCGTACTAGCAACTAGATCGACAGGGTGACCTGCATAATATTATAAACGCTGTGCTCGATGGACGATGCGAACATAATAATATACATGCAAACATATATAACGCTAATTGTAATAATAATAATTGTACAAAATAATACCACAGATCAATTAATGAAACCATGAACATTAGATAATAACATTTTAACTAATCTGCGATACCTAATCTAGATAACCGATTCTAAAGTTATTTTTCTACTTTTATTTTTTATCGAAAAACATTCATAAATCACGATTCGTTTATTAATTTAAATAATAATTAGAAAAAAGATTTAAAATTATTTACTTACGGAGCAGTTTAGTTCATTGGGAAAACTCCCAAATTCCCGATGGGTAAATCCGCCCCTGGCCAAAAGCTGCGAGGATATTTACTGTCTATATATTTGGAAACGTTTCACGAAAATTAAAATTATTTATCGCATGCATTCATACACCTAAAAGGGTAACGCCGATTAGGCGTTATCCTTTAAATCATACTACGCCGGAGAAATAGTATCTGATACAGTGAATAGGACTCAAACCGATGGTTAAAATTTTGGAAAAAACATATTCTATCAAAATTTAAATTATACCTACACTTACGTACAATTTTTGAACAATTTCATGACGGGTCGATTAGTGACACTAGAATATCTCGTTTTTCGGTTGGAGCAATATTTTACATAAATTATAAATTTGAGGTCATATAACATCTTTTGTATTAATAGTAAAATAAATTGTTTAAAATATTTCTAGTAGTCTGTATAAAGCGTATAAATTAAAAATAATATTAATAATAATAATTATAATAAATAATAATTCGTACGTTTATAATTTGTTCGTTTTTATTTTACATATTTCTTACCGGTTTTTCTTAACTGTATATTATAACTACTGTTTGAAAAATAAAAACATGGATAACTTACTCAGTAACGAGATCCAAAATGTAACAATGAAGGTCTCTAAATAATTTTTGATTGGATTAAGATTTTTGGTCAAATAGTTGTTTCAGATAGAAAAAAAATACACATCATAGTAAAAAAATAAAGCCCTATAATATCGCTCAAAATCTAAAATGCGAAGGCAGTATCGGCCTGGAATATCAAAATATCTATCGTAAAGCATTTGTTTGAAAGGGCCTCAACCTGATTTCTTTCCTGAACTGGACTTAATGCTGTTTGATGGTATGCTTTCATTAACACTATCTATACCAGCATCATCATTTGGTACAATATTTTGATTAAATGATTTTATATTGTCATCAACACTATTACAGGTCAGTAGGTTATTTTCAATTAGTTCACACACAGTATCCGATAAAAACCCCAACATACTCAAGTATGGCCACTTCGGTTCAGGGTATATGCATCCTTCAACCTCACTTCGTGGAGTATGGTTAAAAAAAATTAATGAAATAATATGTTATCAATCTTTTTTAATATAATTATAAAAACTAATAAACAATATTAATATTACAATATAAATGTAAATTTTGTAAACATGATTAAAATTGAAGTTGAATAAATAAATTAAAATTATTTTATAAAATACTGGGTAAATAATGTAAGTATACATTATTTCATTTTTATTAATTATAATATATTTACCTATATACAAATGCTTTCCTTGACTTCTATTTAGCGAATTGGTCAATAGCCAATACATTCATCTCATTGAAATAGATTCAAGCAAAACATTTTCATTATTAAGAATAGTAAATTAATTTAATTTTTTTTTTTCAATGAGTTGATCACATATTATAGTTGCAATAGTTTTTGACTCTTTCTAAGACCGAAACCGATCTTTCGCCTGAACAATTAGATACTGGCAGAGTATAGTAAAATCGCGATGCAATTTCAATATTAAGAAATAAATTATCAATTATCCAACTTTATGTTTCTCAGCATTGTCAATAAAGTTTATGTATTTGGTTTGGATTGGTTTGATTCATCCGATTTGAGGAAAATAGAATTCACTTTAAAACTCAATCGCACTGCTTCTTGAATAAAATCTTTTTCTATATTATCGCAATAAATATTTCGATACTGATCTGCTTTCTTTTCAATATCATCCGTTTTTGGATTTCCCAGATTAAATAAAAATCAAATTGATAATAAATTTTATTGTAAATAATTTTTCTTTTAGCCAAATATAAAAATAAAAGTAAAATTATAATATTATATTTAGTGGAAACGCGTATTTAAGTGCGCGTACCGAATAGGTATACTATCGTAATCACTGATAGTATTCTCAAAATAGGAGTCTTTCAAAATTTGCACCTTTAAAATCTTGCGTCCCTGGGCAGATGCCCTTCATATAATTTAGCTCTGCTTGTACTGCTGCAAGTGAGTATAGGTATCAATCGGAGAGTAGGTTTTACAAAACGCTAGGTAGCCTCGTGAAAATGTGTTTATATTCTTCTCGCAAAAAATGAAAGATGCATACCGAGTCTTCCAAAATACAGAACAATATTTTTCTTGAAAACCAATTGGATTCGTTTCCCTAGTCTACCATTTGAAGTCCCGAACAAGAACGATTTATCTTGTTCTAAGGCTCGAGACTTATTGCACTTAAAATTCACAGAAAAGGGCTTAATAACGTTAAAAAGCATTAAAATAAACAAATATTATTAGACCAAATGGTAGAAGTGTTTAAATTTTCCCTGTATAGCGACTTTAAATTATTAAACATAATTTTCTAACACAACACAAATTAAAAAATTATTTTGTTTAAAAAATTTGTATGTATTTCAAAAAAAATAACTTTAGGTAAACTTAAGTTTTGTAGTGTTAGACAATTGTGTTAGATAAGTTAAACCTGTTAGAAGGGGAACATTTAAACCGTTCTACCATTTTTGCCTTTTTAAATATTTTTCAAGTGGCTTTGTCAAAGTTTTTTTTTAAAGTGTTTTTTTGTGGATTTTAAGTATATTAAGTTCCGAGCCATATAATAAATTATTAATAATAATGTAAAAACTCGACGCGTCGACCCGCAACAATGGCTACCGTTGCGTCGATGACCGAGTTTTACAATTAGCTGATTTGATAAAATTTTAAGATTTTACTTCAATCAATAGGACCTAGTAATTATAAAATAATAATTTTAGAAATTACTAAACTACTATTATTTTATACTGTAATTCTTAAACACTTTCAGCGCTTAGTGTTAATAATTTAATTATAATAATACTCATGTAATAATATTGCAGTCGTGTATTAAATACAATTTTCCCCTCCCCCCTAAATTTACGTTAGTTTCTGATATTAAAATCGGTAAAATATCGAGAGTTGATTGAGTAGGTAAAACTAAACAAATATGATGAGTTGGTGTTTTTTTTCGGAATACCATTTCGTAAATAAATTTCAAATTTTGGCGGAGTTTAGATTTCCCGATCCCGGGTAGCTGAAACGGAAGAAGTAACTACGAAAATTTAGAGTGGTTGTTTTATTTATTATTATTGTTTTTTTTTGGAAAGAAATCGCACCACGCGGGATGCTGCGCGGCAACGTGGTGAAGCGGCGGCAACGACAAGTGGCAACTGTGCCCCTCCCCCGCCGGCCAGGCCGCGCAGACAAAGAGAGAAACGCGTTGGTCGTGACGGGTGGGAGACACGTTGGTGTGCTTATTTGCCGCCGCGTCTCCGGCCTCCTACCGCCCCTGGTGGTAGTACCGCACGTCCGCACAGCGGAATGACGACCGACTCTCTGAACAGCTGATTCGTGACTACCGTATTCGTGCGGTGCCGAACCTTTCGGGCTATTTATTTATTATTTTGTTATTTTTTTTTTGCCATTTACATTATTTCGCGGTTTTTGCGTCCGCCTCTGTACGCCTGTTCCATTGTTTTCGTTACTACATCGCCTGCCGTGACCGTGGTCGCGGTGTTCTAACGTGTTATTGGCGCGTGCCGAACTTTCCTCCGTATCGTCGCACTCCGTCCGCGTACGATACACATGTCTCGTCGTGAAAATATTGATGGTCTTTCATTAGTTTAATTACACACCCGGCGGTCGGTGGACAGTGTATCATTATTATTGTTAGTGTTTATAGTAATAGTTCGTCGTCGTAGACAATAATAATATAATAGGTAGTAGATAGAAGTATACGACTATTGTTCGTCGATGCATTATCGTCGGTTTGTCGGTTTTCTGTCTTCCCATTCCAAGTTTAATTATCTCGCCGCGATTGTGCCCCCCCAGACGGTCTCCGTGCTGCGCTGGTCAGATAATAATATACCCGGAACCGAAGCACGAGCAGCGACAGTACGTTCGCGCGCGCCACCAGGTGAAATATGAAAAGTGAAAATGTGGTGTCTAGTGAGCCAACCAAATGCCGTCGTCATAGAAGTCAAACTCGACCATAAGGCAAAGGGTTTGGAATGCTTGGAAAAAGTAAACGAGAAAATAATTTCCTCATTAATACCTACTTGCTTTATATAACCTGCTTTATACTTAACTTTTTTTTTACCTACTATTCAATCACAACAATGCTACTATCAAATATATTGTGTTGACAACTTTTAACTTTTTCTTCTTTTCATATTACTTATTATCCGATTGGTCCTTCCATTATGCACATTTTTTTAAATATTTGATACCTATTTTATTGAATTTGTTTGGTTTTAAGTTAAAACTTTTAACCCCTGTTCACAACAAGTGTTAGTTACAGATTTTAGGTATAAAGTATAAAGTATAAATGTATCTAATACCTATTGTAAGTTAGTAGGAACAAGTATACAAATTACCTACTGTTCTAAATATTTACAAATTGTATAAATACTTAATTGCTATAATTTCAAGAAAAATATTTAAATAATACTTAGGTATTGCTTAGTAGCAATATTTTCATTATCTATAATATACTAGTTATCAAATTTTTTTCAAGTTTTTATGTATAATTTTTTGCAATTTTATACATTATACTTTGGTATGTCCATAATTATTATTTTATTTTTAAAGTACATATTACCTACATTAACCCCTAAGCTCTAATATTACTGATCTATTTGGTATCTATTATTTACCTATTATTATTTTTGTAATTTGTGCATAATTTAAAAAATAGAAAAACCTTAACAAATACAAATAAGCTTAGGTAAATATTTATCTACTAAGTACTTATACAAATTCAAATTTATGACAATGACATAGTTATTAACAATTAACAGTTAAAGTAATAACATTATAGTAATTACTTTAATTATTATTATTACAGTTTATTTACTATTTTTTTAATATTTATGAATTGCCCATTTTTTTTATAAATACTTAGCTACCTATTAAATTCTGAGAATTAGCACAATGTCACTGTTCAACCTAATGAAAACCTAACCTAATTTGTGTTTTTACTAATACTTTATGTAAAACAAATTAAAATTTTCATATTGTTAATTAGGTAATTAAATAAATAAATAATTAATTTAAATTAATGTTTAATTGATTCAGATGTAATTGTTATACAATTAAAAGTAAGTTTAGTGAGTAATTTTTGGGGTAAATGTGTTATCTAATTAAGCAGGTCTCTTTATTTTAAAATTACAATAATGATTATGTTTTATAGGTATGTGAATGTTTGGGCATCAACAAAGAATGTGATTATTTTGGATTGCAGTACAAAACAGTCAAAGGGCAAGATGTATGGTTGAATCTAAGAAATGTGATTGAACATCAAGTTGCTGGAGTACACCCATATCGTTTTGCACTCAGAGTTAAATTCTGGGTACCCCCTCATTTATTGCTACAAGAATCTACCCGGTAAGAGTTTAAGTTCAATACCTAATATTATTCATATTAGGATATAAATTAATATTTAGTTTAAATGTGTGGATTTAAATTTTTTTATTTCATATTAACATAGATAAATAATGGGGTACATAATATGTAGGTATGTACAAATATTTTTTTACAATTAGAAAATATAATATATTATATGTCAGTTTGTGTTTATATTGATTATACTTTTTGATTCTAAATTATAGAATGCCAACAGGTTATCTATTGCCTTGTCTATTGCTGAATACCCCTAGTATCATTTTATCTCTCACATTATTTCTGTTTAAACATCATTTAAATAAATAAGTTATAATTTATTATCAACCACATAATATGAAGAATAAGAATAACTAGAATAAAATGATTATGGTACTCGTTCAATATGGTGTCTACAATGAATATATTATTATCTCCTATAATTTTATGTTGATTTATATCATTTAATATGCTTTCTACAAATAATAATTGTCATACATATATAATGCGTTATTTCTAATGTCATTTTTTTCTGAATCTCGTTGCCTACTATTTTTAAGAACTTCATTCAGTTCCCCACACCACAAATTATTTGGTTTTTAATTTTAGTAAATATTGTAAATATAGTAAATAGTAGATGTTTGTTCATCAAGTAATAAATCAAGTTTTTTTTTTTTAAAAAAAAAAACATTTCTTCATTTTGAATGGTATGTTAACACAAATAACTCATAGTCAAGCTTATAGTTGATTCATTTTTGGTGTAAAAAGCTTAATTCTTAGTTTAAAAATGATTAAATATGTATAGATATAATCATATTTGATAGAAGCCTTATTTTAATTCCAAAATTATAAAGTTTATACAGTAGATAGCATACTAAATCATGATATGTGTGATAGATAGTATATTGAACGAGTACCATAGTTTCTAATTTTATCTATTGAATTTCTACACATATAGTCACATTTCACATTATCTACTTTTACTGTCTTCTACTGTTTCTTATAGATAGGTAATAACTGAAAAATGTTAATAATGAATAATCACATATAACAATGAGTCTCATATTCATATTCCAAAAAGTATTTAATTTACATTAAAAACTGTTAAATTATTAGACTACCAATATAAAAATTACCTACTTTTTGCAAGTAATCTAATCTTTAATAATTATTTTCCAATAAAATAGATTAGTAATTATATTTTTCTTATACTTATGATCCAAAATTATTACCTAATCTGTTTAGAGTAATACTTTTCATTACACACTAATAATAAATACACAGACAAAAGGATAAAGGTCAAATTGATTATAAAAAATCATGTATGATAACCCATACAGAAAGAATTGTGTTCCCAGAAAATTTATAATTTGTTTGCCATCTATCCAACTATCCAAGGTAAATGTGATAAATGAAATCATATTATATGATAATTATCATATATTAATTGGAACAGGTAGTGATATATATCAGTACATCACTTATATAATAATATACATTTTAGATACATAGGTATTTTGATATTCATTAGGAACCTAGTTCAGTGCACAGTTTTTAGAAGATTGAACAAATACAAAAATTGCATATTTATTTTGGATGATCTTTGAACTACTTATGTAAGATAGAATTACCAATATGTTTCTTGTCTATGTAAAGTTAATCATACAATTTATTTTTAACATTTTATTTTATAATTATTATGATTTTTAACACTACATATTTTTATTTAATGAGAACAAACCATTTTTGAGAGCCAAAAAAGTTACTTTTACCTTTTATAAATTAATAAATTATATATATTTTTTAATTTTAAAATTTGTTCTTCTATATAAAATACAAACTTAGTAAAATAAGTGTTGGTGTACTACTTGTCTAGATTAGAATCAAGAGTTTATTATATTAATCATTTGGCCTTTCATTTGATGAAGAAGAAGGTACAGGGAGCTGGAGTAATTCATCTTTTGCATTATACCTCCTTTTAGTTCTTTTATTTGAATAAATTACCAAATTCAGGAATATAACATTTGTAAATAATAGTTTTGGATAATTTCAGTGATTATGAACCATCTCAAAAACATATTTTAAATGATAAAATCTAGGTTTTAATTTTTTTTTTTTTTAGATTGTTATTTTCGTTTTGTAGACTTCGTTTTTTTATAAATTAATTTTGGAATGAAGTTTATTTAATAGTATTAATATTATATCATATTATTTTATTAAAACTTATAACACTTTATTAAAATAAATTATTTAGTTGTGCACGTGTTCAGTTAAATTTGACCTTAAAGATAATACATTTTAAACATAAAACTACCTCAGGCTCCACTGTACATACCTAAATTGAGTTTACACCCAATAATAGTAAACATTCTCTTTTGTATTTTATTTAAAACCAACGATGCTTGTGAAAATACTTGTCAATCTAATAAACTGTTGTACTGCACAAATTAGATTTCTTTCATATTTTAATACTTTTTATGTTTTTATTTTTTTTTGGTATTGTAAGTATATAAATGGTTTGTTCCTGAAATATTTAAGTATATGATTCTCAGTGAAGATTGGTTAAATATATTTTAAATACATTATTATTTTTATGATTTTTGTCAAAATTTGGATAAACACTTATATAAAAAAAAAAAATACTACTACATTACACTCAATTTTATTTTTAATCATTTTTTACAATTTATGGTGAACCTTGTGTTAAATTTTCAAGCATTTTTGTTTTGTGTAAATAATATTTTTATTCACTTAAAACCATATATTTAAACTAATATATTCCTCGATGTGCTTAGAAACTAAAAAAAATATATGCTTAATGTTCTATTGGTTCTTGGTTAGTTTTAGATTCAAGCTCTTAGTTTATTTTTAATATGTAATTTTTAGATAAAAATATCTCAATAGTAGTATATATTTTTAGAGGAAATATAAAACACGGAAATTGTTCAAGTACAATAATTTTCATTTAAATTTAAAAAAATTATTCAATTGCAAGCATTTGTAAGGCCTTCAAATGTAATACAGGTTCATTAATGTGTTAATATCACTTTATTTTAAAACTCAGTTAAATTATTTAAATTGTAGAAATTAATTATAATTACATGCATAATATTTTAGTAATTGTATTGTCCACATTAGAATACAAATTGTAAATTAAACAAAAATAAACATAAAATTAAACATCTTAGTTTAACAAGTTTGTTAATATCTATCTTAAAACTGCATGTTATCAAAACCTAAAAAATAAAATTTAGAAAAATATTTAATTTCATTTTTGTAATAAGTGCGTAGGTAAAACATATAAATTGTAACTCTAAAGTTATAATTTGTTTTTCTTAAATAAATCTTTTAAGTAAATGTTGATAATATATGAATATTTACTAAGATATACTATCAATATATAAAATAATGTACCTTATGTGAATAAGAAAATATATTCGACTTTCTATGGCTTAGTTATTTTGTGAAACAAAAATGTACTCACAATTATTCATTAAGATAAAAAACTTTTAAAACGTTAAATACACCTAGTTAAATTTAAATGTATGGGTTTTTATTTTGAACATAGGTAACCTAAAGGGTTCCTAGTGTTTATAACCATAAAAAAAAATGTTTATTTACTAAAATATTAACAAATATAACTGAACTGTATACGAAAATTGACTCTTACATATTATGTCAACTATTGTAAATGAAGTGTGACTAAATCTAATAGTTTGTAACTGTAAAACATTGTTACTTTGTCTATTATTGTTTAATGGTTAACAAGTAAACAGTTAAACTCAATCGAACAGTGGGCCCATTTAGAAACAACAATAATAAAGGGAAAGTGCCTCATAAAAAAAAAAAAAAAAATTGTCCAATGTCTGATACAAGCATATACATATAGTATCCAAGTAATAATAATTCTATCCTATCATTAATTTATACAATGATTTTAAATAAACTCAAGGTCATCAAAATAAGATTTTATTTGTACAGATTTAAAGATGCTTTTTTTTTTATCAATGTCCTTGTTATTATCCTACCTTATCCCCAATATTAATATTTTTAACAATAATAAATTGTTTTTTAAATTTCGTAATTTGAGTTCAATGCTACTTACAAGATTTTCTTAGTTAAATTTGACAATCGTGCAATGCGGTTAATGACCTTGTCATTAACCCATTGATTTTCCTAATGATTATCGATCTTTTTTCTGGTTTCTATTCTGAGTCGCACATTATCCAAGCGTAATTGAACAATTTAGTTTGATATCGATTTCAATACCACATTATCTTATATTGTGATCTCGATTATGAGTTTATAATGCGTTCGTTGTTGTTTTTACTTCGACTACGGATTTGGCTTTGCACTTAATATAATATGTATCTACTACCTATCTGTAAATGATCCTTAACAGTAATAAATATTTTTCTTATCAAAAATAATTAGCAATTCATAAACCTTTGTAAAAAGTATAATATGTATTGTATTGTGTTTTATTTGAAAGAAAAGTATATTAGTTTTATTAGTATACATAAAATGTAAACTAGTATTTTTATAGCGCTAAAAAAATACCTATTTAGATTTTATACAATTATACGAGCCATAGTTATTAGTCATTAAACTATAAAAGTCAAATCCCGCCGTCTGTCTGTTTAATATTGAATTTTATCATAAACTTATTATAATACCGCCTAATGTTCAACAAAACCATGTTTTCATTCTGGGTGTGTAATAATATTCTGATGGATTTCATGGACAAAACGTTCTTATGAAATCGTATTAGCTGTCATCGCCATATGCTGTTTTTATTGTTAGTTTTATCAATTTCTATTAAAGTATTATTTATATGAAACATATCTGTATTATTTTATAAAATCTGATTTAAATTCCACTCGCAGAGTTATTTTTGTAGCCCGTAAATCTTTATTGAAAAGCTAAAATGATTTCATTATTATAAAATGTAACAGTGCAGGCCGGTTCCATATTATAATATGATCTTTAGACGAGTCGTGTAGATGTATTATAAGGCCGTGGAAAAAGCTGCTAGACATTTTTACGGGAGATATGAGAATATGCGGAGATGACGAAGAAACGGAGGACAAGAAGTAGCTTTGCGTGGGATAAATACCAAGAAGACGATTATGTGTAATTGCCTATTATTTCACAAAATATATGCAATAATTTACGGATAGCGGTGTTAATATTAGAATCTAGATATTAGAATTTTGTTACTAAAATACATTTTAAAATTAATTGTTTTTGTCCATAATAATGAAACACACAAATTTTCAAGGGATAGACATATGGAAAAAAGTTGAGAAGATAGCCTAGGATACAAAAAGATTTAGAGTTTATATTATCTGTATGTAACGATACATCATTGCTAACAAAATGTGACTTTAACTGTAATGAAGTTTGATTATTTAAACCTTTTACGAATTTTCTCAAAATTTGAACTTAAAACACTTATACAAATAACCTGCTACATAACATTTATTTTTAACCACTGTTATACATTATGTACAATTATCTATAAATTTTGCTCAGTAAAACAATTTAATCCATATAAATCAAAAAAAAGTGTCAAATGCCTATAAATAGTTCAAAAATCGTCAACGTTTTTTTAAAAATTCTAGAAGAAAAAACGTAGATAGAGACGTCTAAATAAAAGCCTTATATATATATATGTATATACATTTAAAAATAATATATTCCTCGTTGTGTTCAGAATCTAAAATTATATTTTACGTCATTATAATAATAATTTAATTTTTAACACATTTAAAGCTTATGACAAGCTTAAGATAAGCTTATGTTATAAGATTAAAATGTCGTTTCATCATAATTATGTTACGCTCTGATGTGCACTGTGGAGTGGCCAGTGATCAACTTTAAAATTTGGTACATTTCTGTATGTTTAATTATAGAGTAGGTAGGTATGTATTGTTTTCTAAGAATAGGTGTATTACTTATTATTAACTTTATGAATTACATCTACCTAATTATTATTTTAAAGTTTACATGAAATTGTGAAAAAATACATTTTCGAGTTATGTATAAAAATAGATAATTTTTTTTAGTGAATGAAATACTAACAATTAGGTAATTTTTTTCGCCGTTTATACGATCATTTCCAAATATAATATTTTCTCATATATATAAATAAATTTAATTAGAGACTTATTATAATAGTACATAATGTATAATTAAATAAAAATGCTGATATTGAGGATATAAGTGCCATTGTAGGTGAAAAGTTGGTATAGTAAGATACATACAATTATTTAATTAATATGTGTACACTAACAAAAAACGATTCTGAGTGAAGTTCTGCTATACATATTTGGGAATCTTAAATCGATTTATGAAAAAATTGGGTTTTTCCTAATTTGCCTAATTATAAAGCAAACTCATATAAAAAAACTGATTTTTTTTATTCGCCATGAGACCAAATTTTCTTTTCGAAAAGATGTTAGTTTTAAAATTTGGTGTAAGTTTTTAGCTAAAAAAAAAAAAATGGGAAAAAATTTAAAATTGTAAAGATCGTTAACGCCATAAAGTTATTAGTTTTTATTTGACGTTATTTCCGATTTTTTCAGTTATTATGAAAACCGCTTGGAAAATCCAAAAGTTCCCTGTTTACCAGTCAACTAGATCAAAAATGAAACAATAAAGGTCTCTTGTCATTTTTTTGATTGGATCAAGATTTATGATATAAAAGTAGTTTACCGACAGAAAAAAAATAAATGAAAAAAAAAAAAACATGTCAGTAAAACCAATACATTCCTGGCTATATTTAGAATCTAAAATATATACATATAAATATATTTTATATTTTATATTTATAATGTTGCCTATATTTTATTTATTTTTTTCTACGTTTTAATAATTACGTAATAAAATAATATATTTTTCTAAGGGGGTATATAAAAAAAAATTAACCAGACCGTAATATGGTTGTTATTTATTAAGTTTCCAGTTGAACAACCTGTACTTATAAAAAGCACACACACAATAGATATAAAAATTATAATGTATACTCGTCATAATTTAAAAAAAAAAAATCCCATTAGCAGCCGTATCTTTGTACAATTTTATATATGTCCGTATCGCTGTTATTGTCTAATAATGTCTATTAATGTTTCTTTTTTACACAATGGTTTAATATTGGAAACGAGTCTTTTGGATAATATAATATCAGTATTATATTTATTTCTACAGCAGATAAAAGCTTGTTGAGTAGTGCATTAATTTTCAACAATCCTTCAAAGACGACAGTCTAACCAGTGTAATATAATATACCTTACATATACAGGACGGTTATTTTTATCACGAACCAGCGATTATAAATATCTACGAATATTACGAGTATATTAATTAATTTCGGTTTTTTTTACCAGGACATATTATATTGTGTAGAATCGTTTACTCATAATTCGTAATTCCATCATTCGTACAAAATTGACAGCAGCTGTTACGTGCCAAAACCTCGTAACTTAAAAATTGATTTTACAATAAACGTTAGTGAACTTGGGTACATACTGTTTAAATAATAAAATTAAGTGGATTGTATAATAATTAACACGGTGGTTTAAGTTAAATCGTAATTTCAAAAAGGACAAAATCTCCTATATATACATTATATTGATCATATCGAAATTGTGAAACGTTTATTTGTAACTCTCCCGAATAATGTGTTAAAATAGAATTACGAGGTTTTATACATAATAGCACTGATTATAAATACGAATTGTATTACAATATAATAAAATCAATGGTACCAAATAGCTACCTATCGATATTGTTTTAAAATCAAATTACTCAACATTTTCGTTAAGACTACCGGTTATTTAAAAAAATCACCCGTAAAAAACATTATATTTTTTTGTATTCACATTGGCCTTTCCGGATTATACCTATCTGTTCACGTGTGCTGGCGATGCTTTAAATTCATTTCACGAAAGTATTTCAGTTATAGAAATCCGAACAATGTTTAGTGCAACTTTTTGCAATTTTTGGTACATTTTTAACGATGACATAATTTCAATACCGTCCGTTGATGTTTCGTATTTTTAATACCTACTATTTTTACTATTGTATATTCAATTTATTTCTCGTATTTTTGTTAATGCGTTATTAAACGCAAATTTCAATAATTCAATTCGAATTATGCCGTTTTTAGTAAAATAAACATCCAATTTCATATATAAGATAGGGCTGATAATTAGAAAAAAAGTAACACGCCAAGTTCTTTAAACGCAAATGGTTGCGACGTTTAACGTTCCTAGTCTTATCGAATTGTAAAACATTGGCACTGTAACACGATTGTATACAACCCGGGTAAAATATTTTAAAAGAAAGGAATTTTGTAACAAGTTCGTGTGAAATATTATATACAAAATAATAAATCGTTAAAATCGATCATTTTGCTACAAAAATACATAAGCTTTTTTATACTATTATTATTGCTTTAAAGCGCGAGGCAATGCTCTTCAATCAAAACATCAATTTACCACCATTTCGACTTCGGCGGCACAAAAAAGTTATTGTTTGTATGTCACCGCCGTATCCGTAGGTACCATAATAATAACCATTCAAAACAATAATAATTGCACCGAACAAAAGTCCCCCGGGTGACGTGCGGTCCGCGGTCGTATAAAACAAGGGGCAGCGTCCTCCGCCCCTCGCTCGCCGCGCGGTGTCCCGTCCGGTTTCTTTATTGAACCCGCTAATGAACCGTATTCCTTCACAGCACGTGACTAATTATTCGTTTGTCGCGTCATCGGCACGTTGCAATGTTCGCTAACTGTAGTAGTTTTTAATGTTTTTATTATTAACGGCCGCGTCGCGTCTAAAGTCCCTCCGAAAATGTACATCGTCGTCGGTGTACCTATATTATTATTGTCTAAACACCTTATAATATTTACGTAGTTTAGGCGGCCTATGTATACTCTCATGATTCCCGGCCATCGTTAAATCGAAGGAAATCGTTAGAATATTGTAAATATAATTTCATGTCTCACATAATACTATTATCTCCAGTTAAATATTGAAACAATCGCCCTTTGATTTCTTAATTAATAATATTATAGTATTTACGTATGTATAATAATAATAAGTATATTATTATATTGAAACGGTATACGTCTTTATCGTATACAATTTTTTGTTGTTTTTGTTTTTTTTTTTTTAAATTTATTATAATAAATTGACCGTATAATACCTTAAGGCTTATATTGTATTATTTACAATAACTCGATAGTTTTAAAATTTTTTTCCGATAAAATAAATGTTTCGGGGAGGGGAGGGTTTAAGTTGAATATTTTGTAAACTTTTATTATGCGAAACGATTATGAAAATGGACTGCACAATAAGAAAACTCGTTGGTTTATTATAATATTTTCAAAATATTGCATTTCGATTCTATTTAAAAAATGTTATTTTTCGTAATTTCGAGTTTGGTTTTAAGTTTTTCGGCCCGTCAAATACACAGCCCTAGTATAATCGATATTTTGCAATTTCTAAGTGAATTGGTACAATATTATGAATTCAGTCGTGCAGGAATGAGAATCTATTACACAACAATCAATTAGGTATAGATTTCTGTTCTATTTTAGAAACTATGTTCAAGGTCTTCATATATTATATATTATTTTATTATTATCAATTATCGTTTACTCGCATTACGTAGTTCTATTTTGTTTATCAATACAATATATTGACAATACTATACGAAACATTAGTTTTTTCTTCAAAAATACCGCATAATATTTTATAATCTATACGTGTTATATTATTTTAATATCATCGGACTTTGTAATAATATTATTATTACTTATAATAATATTATAATATCTACTTGTCTCGGGTTCATTGTTTATATGAGTTATACGAGCATTTTATGGTTTTTTTTATTTATTTATTTTTTTCGCGTCAGCGGTGTGAATGATTTTTAAAGAAGTGTGTGGTGTGCGTGTTATCGAACGGCCGCCGCAAAGCGAAACGAGTAACACAATACTAAATAATATTTTAATGTCGTCCTATAATAATAATAATAATAATACAATAATAATTACTATTTTATCCTCTCCGGATGAATCAACGCGGTAAATGAAAATAATTACTATGTTGTGTGGTGCACGTGAGACGCCGCATGAAATCCAGCAGTGTGCGAACGTCGTACAACGTATTATTACACATTTTACCTCGGTGTTGACATCGTCGTCATCGCGATCGTTGAAACCTTCAGCGTTCTAGGCGGGTATACCTACTTACCTACTACCTATAATACATCGCCCGTTCTATTGGATAATTATTATTTTTTTTTTTTATTCCTATTTTATTTTCCTGTTAAAACGACTCGTATTTTTACTATCTACGGTATACACCACAGTGGTTTTCAATATTTTTGGGTACACGGCTCTTCTGGTTTTGAAAATCACCAAACTACCGTGTTCTCTGACGAATAATGATAACAATAAAAATTGAATCAAACAAATTTTCTGTATTGTCGTATATACTATATTTATTAGTTATTACTATAATATACGCGGTTCCTTTGACAACAAACCGCGACGCACAGGTTGAAAACCACTGGTATAGTTTAGAGAGAGAGAAAAAACATTCAAACGTTACTGGACCATTCTGTTGTTAGTCGTTCAGTTTGCGCGCAGATTTTGTAAACCGTTTTTGATATTAATAACGATGTCGTTTATTGAAGTGTACAATATACTATGTATAACTCATAACTCGCGAGCTTATGACTTTTACCTTTACGTATTATTATTTCGCCATCCGTTATTCGTAACGATATTTATATTGACAGTATATTTTTTTTTCGATAATAAAGGGCACGGCATAACTCGTTACTATACAAATTATCGATCTCGAGACGGAGCTGTTGGTCGATCGTGTATACACACAATATAGTATTAATTATTATTATTCATCAGTCGACTCAGAAATAGTCAAATGAGGGGAGGGGGAAATGAGAGGGATATTATCCTCCGCTATCACCTCATTTTTATCAAATGCCTATAATAATAATATAATATTATACTATATTTCTCTATAGGCAGTTATAAATACCACCGAGTCGACTCGATAGTAATAAATTATTACTAATATTATTATTATTGTAATCTCGTATACTCTCTGGACAAATTATTACTATCGCATAACAATACGCGTAATATAAGTAAAAAAGGGACAGAACAGAAAAGAAATACGGTCAGTGGCGTAATTGCGGGTGAGGTTGGTCGATCAATATTATTAATTATGATATTATACCGTAAAAATACTCGACTCGCGATGCGAAAAATGTTTATGAATAATAACGATACAAATATCGGTGGTATAATTTTTTTTTATTTTCAAAATTGTTTAAAATGTGACCCAACCGTCATAATATTATTTACATAGATACGTGTATAATAGAAACGTAAGTTCTTCAACAGCGTTTATTAATTACGATTTTTATTCACTAACGATAAAATATAGAGTCAATAGTGCAAACCAGTAACGTTTTTTGTTGTTGTTTTTGTCTACACATTAATACTAGTAATGGTTTCTATTAACCCGTTGCGTTTTATATTATAGTTTTTTTTTTTTTTTTTTTTTTTTAGATCTTTCTGGATATATTGGCTTATGATATTTGAACGAATTATTATACTACGGAATTATTCTTTTTACGTACACACGAGTAGATGACGTCACTGATCATTTGCATATACCCTTCATAGGAGGGGATGCAGTAATAATCATGATTGATGAATAAATCATATATCATATTATTTTTTTTAAGTACCTAACCCAGCCATGCTCAACCTTTTTTTTTTTTTTCTTGGATCATGTATAATATATTTTCATTGCGATACGCGGACCATAACATGGTGCCTAATTAAAAGACCACTAGGGAAGCATGATAATTTAGAATTGTATCTAACGAAAAATGGAAAATTGTGATTTAGCTTTTTTACAGTGAACATGTAAAACCCGGATAAATTTTTTTTCATTGGAACTTTGCGCTAAAATTTCAAAATAAATATTCACAGTCGTTGCATTTGTAAGCCAATGAAAAGGGAATGCTTCTGTTTATTACGTTATTTCAAGTAAATTATTACGATTATAAAATTACGTTTCTACATTATAATCTATGTACATTTTGATCAGTTATTTTCGTATTGCCTGTATTTTATTATATTTTTTAATGGTTAATGGCCGTATGTTGCGTTTCGAATTATGCACGTCATCGTTGAATTAATGCAATGTGCATTAATTATTATTTTATGAATTTATAGTATTATATAGTATTTTGACTCTTTATTTACGTATTTAATGTATACAGTTAGTAAATAAGCATATCAAAACATTATATTATTATTATTTCACAACTTTTTTTTTTATATAAGTACATATTATTACCAATATACGCATATGTCCTACATATTTTTTAGGTATAATTTTTCGATAAGTTTTATAACAATTTAATTGAATATGATAAATAGTGATATTATAATATACTAAAGAATACAGCCCACTTGAATGGAATGTGTCCAAGTAAAAAAGGTCTTGATACACGTCTATACGGTGTGTTATTATTATATTTTTTTTCTGGCAACAATTCAACACTAAAATTATTCAGCGAATTACGAAAATAAAATTTTTGACCGTCGCTTTATCATCTGGGTATATTCTCTAGTCACGTGCTATACAATATTGTTTGAGATTTCTATACTGGGTCGAATTGATCTAAAAATTGTATATTTACCTACATATACTATGACAAAGAAAAAGTATGTGCGATTTTTATTATTATTTTTTTTTTTTGTAAATATTACAAAGACTAGCGCGTGCGGGAACCAAATGACCG
This sequence comes from Cinara cedri, assembly GCA_902439185.1. Taxonomy (NCBI): domain Eukaryota; kingdom Metazoa; phylum Arthropoda; class Insecta; order Hemiptera; family Aphididae; genus Cinara; species Cinara cedri. Next base: position 294,121 of record CABPRJ010000012.1, on the reverse strand, counting down.
GAAAATCGATAATATAATTGTATTTAAAATAAAATATCCATTACCTAGGTTTCTTTTTTTTAAATCAAGAAACTTTAGAAAACGGTTTTAAAACGGTACTTTTATATACGATATCGTACTAATTAAAATTATTAATCATGTTTCTATAATATATATCCGTGTACCAGGTGTTAGACTAAATAACAATATTTTTTTTTTCATGGTCAAACTCGTGAGTTAAGGTTGAATTCGAATTCGAATGCGTGCGCACTTGTATAGTCTGAAGAAAACCGTTCAATTTTACCTAAATTTTTGACTAAGTATATGTAAACCTCATCAAAGATTATATTATTTTATGGTATATGATAAAATAATTATTTATCCGTAAAATATGTATATCATTATCATTATAGTACATATTCTTATTGTAAAATTAGTTTACAGATTGTATGTTTAAAAATAAAAAAATAAAGATATTTACCTAAACAATTAATAATATAATAAAATATATATGCGCATATAGTGTATAATATATCTATTTTTTACGCATATATATATATAAACGAATATATGTCTGTTTGTCCTTACTACACCATTATTACACCATTCATCCGACCGCCATTAAATTTTAGGAAGTTGCCCCACGTTTTGTCCCAAGGTTTATAGCTATTGAAATCCATCCCCTATTGAATATCATACCCTATAAAATTTGGTGGTATTAGATTCTGAGTGGAGCGAGGAATGTATTGGTTTTACAATGATGTTTATTTTTTAATTTTTTAATGTGCACATTTTTTCTACCAGAAAGTATACTCCGATTATCAAGTGTAGCACCTATTTTGAAATGAAATGTTTTCTGGATGGTACTTTAGAAAGGTTGTTTTCACATTAATATTCGAGATAATGAGGAAAACATGGTGCTTTAGGTTAGAAAATATTGAACGATTAAAACTAAGGTTAAAACCAATGACAATTGGTAACCGTTTTTATTTATTTATTGTTATTATTACGTTTTTATTATTTTAAAATAATCTTTTTTAAACAATCATTGTTGTCGTGGAAATTCACAGTGTTGTAATCACTTTACTATAATATGACTTTATTATTATCAATTTATATATTATCAATATATTATTGACAAAGCAACTAAACTCCCCTCAGATTCGTTTATTCGTTAGCAATGGTTTATCGTTGCTTACATAGATATACATTAAATTCTTGTCTGTATCCTACCTTCCCAACTCCCCAGCCACAACAGTGGCTGTTCCCACGTGTGAAATGTATCCGTCCTTTTTTTAGTATGAAACTCGTAATTATTTTTGTTGATTTATGGGTTACTTTGGTAACACGGATAAAAAAAACCATTGTTATCAATTTTTGTAGTGTAACCCCTGTGCTGTGATGGTATCTATTATGGTATTATCATTTTTATTATTATATCTATTAACTTTATTTAAAAACTTTTTTATTGCACGGGCAAAGCCGGACGGAGCAACTTGTAAATAATAAAACAAAACCCATACGCCCAAACCTATCATTAGTTATTATAATACATTTAGTATTTTTGGTCAAAAAATAAAAAAATTGATAATTATTTATAAAATTAAGGTTTCTTTTGTGTGTTTAAATGCAGTTGTTTCGAAATCATTATTTTAACTTTTAATTGTGGTTACAATTTAATACGAATATAGTAGATTATTTCATTTTACTAACTGTAAGTACTGCTAGCTCATTATAGCTCTTGGTAATAAATGATTTTGTATGTAACTCTTTATTATTTGAAGATTAAAATGTTTTGTTAAAAATAATATCATTATAATATGTTTTAATTGAGTTGCATACACAACCAATTTAAACGAATCAAATTATTTACAATTAATGAATTTTAAATATAATTATTATACGATTAGGTTTGGTGCCTGCACTTTTATATGCGTTTTGTTTAGATATTCATTATCGACTCAGACTCCATTCAATAATTGTTTTGTTGTCCGTGTCAGTGTTCATATACAAAACTATTATTTTCAATATACAATTGTGTAATATTTCTCAGCTTAATGACAATGGTCATCAACGCATCATCATTGTTATATTGAAATAAAAAACGAATGGGCTAGGCATTAATTTATTGTGTTTTTTTTTTTCAATTAAACCCCATTCCACTATTTACATAGTTCAGCAAGGTCTGACCCCGTGAATTTTAGAGTACAAAATATGCATATAAGAAACAGTGTCCTAAGGCTTCAAAAACTAAAGTAAATTAATTAACTCTATAACTCCGTGTAATCATAATTATCACATTTTAAATCTAGAAAGCTGGTGAAGTAACGACATACAGAATCGTTAAATTTTAATGGGTTGAGGTTCTTCTATTTGTTGACATATATTAGTACTCGCCACTACCGAATTCCAAATTTACTCTGCCGTGGGATTGTGTAGTATAACTTCTTATAGATGATAAAGCTAGTATATTGACTAAAGTTAAAATAAAATTGATGATATACGATTTATATTAATGGCTTAAAACTTCCTAGCATCGTGTAAACCGCTCTATAATAGCCTGTGTTAATCCAAAATTGTAAACCAGAATAAGCTGCTTGGACAACTACTTAATATAGCCTCGTGAATCTGGTCATGGTGATTTTAAATATAATATATAGAAGTCGTATTCGAAAATCGATGTTTTAACAAAATTATGTACGAATTATTTTATGCATAATTAATGAGTGTTCAAATTATATCTATACGAGTTTTAGATTGTTATATAATTCTATAATAAAGTTAAACTCTGGAGAGGAGGCTGTCGTTTGAAATAATAATAATTCATATATACTCGTACAACAGCGGTGATTCGGCTTTCTCTGACACGTATGTTAAAAATAAAATAATATAAAGTAATAACTTGGTATTAAATATTTGTTGCGTAATATTACATTTTAAATTGTGTAATATGAAATTTTTAGGTGTAAAAAAAAACATATGTAGGTATATATTAATAAAAAAATGCGTGATGTCCACTGTTACTCACTGGTTTACATGTATATTGAAAAAAAAAACTAATACCTATACCGCTTATAGATAAATCACTATTTAAGCGGGAATTTTTTTTTTTTTATGAATATTAAAAACAACTCGTAGGTTGAATTTCAAATCAATAAATTAATACTTACATACATTGAACATTTCAATAATGGGGGCACCTATAAATAATAATTATATAAAAGTCAAAATATTTTGGAAATTATAACACGTCTAGAAAATGCTAAAATAGAGTATTTGGGTGTATGAGTATTTCTTACTGAATTACAAAAAAAAAAAAAAAACAGTGGCGATGTAACGTGTAACGTAGCGTCAATATTGGTGACTTTTCGGTTTTTCCACGCGTTATTTAAAAATAAAAGTACAAGGAAGTTTCAGAAAAATAATAATAATGCAGACTATAAATCTAAAATGCTACGCATGAAAGCAGTGCCGTGCGGTTTTGGATTGCAGCCAGTATAATAGTGTATTCTTACAGCCGAAAACTTGTTCGCGAACAGAAAAAAAAAGTACACACCGTAATGTAAATTCGATAATATGGTCTTTCAAACGCGCTCCGTTCGGAATCTCACAACCGTGATAGTATTCTATCCAGGCCCGCCGTGAGAAATAATCCGCATTTCGGCAAATATAATGCCACCCCTTCCGTCAAAAGCAAAATATATAGTACACAATTTTAATACATTATTAATATATAATGGATATTAATAGTTGAATTTGATTGTTGAATTTCTGTAGATTTCAATAAAAATGTTATGAAACTTACTACTTCTTTATCAATATATTTTTGTTTAGCTTCTCTAATTTTTTATATATAAACCCCGAAATTCGTTTCCATGATGCCATGGTTAATATAAGAAAATATTTTTAAATAATGATCGGTCCTAAAAATTTGATTAGTCTAAAAATGAACATGAACCCATGATAAATATGTAATCTAGTAAATATGACAGTGGTGGATCCAAGAAGAGAGCGCGGGGGGCATGAGCCTTCCTCATTTGGTTGAAAAAATATTTTCGATAAAATAATTATGTGAGAGCATAAGACGCTTTTTAGATGGTTTTACAAAGATGTTAATTATTATTTTTCGGTTATTAATTATTATTTTTTTATTTTTTTAATAACCTAAAAAAAAACTGGAAAATGTACGAAATATATTACTAAAATATTACGACATTAATTTACACGCATAACAATATATTTTCCACTTAGTTAGAGAAAAGCAAAGCCAAATTCGATTAACGGTCTCTTGATTTTTATTGCGGCATGTGACACCACTGTGTCTGTGTGTTGAAGAGTTGGACTATGAAAGGCTCGAGTGCGCAAGAGCTGCAATATAAATAATTAATTATAATATTATTATTTGTTGGTGTATCATAATAACTCGCTGGAAAATCTCATAGCTGTTGTTCGATCATTGAGTATCATTCATAATATACAACCCATAAGTTTGAACTTTTGAAGGTAAAATTAATCGTTGTCGGTCAACGGTCGTATAATTTCAAATTATTCCGAGTTAAAATACCATAGATAATAATCTAATATATAAAACAAAAATATTTCTATGAAAAAAAGACACTTCTGATTATTTGATTCAAATAAAATCTAATTTAAATAAAATGTTAATTTATTCCTTAGAACCGGTTCCAGTTCCTGGTTTACTAGTCGGAATTTGAAAGATTTTTTTCCCGAAGTCTTTTGTGAGGGCCCCGTGGCTATCGCCCCGGTTGCTCTCCCCTAAATCCGGCCCTGATACTGGACTAAAAATACATGCGTTTATTTATTATTTATTTATATGTCGCACCATTCATCATTGATGAAATTATCCAGTTCATGAAATGGTTATTTTTTAACCAAATGGATATTAAAATTTCATATCATGTAATTTTTTTCATCAAATGACCATCCACTTGGTGAAACAAAATATAATATATATTTAATTCACATCATTCTGTCATTGGTTTAATTTATTTATATAAACAGTAAGTTGAATCGTGACAACGATTATTACATTTTAGTTTAGCTTTTAAATATGCGCAACGGTTATAGAATTGTATTTTTTTTTTCACGAACTGCTTAAATACTCTTGTCCCTTTGATAAAGCAAAAACTGTTTCACGAATTGTTATTTCTTTGTTATTTTTTACTTGATCAACATTAATAAAATTTGATGTGGCCAGTTGCAAGTTTTGTATTCTGGAATTTTAGCTTTGCTATTCTGTATAAATAACTTAATGAAGACATTTGTTATTAGATATTTATAATAATTAAAGTATTTAAATTTTTAAATCTAACTTGTAACATTTTTATCCCTGCTTTCTTTTGTCCTTCGTGGAATTCTTGACATTATTTTTCAATTTATTCACCTTTCTTACATAAATGGCAAATTGTGTCTTCTGCAGAATCGATATCAACAACTATTTACTTTATTACAAATTGAGCAGGTAGTTTTTTAATTAAATCTAATGGCAAATTTTGAAGAAGCCATACCAATTTTTGGTTCATTTCCAAAAAGAGCTGTAATTGATGTTATTGTAGATAAAAAAAATTATATGAATCGTATAAGAACTCAACATGAACCATTAAATGGATGGTTTGAATCTGGAAATTTCTGGCCACATCAAATTTTATTAATATTGATCAAGTAAAAAATAACAAAGAAATAACACTTCGTGAAACAGTTGCTGCTTTATCGGGGAAACAAGGGTATTTGAGCTGTCTGTGTAAAAAAATAAAGTTATTCTAACCGTTGCGCGTGTTTAAATAAATAAATAAAACCAATGACAGTATAATATGAATTAAAGTAGTATTCGATTATTGCACCATTGCATCTGCAGTGAATAACCAATTCAATATGTTCCCAAGTGCTACGGTGGTACATCATAATCGAATACACGTTATAATATCGTACAGAGACGAATATTGTCTTCGGGGTTGTCGTGTCCTTTCGGCTGAGAATTCGGTTTTCGTCATGGTGAAAATAATGTTATACACGTATATAATAATATGTTCGCGGTGGTTACATTTGACTGCCATCTGTAGCTCAGTTGTCCTCGCTATGCGTTTTACGGTTATTCGAGCGCAGCGCTCATCGTTATTGGTATCGCCGAAAACAATACGAATCGCGCGTCCCTATAACAATAATTATTATTAAAATATTCGACAATCAATAATTAAAGTTTTAAATTAATCGCCATAGTGATTAATTAGAACGGACTTCAGTACCCGTATACACGATAATTTATCGTAATCATTATAATACTCGTAAAATGTTCGCGATATTGCGATTATAGAAGCACGTATTACTATTTAAATTATTCTATTCATAAGCTATTACAATGAAAATTATTATTACCTGTGAAAATGCAGTATTAATAATTTTGTGTTTTAATTAAAAGTACCGAATTAATATTGTACTTAGGCATACTATATTATGATTTTGACTTAGTAATTTAGTTAAATACATTTGACAATAATTATATTATTTAGGTATTAATTTATTTATCGATCGCTACATTATTGTTACAGCCATCAGTTTTATTTACACGCCAAGTTGGAATTATGCGAAGGGCGTCTAAGACCGACAGACAATCAGACCGTATGCAAAACTATTGCACTGTTGGCACAGGCCGAATTCGGCGATTGCGACGATCTGGTTGCGCTAGTGCAGTTCTACGCTTATTGGTGCGAACATTTGGACGTGTCCGTGGACGACGAAGAATCTATCGACCGGATCCAAAAGCTCTATTCCGAAATGAGAGTACGTACTCATGTTAAATATTCCCTCACCTTTTTCCCATTTTATTTTTTTGTCTTATTTATACGATTGTACAAATTCGTTTTGTTTTATACACATGTAATTTTCTAAGCGGGCGCGTTTATTGTTCATACAGGGCATGAAACAAACGACCGCCGAATACTGGTTAATCAAAGAAGTGTCCGGGCTACACAATTTCGGCGAAGAAGTGTTTGAAGGCCGGACGGCCAGCGGTTCTTCAGTATTAGTGGGAGTCGGTCCACACGGCATTAGTTTGAATTTTTCGGATCAGGAACAACAAATGTAAGTACCCAATTGAAATGTCGAGTACGCAGGAAATTTAAATCACCTTGATTGGTTTCTTGTTGTGCCACTACGATACTAATTATTGTGTACCGCGGGGACGAACGCAGTTACTTCCCTCTCCCTTCTCCTTAAAAAAAAAAAATAAATGTGACATTTTTCAAAACAATTTCCTTGCGGTCGCCCCTGTATGAAGGGTACAAGCGCCACAACGGTATACTTAAAGTATACATTTTTCTTATTGATATGATGGGATATTTTCAGGATTCCTTATACGGCGATCCGAAGCGCTGCTAGCCATCGTCGAGTGTTCGAAATGTGGTATTTAGCGGGTGTCGAGCATACCGAAACGTTAATCGTTTTGAAACTAGAGTCTAGTCTGGGTGCAAACACCCTTTACAGGGCACTGACGGAAAAACACGCATTTTACAGCTGTGAAACGGTCCGAGGTGCAGTCACGTCGCAATATATCCGGGACCTCAAGGTATACATAAATATAATATTGCAAATATTAAAAGTATCTTCAAGCTCTTTATTTTTATTCTGTCGGTACACCACTATAGTTTTCGATTATTATGGACGAATCGGTCCGATCAAAAACTTAACAAAAGTTTAAAACAAACTGAAAAATAAATTACTCACAGTTGTTTTCTATCAAATCCATTTTGTTTTATTGTTGTTGTAATTAAGTCAGAAATATACATAGACATTTGAACATTTAACAACGAAAATTAAAATTAAAATTTTCTTAACTACTTATCATTTTCTAATTATTTTGACTCCTTTTTGAAAGTAGAACATTTAGATTTATGTGGATAACATTTTTTTTGTCTTTGTATTTAAACCCTCGAAAATTTGATACGATGTTCGAATGTAAACTAGCAACAATACCATTCATCTCATCGTCAATTACATTGAATAACTTTTTTTGTTATCTACTCGTTAACCTGTATAGTTACTAAAAGGTCGAAGATCCCATGTTATCTTAAAAAAAAATATAGTTATTAAATGTCAACAACTTTGACAACTGCAATATTTTCGATAATTTGCGTTACACATCACCGACACTTTTGAATAATAATACGGACTGTTATTACTCATATACACGTGTATTATAAAAAAAAAAAAAAACAATACTTACAAAGATAATTTCACACTCCAATCATACAATAGAATTTGACCTATGTTAATTTCTTCTCATCGCTATGAATTATTTAATAATATAGGGAAAAAAAATTGAAATAATAATACAAATTGTGTTAATAGCTCAACACTTTTACTACAGTTATTCATGTGAATAATTGTTTTTTGAGATTCTCAATATAGAGCAAATATATCTTGATAATACTAATAAGATGTTGGTAAAAATACACCATAATTTTCATACTCTACACCTTAAATTGTATGATATTGATGTGGATTTTCTGACTAGCAAAACTTATATTGTATTTGAAACATATATTTTTACTTCCATGTATCAACCAAAACCTTGTTTTTTCTCTTTTTCCAGGGTACAATCATATCCATATTTAACGAAGACTCACCACTCGGGAAGAAATACGTGTTCGACATTCAGAGGACTTGTCGTGAAGTTCACGATAACGCCCGCCGCGCGCTCTATGAGAAACAAAACAAAGTCACGCCGCCGACCAACTGTTGTTGTGTTGTGGTCCATGGTCCGTCATCGCCCGAACACACCGAATCTAATACTTCGTCTTCTCGGGACAGCTATAAACTGGCAAAGCTCATCGACGCCCTCACGTGCCGGATTTGCATGGATGCCACAATCGATCACGTGTTTTTTCCTTGTGGGCACGTCATTGCTTGTGGTACGTGTGCCACCCGATGCGAGACCTGTCCACTATGCCGGGGTGCTATCGATGAATCCAGGCACGTATTCATACCTACTTTGGCCGATTTGCCGGATCTTCATCGCTAACAATGATGGCTATCGCCATCGACAATATGACCTTGCGAGTCATGTAGACGTCTGTGATAATGTTCTAATATACATCAAACAACTTCCTATTCTCATATTATATTCTTATTTATATTTGTTTTTAATTTTTTTTTAGTATTAAATAATTTGAAAATTAGATAAGATAAGTTCATTTGTATAATTTTACATTATAATCAATACTATAAAATATTGTTTATAAACAAAATCATTTAATTTTAGACGATATATATATTTATATACATTATTAAGCATATTTTATGTACGCACACTACTCATAATTATTATTAAATTATATTTAAATCATCGTGTTACCATTAAACTATTACTTTGTACGAGTCATACATCTGTATGACACAAACATTTGTTAATATTTAACAATTAAAACAATATTAAATAAATAAATATAATATATTAACAGTATTATTGAAAATGTTAAATTCAATTTGAATGTTATTTAAGATTTTATGTGTAGTGAAAAATCTATTATTTATACTGTTTTTTTTTTTCGATAAGTAAAAATGTTCCATATTATTCACCTATCAGTACCTAATTATATAAAAATATATACATTTCTAATAGTTTTTTTATAAAATTAAAAAAATGATGATACATCGGTTTTATTTTTGTTGGGCTATAACAGAAAAACAAACTACAGCAAATACTATGCCGCTCTGAATTGTTTTTTGATTGAAAAAGTTTATCATTGTTTTTATGTGTATATAAATATAAATTACATGTATACATATGGATATAAATTAAATCACTATATCTTATTTAGATATAGTGATTTAATTTAAATCACTATTAAATCACTATATCTTATTTAGATATAGTGATTTAATTTATATTCATACTTTCATACTTACAGTGAGCTTCCATGATGAGCAGTACCTACTTCCAATTTCTCTTTTAAAAGTTTTATTTATCATAATTTCTAAAGATGCAAATTACACAATATATATGTTTGCTATGTTGTGTCTAATAAGTTGTATACTATTCATTAACTCCTGTTACTGTGTTGTCCATAAAACCCAGACTAATTTAAATAATAACATAACTAGGTCTCTTACTATTTCATAATTATATAGAAACATTCCATTTTAGGTAACTGTTTTAAAAATAATTTTTCGTGAGCAACTAAATCCAAAATGCAATAAAAAAAGTCTTGTAATTTTTTGATTGAAGCAAGAGTTCTATAGTATAAAACAAGTTACAAAAATGTAAAATCACGAAATCGTTAAGCCCAAAATATTTGACCATTTATCCTTACGTTTTTCCTACGTTATTTCCCGGTTTTCTCAACTATTACGAAAACCGCTTGGAAAATCAAAGGATGGCCTCTCTTAAGTACCAAGTAGATAAAATTTCCTTTTAGAAGAGATGCTACACCCACACTTGATACAACTGAGCGAGATTTCTGGTAGACATTTTGAACAAAGTATGAACAAAAAAAAAATAAACATAATTGTAAAACCAATAAAACGCTTTGAATCTTAAAACACGTATCATATTCACAATCGTATCATATGTAGCCGTGTAGGGATATTTATCACCAAGGAAGGAAAATATTGCTGAAAAAGAATACAATCAAATCACGGACGGTGCGTTGCCATTTCGTTAATCGTGTATTTCGTAGAACTATTAATGTATTGTGGCCCGATCGTGTGTTTGTACACCCCAACGTTTTATTTTTTCAATTTTAACTGTCAAGAGGCAGTCGGAAATCGAAGGTAATAATAATGATGATTGATTGTTTGCAAATCTTATGCTACTTTTAGGAAAACCCCAATGAGCACCATAGACCATAGTAGTCGTCGGTCACAATGGTACGGGAAACGGCAGCCGTACCCAATATTACATTATTTGTAGTGGTATAAAATCATAATATAAATGTATTCATTTCAATATTATTGACAGTTGAAACCGGTCTGACCAAAATGATCGAATTCGCCATTCAATAATGTCCAGTACATTTCCAAATCGTTGTAATTGCCACGGTCGTCGAATACTCACCTATCAATGGATCGTGTCTCTGTGTCCACGCGGCACGCACGCAAATCGTTATCGGGGGGACTATTTTTACACACAGTGGAATTTTATGATTCGCCGCGGTATAAATGTATTACAATTTTGTATTACTACAATTGATAATTATTGCTCATATTCCGTAATTATAAATATATTTTGTGTCTAATATCGAATGGGTATCGATAACGATATGACAAACTTATTAATCATTCATTATTTAATTATTTTTTTTAAAAATGTTTTGAAAATTCTTCTTATGACAATAATTACTGTGTGTCGTACAGTCTTTCACTAGGCGACATTTATGCCGCCTAGTTCACTAGTTTAAAAAATGCACCGATTGTCGACAATGTTATTCGCACAAAGTCACACTATGACACAATGATACGTATCTATTGTTAATTTTATTGTATTAATTTTGTTTTGTAATTTGTATTCGAAGGGTATCTTATTCGTCTCCGATTTTTTTTTGTTGTTGTTTGTTTCATTGTTATAATTTCACAATATACCTTATGATCGTGATTTCCTGTATGGATGTTCAAATTTCATCAACAACATTTGTAAAGTTCGATGACGCGGAATTATATCCAATGCACCTAAATTGGCTGAATTATTATAACTTTTAGAATTGTGGTTTGGAAGCTATGTACCTAAGACAAGAAAAATATGGAGGTCGCCATATGACCCATATGAAATGCTCAATGCTCAAATATTATTACACTCAAACACAATTATTTCTTTTTAGTATTTTGTTTAAAATATAAAATCAATTGGGGGAAAAAACAAATATATGTACATATAACAGTTATCGATTTTGTATTTTTGTTGTACTAAAATCTCAAAAATCCATTTGAAATTGTTGAATTTTCACTTTTATTTATTTGGATACAAATATTAGAATTTGATTTTATTAGTTTGTGAATTCAAATTTATGTTAAAATTCATTAAACCCAAACACATGATCAATTATAATTTATTTTGTAAGTACAAATTAATAAAATTTTAAATTCATATTTATCAAAACATGTTTGATCGAACTTCGCTCAGATTTGTTTTTCGTTAACAATTGTTTATTGTTGCATACCTACAGATGACGTTATTTTATTCAAGTATTTTTGGGGTATAATTTAATAAAATTGAAAAGAATAATAATTCATGAAATTTTTTTTTAATTTCATTGCCTTTCGGTATCCATTTTGAAAAAAGTTGAAAACGAAGCAATTCCCAATAGGAGAAAAACGAAAGATTTATGAACTTCAGTTTTCTATTTGAAACTTATCTATTAATCGTGGCTCCATCTATCAGTATGTATATCCACCAATATCCAAAACGTTTGTTATCTCGTAACAGTCGTGTTATCTCGTATCCAGTTGGAACTTGTATGACTGAATTGCAGTCGTTTGTAATAGGTATGTTATGTTTCCAAAAATATATGTATTTTTCACTGTGATGTAACAAATAACTATATAATTAAGAATCATATGCGCTGATGTAGTCGTAAAATTAGTAATAATTAACTTACAGATTGAATTGGTTCTACAATATTGTTATAGGTTTATGCACGTCACCTGAATTCACTTGATTCTTCGTGATCAGCTAGTGCTGTCGTCGCCGACACTGATGGTCGCTTCCTCTTGTGGTCGTTTAACGTCATGATCAAGAGGTCTAACGCAAAAGAAATGTTCATTATACGCGCGTTGGAGAAAATTCTCGGCGACAAGGACGTCAGAAAGTCCTACCATGCTGAATTGCGAAAAGAATGCGAAGCTGCTTTACGTGAGCCATTATTGTAATATACAAAGAAACATTCGTAAACGTTTCATTTTTTTGTAGAGAGCATAAAATCGGAATGCCAAGCCGAAGAGAAGACTGATGCATCGTCTGCCTTGCCACTTCCCAAAGATGGTAGTTCGGCAATATCAGCAGAAAAATACTTTAGACCGTTTGAATTGGCTTGCCAAAGCAAGTCACCTAGAATCGTTGTCACTTCATTAGACTGTTTGCAAGTAAGTAAAACTTATACCATTCAGTGTTCTTTAATTAATATTAATAATAATAAATCTTTATTGCAACAATAGATGTATACATTATATACAAAATATGAATTAAAAATTGCAGCACTCCCTATAAGCAAAGCTTGTGCTGGGGATATGGTTCTTATCACTAGAGTAAATAAACAATTTAATATGTTGAATTAAACAAAACATATAAATAAAATAACATACCTATAATAAATAATGCATACATAGAACAACATTTTATATATCTATGAACCAAAACAGAATAAAGAAATTATAATAAGTGTTGATATATTAACAATAAGAAAAAAGTTTTAAGTGTAAGAGACTAATATTACAAATTAGATAAATATTGATGTTTTACATATTTCTTAGAAACAAATACATTTTCAAAATTTTTTGTATTGATATTTAGCGAACGACATAAGTTCAAACCTGTATATAGTATAATTTTTTGACCAAAAATTTTAAGATTACGCAAAAGTATTTTAATATTTTGCTTATATCTGGTATTGTGCTTGTGGTTTTTAGAAGTAATTACATATCTATGTTATAAAAAACAGTTAGAACTGATAAATTATAAATACATTTTAATTGTTTTACTTTAATCATATTATAAACCAATGTGGTGCTAGTTATCATAAGAAGGTTAAGCAAGAATTTAATAATACTATTAATAGTAACAATAAGTCTAGACAAAACATTATTTGGGGCACCTCCTCAAATCAATATACCATAGGAATTCACTGATTGAATTAATTAAAGCTAGAAAAATAGTTATTTTACAAAAAAATATCAAATACGAATCTAGCTTCTTTAAAAAAGAAAAAGAATTTACATAGAATATTATTAACATAATTAATATAACTTTCCCACTATAATCAATAATATCCCAAGGTATTTTATTTTTTTATGCTTTTTTAAGTATACTACATTTAGGACTACAAGTTGTATTCAAATTACGATTAAATTGTAACGAATGAACTATAAAATTATTTTTAATTGAGCAGTTTGATGTTCAATGTTTGAAGCAGATATATTTTGATTTAATTAAATTAAATTTTAATTTATTTTTACAAAACCAAGCATAAATAGTATCCAATATATTATTGGCTGAGTTAAATAATATATCAACTGTTAATTCAGATACTAAAATAGCTGTATCATCAGCATAGCTTAATAATTCAGCCATTGAATTCATATTAAGTTTTAAGAGGTCATTTATAAAAATAATAAATAACAAAGGACCTAATACAGTGGCTTGCAATATTTCACATGATACATTTAGATCATCATTAGAAAAATCATTACATTTAACTCATTTAAGTAATACCATTCAAAAAAGATCTAAAAATATTTAGTGCTACTCCACATATTCCAGAATTTTCTAATTTTATTAATAAAAGTTTGTGATTTACACAATCAAATGCTTTATACACATTTAAAAAAAATACCCATAACCTTTAAATTATCATTCAAATTTTTCCTAATGAAGTTATTAACCTTGAATAGAGCGTTGTATGTAGACAAACCAGTTTTAAAGCCAAATTGTGATTTACGAAAAAATCAAGAACTTTAATTTTGATACATTTTTCTAAAACTTAAGACAAAGTTATCAATAATGATATGGGTTGGTATTGTCGCATAAAAATTTATCTCCAGCTTTGAATAAGGTTTCACTACACATTTGTTAAAGGTTTCAGGATACTTACCAGTTGCTAATGATTTATTAAAAATAATAGATAAGGGCAAAAAATATATTTTGAAACACCTTTTTAGTATATAATTTGTCAGATCATTTTCAAAATAAGAATTATGATTTTTAAGTTATCAAGAAGTTTAACAATTTCATCCTTATCAATTTGTTTTAGAAATATACTATCTTTAACACATTATAGTTGTCATTAGGTAAAAATGTATTTGGGCATAAATACTCTATTTCTAATAATACCAGCTTTATTTTTATCTTATTAATTTTTATTTCAATGTGACTTGGTTTACTAATTACTTCGTTTATTATAATTCTAAATTAATTTAGTATCAGACTGGGCATGCTGTAATCTATTTTTATAATATATAATTGCTTAGATTGTACTAGTTTATTTAGTAAATTTTTATACAAATTGTAATTTTGTTTTAATTATATGTCAAAAGACCTGAATGTTAGTTTAGTAAATAGTTTTTCCCTATTCTAGTAAAGGTTATAATACCAGTAGTAATTCAATCTTTAATTTTATGTATCTTTTTTGATTTGAAAATCTTATATTTATAAATAGATGATTCGGTAATAAACTCTTTTATTTTAGAGTTTTAACTTCTATCATATTATCTACATTATTGAAATTCAAACATGAATACCAATTTTTAATTTTAATTAACATTTCTAAGTGGTTAATGTTTATCTTATTTGGTATTAAATTATTATGAGTAATTATTTTATTATTGTTAACATTCAATATAATCAAAATTGGGGCATAATGGTCAGTTATATCACACCTTAATATATTTGAAATAACTATATTGGAATCAATATTTATAATAAAAATAAATGGTTATAACTAATGATTTCAGAAACTCATTGCATACGGTCATTTGACAGGTAATTGTACCAATGACACGGGTAAGCCACTTATTGATAAAATCGTTGAAACTATTTGTGATTGTTTCACGGGACAGCAGACTGACGAAGGAATATTATTACAAATTATTAAAGTAAACAAATATTTATCTTTTTTTTTTTAACTGATTAATTTAATTATGTTGTATTTCAATCTAGGCTCTATTAACAGTAGTAACAAGTCAACATGTTGAAGTGCACGAAGCGACAATTTTAAAAGCTGTAAAAACATGTTATAATATCTATTTAGCAAGTCGAAACTTGGTGAATCAGACGACAGCACGAGCAACACTTACACAAATGTTAAATGTAATCTTTACTCGTATGGAAATGCAAGCAATGGAGGCAGAGGTAGTGTCTAAAGATGAAACTGAAATGGTAGAATTGTGTGAAGTCGACGAAACAGTTCACAGCGATGATTCTAGTAATCAGGAAGTTATCGATGAGAGTATTATTAATGACATTGTCAATGAAATATGTGATTCCGCTGTACGAAGTCTCGACTGTGAAATAAAGACAAAAGAATTAGCACAAGATATCATAAGGTCAATGTCCCAGGTAAGTTGTTTATTTAAAAATAATCTAATAATTAATAAACAGGAACATTTATTATAATTATTATATTTTCTGTAGGAAAGTTTAGAAACTCCAAATGAAACTGAATGTAAAACAGTAACAGCTTTTAATCATATATTACAAAAAGATGCTTTTTTAGTTTTCCGTTCATTGTGTAAACTGTCAATGAAACCACTGCCAGATGGAACACCCGATCCTAAGTAAGTCTGAAGGTAATTTTATGTATTTATACTTGTATTCAAATTTTAAAACAATTTGATAAATTTTTAGATCACATGAATTACGTTCAAAAATTTTATCTTTACACCTTTTATTGTCAATCTTACAAAATGCTGGACCTGTATTTCGCACTAATCCAATGTTTATCACGGCCATCAAACAGTTCTTGTGTGTGGCTTTGTCTAATAACGGCACTTCGTCTGTACCTGAAGTTTTTGAACTGTCATTGGCTATATTTTTATCATTGCTATCGAGATTTAAAACACATTTAAAAATGCAAATCGAGGTGAGAATTAAATAGTTTTGGTAATTTGTAATAACCAGAATTATTATAAATAATTGTTTATTTTAGGTATTCTTCAAAGAAATATTTTTGAATATTTTGGAAACTTCTAGTTCAACTTTTGAACACAAATGGATGGTTATTCAAGCATTAACACGTATATGCGCTGATGCACAAAGTGTTGTAGATATGTATGTCAATTATGATTGTGATTTGTCTGCAGCAAATCTCTTTCAAAGGTAATCGATAAAACATCCTTTAGAGTTTATATTTATCATATTTTTGTGTTGTTATATTTCAGGTTAGTCGATGATCTTTCAAAAATAGCTCAAGGTCGTCAAGCAATAGAATTGGGTGCAACACCAAATCAAGAAAAATCTATGCGTATTCGTGGACTCGAATGTTTGGTCTCAATATTAAAATGTATGGTCGAATGGAGTAAAGATTTATATGTTAATCCTAATTCCCAAACTAATCTCGGACCAGAAAGAAATGTACGTGAATATGATGCAAATGAGTCTGCTGTAACTCAGGACAGTCTTAACTCGTTTGATGGCAGTGAATCAAGTTTAACGTCAAATAGTTCTGGTAATAAAGAAGCTCCGGATATGCCTCAGCAACTACAAGTTTTGAAACACCAGAAAGAAGTTTGGGAGACTGGCATTCTTATGTGAGTAGTTTAAATCAAATAAAATAAAATAATTTATTAAATATTTATGTTTTAGGTTTAACCGCAAACCTAAACACGGTATAAATTTTCTCCAAGAACAAAAGCTTCTCGGTACTAGCCCATCAGATATTGCAGAATGGTTTCATATTGATGAAAGATTAGATAAAACTGCTATTGGAGATTTTCTCGGAGAAAATGAAGATTTTAATAAAGAAGTAAGTACAGAAACTATGAGTTTTATTATTAGTTAGCTAAAAATTACAAGATATTTGAAAATGTCTTAATGTTCATTTTTCTTCAATTTAATTGATAAGAAATAATTTTTTTCATGTAAATCACACAATTTAATAAAACAAATTTATATTAAAATCTTAATAATTTTTTAGGTTATGTATTACTATGTAGATCAAATGAATTTTGTTGGCAAAGATGTTGTTTCAGCATTGCGATTTTTTCTCGATGGTTTCCGATTACCGGGTGAAGCTCAAAAAATCGATAGATTATTAGAGAAATTTGCTAGCAGATGGTTTGAATGCAATCCAAAGTAATTTATTTAAAATTTACATTCTTTAATAATAATTGTAAAATTAAACTAACAAACCAAATATATATTGAATATAGTTAAATATTAGTTATATACATAATGTGTTTTACAGTAATGGACTATTTGATAGTGCCGATACTTTGTACGTACTTTCCTACTCTATTATAATGTTAACTACGGATTTACATTCCCCACAAGTCAAAACTAAAATGACCAAAGAGCAATATATAAAAATGAATAGAGGTAGTTGTATATCAGACAATAAGGATTTACCCGAAGAATATTTGAGTAAAATATATGATGACATTGCTGGTCATGAAATCAAAATGAAATCAACTGTGAAACCTGGAAAACAATGTGAGTTTTATAAAAATATGTATATTTTTTTACTTTTATCCTATGTAAGTATGATCAGGACCTATTTGTATGCAATTTTAATAAAACAAATCTGCTATTAGTAATACCAAATGAAAAGAGACGTAAAGTATTATGGAACATGGAAATGGAAGCAATAGCAGTTGCAGCTAAAAATCTTATGGAGTCAGTTAGCCATGTTCGAGCGCCATTTACTGAAGCTAAACATTTAGAACACGTTAAACCCATGTTTAAGGTCCGATTTCATTAACATTTGTTGTGTCTTAACTTAAATAATAATGATTTGTTTTTAGATGACTTGGACGCCTTTTTTAGCAGCATTCAGTGTTGGTCTTCAAGATTGTGACGATCTGGAAATTGCCATGTTATGTTTAGATGGCATACGATGTGCCATCAGAATAGCTTGTATCTTTCACATGACTGTGAGTAATTCTAAACAAATTTCATTTATAAAAAATAAACATTTCATGTAATTGTTTTAGTTGGAAAGAGATGCCTATGTGCAAGCATTAGCTCGTTTTACTTTATTGACTGCTAATTCACCAGTTACCGAGATGAAAGCTAAAAATATTGAGACTATAAAAACATTAATAACTGTCGCATACACTGATGGAAATTATCTTGGTACTTCATGGCTTGATATAATCAAGTGTATATCTCAATTAGAACTAGCTCAGATGGTGGGCACTGGAGTTAGACCACAATTTTTATCACAGGTTATAAGCAAAACATATCCTCCTATTGAAGCTCTTAGCCAAAAATTAAACTTCACTACATTAGATAGTAAGTTTTATATAATTTACTATGTTTTTTTATAACATGTTTATTATTATATGTTTATATATTGGGATCCTTTAGGTGGTGGAAAAGGGTCAATTGGAGAAACAAGTAGTCAAAGTGTTGTAGTAGCTGTTGATCGCATATTTACTGGTTCTACTCGACTCGATGGCGATGCTATTGTTGAATTTGTCAAAGCATTGTGTCAAGTATGTAGATTTTTGTTTTCAAAATATAATTAACTTTTCAAATTAATTTCTTCTATATAGGTATCTATTAACGAATTAGCTAATTCATCACATCCTAGAATGTTTAGTTTGCAAAAAATCGTAGAAATATCCTATTATAATATGGGGCGTATTCGTCTACAGTGGTCTCGTATGTGGCAAGTGCTTGGTGAACACTTTAATCGTGTAGGATGTTATCCAAATGAAGATATTGCAACATTTGCTCTCGACTCATTGCGGCAGTTGTCTATGAAATTCATTGAGAAAGGAGAATTTGCTAATTTTAAATTCCAAAAAGATTTTTTGCGTCCTTTTGAAGTTATCATGAAAAAAAATCATTCACCGACCATAAGAGACATGGTGGTTAGATGTATTACTCAAATGGTCAATTCACAAGCGGCAAATATTAGATCTGGATGGAAAAACATATTTGGTGTATTTCATTTGGCTGCTTCCGACCACGATGGTGCTATTGTTGACATGTCATTTCGTACAACACAACATGTTATTAGTGAGTTTAATTATTATTAAATTTAATTTCTCAATCACAGAGTAATATATAGATTTTGTTGCTATAGAAAATTTGTTTCCAAAATACATGTTGCTACATTATAAAAATATCATTACTTGTCAAACTACTTCATAGTGAACTATAAAGGAATAAAGGATTTTTGTGTGAATCATAAATAAAAACTTAGTTTGATAATCATATTAATTTTATCAATATTCATGCCGTCTAACAGACAATTAGGAGTTTAATGCCTCCTATGCTTTACACTTTGATGACTTGGGCTCAATCTTATCAACGTAAATGTTGATTTTTAAACAAAGTTTATAAGATAATCAACCAATAGTGGTCGGTTATCTGGGAATATAAGCAGTTGTCAAAAAATAGATGAAAGATTTTTTTCTGACTCAGTTTGAATTATAGCCAATGTTGAATAACAAAATGTTTGTGTAGACTTTCATTATCAAAAAAAAAAAAGTATTAATAATGCATTTATTGTTTGCTTTTTTTATTTATGTATGTATGTATGTATGTATACAGTGTGTTGATTTTCTTTTTAAAATAATATATATATTATAATTTTGTACAATGGAGCATTTGGTTGATCACGATTACATGTTGCCAAGTTTTTAGGTTTATAAAGATTTATAAAGCCAAAATATCTAGAAATGTTTTTCTCATTTATCCGAGTAACGACCTTAATTTACGAGTATTTAAGAATAATAATCAATTTACTTTTTTACAGCAAGTAATTGATATTATTGAATATATTGCAGGCTTCATTGTTCGTAAACTAACAACTAAATTAATTTGTGATGATTGCACTAAAGTTTTAACTCTAACCCATTCTGAATCTAGATCATTAATAACAATAAATAAATAACCAAGGTGGATTAACTATTCACTAATGACTACATAATTTATTATACAAGGTTTACGGGCATTAAACGTTAAATTATTGCATAGGCAAATTATTATTATTATTATTTTCGCTAGTAACAACCCTAATAAAAAAATTATTGTATCTCTATCCTTATCAATTTTCTGACAATTACCCTGTACCCTTAAACTCAATTTAAGAATCAGATAAACACATTTTTTACATTAGTAAGAATGGTCCTTAGTGGCGCTATTAGGATTTTTTGAACGGAGTTTCACAATATGTCCACAAAAAAAAAAAAAAAAACTAATACGTTTTAATAAATTTAATTCTTTAAACATTGATTGAAGAAGGTGAAGAGGAAAGATGGTGTGCTGACTCCCTAACATCCCACTAAAGTTTGTTACTGCTATTGCTCTGTGGAGTATATCATAAATAGCGAAAATATTTAATTCAAATATCTTACTAAATCTTAATAAATATAACAATAAAATAAATATTAAAAAAATTGACACTATTGCTTATGGATAATCCACTTTTGTAGGTAGATATCAGGGAAGATAAGATGTAAAGAATAATTTAATTTATATAATTGATGCAATGATAAATCATTGCAAATAAAAAACGATTCTGAGTCTAGTGATATTAGTCTTTCCCCCTCCTGCTCTAATTTAAATATTATAGAACAACTGAATGGAACTTAGATGATTTTTGAAATAAAGAACTAGATGAAAAATTTGCATGACATTCACTAGTTGAATAATTTGGAACCATTTTACTAGCTGTTAAATTGTTTTCAGAGAAAAAAAAAAACCAAAAATGTACCTAGGGGTGAACTATTGAAAATATCAATAAATGTTTCAATAAAGTACAACCTGGCAAGATATTTAGTAATGTTAATGAGTGAAAACGGAAGAGAACTTTTATTAATTAAGTGTTTTATTTTTTCTAAATAAAAGAACTTCAATTTTTTGGGATATATATTGGGAATTACAAAATATTTTTTTAAATAAAATACCATCAAATAAAAACATTTGTATGAAAATAGAACATTAACTGTAAAAGTAATTTCTAAAAAAGAATGTGACATCTTTGTAAAACTCTGTTTTTGTTATACTTAAAATCTAAAAATATGAATACCTAGCTGGTTATATTCACAAAATGTTGTTTATGTTTTTTCACATATATAGACTTATTTTATAAACAAAACTGTATAATTATGATGGAATCATTCCAAGACGCTGTGAAATGTTTGTCAGAGTTTGCATGTAATGTTGGGTTTCCTGAAATCAGTATGGAAGCAATTCACTTATTGCGAACATGTGCAGACTGTGTTCATGATAAACCTCAGGTGAGTATAATACTAGGTAAAAAATCTTATATGTGTATTTATTTTTTTTATTCAAGATATTTGCAGAACATTTTTCTGAAGAACCATCTTCTCTAGAAGAAGATGGTGTCTGGGTACGAGGTTGGTTCCCATTGTTATTTGAATTGTCTTGTATTGTCAGTCGATGTAAACTAGACATTCGAACGCGAGCTTTGACAGTTCTTTTCGAGTTAATTAAAACACACGGAACTGTGTTCAAATTAAACTGGTGGAAAGACCTTTTTAATGTACTTTTCCGTATATTTGACAATGTCAAACATCAGGAACATAGTGTTGAGGTAATAATCGTATAATTATATTATTTCTATTTATTCGTTTAAGTATATTACACATTTTTTAGAGAATTGAATGGATGACAATTACGTGTAATCATGCACTTACATCAATCGTAGATGTTTTTACACAGTACTTTGATATATTGTGTCCCATACTACTACAAGATTTGTATGCGCAACTACAGTGGTGTATTCAACAAGGTACATTATCAGTTAATTAATTATAATAATAATAATTTATTAATTTATCATTTTATGAGTTACAGATAATGATCAGTTAGCTCAGTCTAGCACATATTGTTTAGAAAATTTGATTACATCCAACGGATCAAAGTTTGATAACATGAACTGGGATTGTACATGTCAGACAATTGTATCAATGTTTGACAGTATGATGCCAAAACCATTACAGGAACAAAATTCAAAGTCTGAGGTATGTGTGTAGATAATAGCAATAATAAAACTCAGCAGGCCATAATTTATTTAGTAAATGAGTTTTACATTTGTCTTTGTGTAAATTGTATTGTTAAAATGATGGCATTTTATTTTGCTGACAGCCTCTTAAACCAGATGTTTTAATAACTGCAAAATGTGCAATCCGCCTTGAATTGATTCGTACCGTGGATAATATTGTGTTCTTTCCTTCTACATCACGAAAAGAGGACCAGGAGTACTTGGCTTTGGCTCAAAATACTACAATTAATCAGAACACTGAAATATTGGAACAGCAACAAGAAGAGCAAGGGATGTACGGAAATTTGAGTTCTGAACATTTATTGATGTTAACAGACTGTTTGTTACGTGTTCACAATTATACTAAACAGTATAACTACGCAGTGTTACAAAACATTCCTCAACGTAGTTATGGTTAGTTAACATTTACTATTCATATTTACAATTTTATTTTGATAGTAGTGTAAATAATTTATTTTTTATAGTCAATGACGACATATCAAATATGTTAACTCAAGAAACCCAGAGTGTGGCTTGTGTGTTGAGAATAACACTAAAAGCTATATGCGATGAGTCTCGGCGTGTACATTGGACACACGCACAAAATGTGGCTTGTACTGTTATAAATGATTCGCTTCAGTATTATTTATCGTTAAATAATCATTACCACCGGACATCTTGGAATCCTATTTTATTGCTCATATTCACAAAATTGTATAAATTGCCGGAAAACAAGGTACATTTCATTTATTATTTTCATATTTTTTTTAAACCAAAATACCTTTTATAATAATAAGTTTTATTTAACATATTATAAAAAAAAAATTTTAATTCATTATAGTTTGCGTGGCAGTCTTCTCGACACTATCCTCTGTTATGTGAAATGATCACTATCGATATGAAACCAGAACTAAAAACAGTTCTCGGCAGAATATTTGCACGTATTGGACCTGTTTTTAAAATAACGCTGTAACAAAACCGCCACAGAACTGTTACATGTATTTTTATAATTCTTAAATGAAATTTTATAGCTCACTAACTTTGAATGGTCTTACACAAAATGATCACCAGAGTAACTTAACTGTTGATTGCACTCTTCATTTATAAAACTATATATATTTTCTACTACATATGAAAAAATTATATTACTATTCTCAATTATACTTTTGTTAACTTCGCATATTATGTACAAACATAAACAATGTGTCGAAGTATATTGTTATTATTTATTGTCACTTGTTTTTTTTTCTATTGAATGTGATTATATTATTATTAAATGTAGGTATATAGTTTTAATCAATGTGAATTATTTTAATATATTTATAGTTTTAATTATCTTATTGTGTAGTCTAGTCTAGACTACTAAAATGTACTGTTATATAACCGTCCCATAAAATATATATATATTTTTTCGTTTTTTGTTCCATAGTTTTTGTCATTTTGTGAGTCACCAATTGTTTACCAATGTCTTATTAAACATTTGTTATTATTTTTTAAATGATTTTGTCTACAGTTTTATATTGGACATTTTATTTTAAATTTCTTTCAGATTGCACTAGATGTTGTTATGAAGTAATTTAAGCACATGGATTACAAAAATCCAGAACTGTTTATTAAAATATTATGACTAAGAGATTCACTATTATATTTTTTACACAATAGAATAACGTCAATGCAACCCCTCATGTAGAAATGGCAATTGGATATTTTGGAGTAAACCATTCATCTGATGCTCATTAAGGGGGTTTAATTGTATTATTAGGTACCGTATATGTAATTATTTAAATGCTTTAATTTGTATTACATTACCTGTTACCTACTGTCAGCTGAGAAATATTTATCTAATATGAAGCTCATTAAAAACTGTTTAAAAGGACGTTATAACTCCGTAATTTTGTAAAAATCATTTATTTCGCCTGGGATAGAACTACCCGGACTTTAGTTTTAATTGAACAACCAAATTTTTACCATCAAAAACGGCATGACCACAGAAACTTGGTATAGGGTTAGGGCCGTCTGTATAAATAGATTATTCTTTTACTATGAAATGGCCATAGAGTACTGATAACACGCTATGTTTAGGGTATAGAGACATACAATAAGGAGTAGTTATTTTCTTTAATAATATTTGTTTAACTGATTTATTGATCCGTTTTTTCAGTTTTTCCAATCTATTGAGAAAATCAAAAAATGACCTTCCTAAAGTACCTCCCCAATACAATTTCCTTCAAAATAAAGTACTATCATTGTAAATCAGAGCAAAATTACTTTTGGAAAAGTTGTTCACTGGAAATAAGGCAGTAATGTATTTTTTAACTATTAGGTACCTTCCTTTGAGAAAACTCCCGAAAAAATCGAAAAATGACCTCCCTAAAGTACCACTCTAAGAAAATTTTCTTTCAGAAAATGGTCTACATCGTAGTAAGTAAGCTTTCTAGTGTCTTTTCCCAGTTTTTTCACATTTTCTGGGAAAATTAAAAAATAACCTCCCCAAATTACATTTTCATAATGATTTCCTTTAGAAAATGTGCTATCATTGAAAATCGGATCAAAATTGCTTCGTGAAAAGTTGTTCACATGAAAAAAGAAGACCGTAATATTTGTTTTAACTAATACCTACCTAAATTTCGTACATTTTCCGTTTTTCCCATTAATTGGAAAATCAAAAAATGACCCGCCAAAAGTACCATCTGCACAATATTCCCTTTCAGAAATGGTGCCGCATGTAGCAAATATATCAAAGTAAGATTTCTGGTAGAATTTTTGTATACAGTTAAAAATAAACATCTTTGTAAAACCAAGACATCCTTAGCTACACAAAATCTAAAATGCAACAGAAACGGTCCCTTGTTGTTTTTCTATTAGAGCGATATTTCTGGTAGAAATCATAAACCGTACAAATTAAAAATAACGTAACCATAACGCCGTAAATATACCAAAATTAATATTTTATAAAACGTCCAAACACTAAATAGATCAGATAAAGTGAGTTTCTATTGTCGGAGAAAATTGAAAAAAAGAAAAGGAATTGATTTAATATAAAACGAATATTGTTAAATATAAAAGAAAAGATTATTTACGATTATTTTAAATCGGAGCAAAATTGCTCGTAGAAAAGTTGTTTATAGGTGAAAAAAAAAATAAACATCATTGTAAAACCATAAAAATCCTCGTCCACTCAATGGAATATGGTACTTTAGAACATTAAAATGAAAGGTTTTTAATTTGCTATGAAATTAAATATTATTTTCACTGTAATAGATTAAATTGAAGTGATAAACTGATAAATAATAATACATAATAATAATTTCTTGTTGTAAATTAAAATATTCAATTAGTCTTCCTACGACTGCCCAGTGTCCCAAATTAGCACTCTCTCACTCAATATAGGTTCCGCGTTTCCTTATCTAAGTGCAGTCCACTTAATAATACGTCTATGTGTGAAACGGGCTACACACTATAGACATTGACCTGATAATATATGTTTGTAGGTATATAACTATAAGTCAGTGGTTCCCAATATTTTCTATTCTACGTCTCTTTTGAAGATTTTCAAAAATCTCGCGCCCCCTCCTATGTATAAATTGAAAAAAAAAATGAGAACCTCTTTTTTGTGTACTTCACAAATAAACTATATAATATTCGGAATAACTGCTTTTTATTGAAGGTAATAACCATAAAATATAAATAATAGTAAATAATATTTTAGAATAAATTGATAGGTATTGTATCCAAAACTCTTCTTAAGAGCTGCCGCTGTTTAAATCAATTTTCACGCTTGAATTGTTCTTCAGCCAATTGCCTGCCCTTGAAGTGTATCTGGCAATGTATCTACGTTAGTATTGAATGGACAACTTGTAAGCGTATATTGACAACTTTCGTTCGAAAGATCTGGAAACTATCGTATAAATTCGTCAGTCAAACTGTTAAGATATTTAATTACTATATTATTTAATCCAGCAAGACAAAAGGGTTCTTCTTCATCAAAGAGAAGTTCGTTCAGTCGACGGAAAGGCCAAAAAATAGGAACCTCTTTGTTTATTCGGGGTTTCCACAGCTATATATTTTCTAGAAATCAGTTAATAGAATCGTTGGCGGCTATGACGTTCGTATTACGCTCTTGTAATTTGAGATTTAGGTTATTAATAGTCTCAAAAAAATCCGCAAGGTACGAAAAGTAGAATGTGAAATTTTCATCAGTAAAATTCTCACGAAGATCGTTTTTACCTAATTATAAAAGCATAATTTCCACTTAAAATTTCAATTCGTACAAACGTTCAAACGTATTCCATTTGGATAACCTCTGTATAGAATAATAAAACAGAATGTTCAGCGGATATCTCTGAACAAAGAATCTTAAAAATACGCAAATTAAGTACACTGCTTTTGATGGTGTTAACAACTTTTATATATACTTCAAGTAAATTTTTAAGTTCAGGTGGCAGCGTTTTTGCAGCTAAAGTTTATATATGTATTACGCAATGAAAATCAATTATTGACGGGTTTTTTTCTTTTGCAAGGTCAATCGTGACCCTAGTATTGCAGGGGCACTGTCTGTACATAGAAATACATTTTTCCAAGAGAGACTATTCTGATCAAAAAATATGTTAATGGCAGAAAGAACGTCACAGCCTTTTGAGGTCAAATTAAAATCCTGGGAAAATAGAAGTTCTTCTGCAACTGTTCATTTATAAAACGACAGTAAACTAGTAGATGGCAACATGGGCCATATCAGTTGATTCATCACACTGAATTGCAAAGAACACGGAATTTTGTAATTTAAGAATTAACTGATTTTTTTATATCCAATGCTAATTCATCTATGCGTCGTTTAATTTTACTATCCGATAGATATTTGAACTATTTACCTTTTACTTTCTTCACCAAGTACTATATCTACAGCTTTAAGTATGCTGGATTTAATTAATTTTTCACCCAAAGTATGTAGTTTCTTTTGCTGAGTCACCATGAACGCAATGCGGTATGAAGCTTCAATAATTTTTTCATTGTTCGGTTGAAATTTTCTAGTACTGTCAAGTTTCATTTTACTTAACAATTTTTTTCTAGCTACAAAAAACTCTTTAGGTTTTCTTTTGTTTCTAAATGTTTCTATTTTTTTTACCTGAAATCCTAATCTACTGTACATAAAGAATTACCATTTGAAAACCGATGCATGTAAAGGCCATTTTATCACAATTTAAATATACACATTTCAAATTATTTTTATGAGACATAATTCATAAAGCTGATATATTTTTATACAAAATTATGTATTTAAATAACAGTGAAATGAAAATGGTGACCAATTAAACAAATAAACCTTCCCAAAATACTAGATACATTAATTAACAACTGGGGCTTGAAATGTTGAATTCAAAACAAAATTCAAAACGACTCAGCTAAAACATCTATTATTAATTCATAATAAATTCATCCAGAAATGTCTATAATAGGTTACAACATAGGTTCCCAAATTTTTTAATGGTACGACCCATTTTGAAAATAATTTAAATTTTGGTGACCCACAATAATATCAAACACCCTTTTTTTTGGTTTATTTTTCATTTCTGGATGACTCGTGAAGTTTGGTCAGTCGCATACTCTCATTTGCAAGTATAAATACAATTTACTGGTAGAAAAGTTGTTCACAGGTAAAAAATTCTATAATATTTTATTTTTAAACTAATACATACATTTTGTTCATTTTTTTTGAAAAATCAAAAAACATCTTTTCTTAAGTACCTCCACTGTCCAATTTCCTTTCAGAAAGTGCATGTAAATAGATTTCTGATAGAAAAGTTGATCAAGGATAAAAAAAAAATAAACATCGTACAACCAATACATTCCTCGCTCTACTCAAAATCTCAAAAATGTATTATTTAAAAATATAACGCAACCCACTAAAAATATGATCACGACCCACATTTTGTGAACCTCTGAGTTACGATGTACAAAACAATGCAAATGTTATAAATATGTTATGAATTTTATTATAATACATTTTTTTTCTTAAAATGTGGAATACAAAATTCAAAATTTGTAAATATCGAAAAAATGTATTAATATTGAAAATTAAAAAAAAATATATTTTAGAATTATAAATGTTAAATAAAAATAAAAGAAATTATTTAGGTATATAAAACTGATTATTTTTCCAGAACAAAGTAATGAAAAACAACATATTGTTGAAGATTTGCAAACAAAAAATGGCAACAAATTGGTCGAAGAATACTCTTATATTGACTATAAGAACGTTCCATGTCAACAGATGTGATAGGATTGTAATTCATATTTATGTATCAGAAATAGTGAATTCAAAGTCCAGAGAACCTTGTTGATATTTTTTTTGTTTTAAAATATCTGATGATTTTAATAGTTTGAAATGAAATCCAGAATTTATTTCAATTATATAAACAAATTTCTGTTTGACCATTTCTCCTATGTGTCCTGAGTGTTTTTTAAATTGTCAGTTTATTTAGAAAACGTAGAATATTTTGGTCGTTATCAAAAATTACTGATTTTGTCACTTTATACAAAGCAGATAATGTTTGTTGTCGTCGAAAATCAATGACAAAATTAAAAATTACTAAAATATGTACTTATTTATCAAATATGTGAAAATATATATTTATACTCAAATATGTAAAACTAATTTGGGCTTATTTCAATTATTATGTTACACATCATAGATTTTTTATCAGACTAGTTTATCTCATTCCAATAAAATTTGTTCCTTAGTTATAAATAACCAATACACCTAAAGTACATATTTTCTAGTTTACATGACTATGACTTTAGCTATCTATGAGCTACTAATTAATACACGCTTAATCAATGATAAAATATTAAAAAAATAATCAAAACTTTTTCCTAGTCAAATATTACTAGAATAAAGGTTAACAGGTCATTTGGGGTCATGTTAGAAAACTTATTTTTATTTTTTCTAAAATAGATCTCCAAATTAATAAATCCTAAATGAATAAAGTTGTAATCAGTTTTTATAAAATAAATTCAAATTATATGTTAAACAAACAAACATAGATAATTTAAAAAAAAAGGAAACTATCTTTGAGTATCAAATGGAATAGTTACATCACTGTTTCTGTCCACATAGTTTATATAGTTATAAGAGTAATATACATAGTAAGCACCTAGGGTTGCCACCAAACCAGATCTTAAACTGAACATCCCATACCACTTATACAAAGTAACTCTCTCAAATTCTATACACTACTCATTTACAGTTTTATATATATATATATAGAACATATGAGATTATTTCGAGTAGACTAATATAAAAAAGCTTGAATACTTCTAACCATGGAACCTGTTTGAGAGATACAATAAAGTTATATTATTGGTTACACAAATAGAAAACCGCCGTTTTCCCATAGGTTGCACCAGCAAGGTCAATCGATAGATAAGTGCGATAAGAAACGTTACATAGCCAGTTGAGGCATCAGTCAACAACTCTACAAAATCTCGCTCGTCTATTTTTACTGAGTAAGAATCATTTGCGGGAAGTTTTACTTTTTGCATTTCATTAAAAAAAAAATGTAGCTCAGACGCGTCGAATGATTGTAGAAACTTATGGTGAACGTTATATTAGTAAAAGAATGTGTCGGGAATGGTTTCATAAGTTTAAAAATGATGAATATGACGTAGAAGACAAGGAACGTCCCGGACCCGTGAAAAAATTCGAGGACGTAAAATTGGAGACTTTGTTGGATGAAGATTCTTGTAGAACGCAACGGGAACTTGCAAATTTATTGGGCGTGACATCAGCAAGCCGTTTCTCATCGCTTAAAATGTTTAGGAATGATCCAAAAACTGGAACATTGGGTGCCATACGAGTTGAAGCCGAGGGACATTGAACGGCGCCTTTTCACATGCGAACAACTCCTCCAACAGCAAAACAGAAAGGGTTTTTTGCATCGCATCGTGACTAGCGATGAAAAGTGGATACACTATGATAACCTGAAGCGGAAAAAATCGTTAACAATTTTTTCGACGAGGAATTGAGAAGCTGCCACAAAAATGGCAGAAAGTTGTGGCTAGTGATGGAAAGTATTTTGAAGAATGAGTATGTAACGAGTTTTTTACAATAACGCCTTAAATTATGAGAAAAAACAGCAGTTTTCTATTTGTACGCTAGATAGTTTATAATATATTATATGTAATGAAAAATGATTNTTTTTTTTTTTTTTTTAATTTTAATTATAATACATACAATCTGTAAATACTTTTTACAATAAGCATGTTTGAGGAATTATGGAAAAAAAAAAAATAAATAAAATAAAAATAAAAAAGGCGAGATCGACATGAGGAAGTAATCACCCAGCGGCAACACTTACTGACTATAGAGGGCTATTATAGGTCACGGTTCCAGTTACGTTTTAACCTTCTAGGTGGATTACCTGGAATGGAATTGGAGTTTAGGGCACGGATTAGTAGATTAGAGTGGTTTGTAAGACGCGCGCGGAAAAGTCTATAGGCATTTTTGGCTTCTTCATTGACAGTTAAAATTTTTAAGTCTGAATGTAAGGTGTGGTTTGAAACATACGGAGGAGCGCCTGTAATCATTCGCAATGAGGTCGATTGGAATGCTTGGATTTTGTAAGTATTAGACTTTTTTGCTGCACCCCACAATTGGATACCGTATAACCAAATTGGCTTGAGAAGGGTTTTGTACAGTAGCAGTTTAGTTTTTAGGTCAGTTTTTGCTTGTCTTCCTATAAGTGGGAAGAGCGCTCTTCGTCTGGCATTTAGCAAGAGACGTTTCTGCTTAATATGTAAGGCCCAGGTAAGTCGTTTATCGAGAGTGAGACCCAAATATTTAANCAATGAGGTCGATTGGAATGCTTGGATTTTGTAAGTATTAGACTTTTTTGCTGCACCCCACAATTGGATACCGTATAACCAAATTGGCTTGAGAAGGGTTTTGTACAGTAGCAGTTTAGTTTTTAGGTCAGTTTTTGCTATGTTTTTTGCTAGAACATTTTGAAAATAAAATCAAGTCTAGAGAGAAATAATATAAATGATCAGTACAATTTTTTTGTTTCAATTATTATTCTTAACTGAATTATCACAAACACCAGAATCGAAAATAACAGAAACAGTTATTGTGTATACTTAACAGTTTTTCCTCTCATAATAATACTAAAAAAGTCAAAAAAATTAAATCACTCTTAAAGTTTAGGTTAGGTTAAGGTCCCTAAATTGGAGCAAGATTTCTGGCAAAAAAAATACATTTCTCGTTCCACCCAGAATTTAAAAGTAATGTATTTTAATTCTAAAATTAATGGTTTTATATTGTATAAAAGAAATGTTTTATACATTTTAGGTACTTACTAAAACAATAGTTTTACAAACAATATACCAATTTTTTAATTTTTTTTTGATAATGATAAATTAATTAAATTAAACAAAAATAAGCAGGTTTACTTATTTAATAATGGCGCCTGCTTTGGCTAACTTATCAGCCTCTTCGTTACCAGTAATTCCTGTATGACCAGAAACATGAACCTAAAATAATAAAATTGATAATTACCAACATTTAAAAATAGAGTATTTTATTTTTATAAATTATATTTACCCAGGAAACAGAATCCATAGAGTTAATTTTTTTTTGTAATAATTTTAATATGTCTATATTTTTCACTGGTTTACGTGCAGTGGTTTTCCATCCATTTTTTTCCCATATAGGCACCCACTTAGTTACACAATTTATAACATATTCTGAATCTGTATGTATATTTATTCTTTTAATCCCTAAACATACATTTGTTTTGTCAATTATAATTCATACATATTACACAAATATTACCAGTTAATTTAACCCGTTCAATTGCTCTAATGGTGCAATGTATTTCAGCATGGTTATTGGTCTGTAATCCTGATAATTTTTCTGATAAATTTCTAATACAGTTATTTTCAAAACTATAATGTGTATAACAATTATTGATTAAAAAGAAAAAAAAATTACTTACAGGGGATTATTTGGGCCAAACCATACACCTAAACCGCCAGCTGCTTCTGCAAAACCATTACTAAGACAGGCACCATCGGTATAAACAATTACCTCGTTTTTTTTATTAAAGTTAAACATATCTTCTAAAATTGATAATTAACTATTAAAAATACAATTTAATTTAATAATATTTTAATGAAAATCTATTTATAATAAATAATAATTTGTTTAAATTATTATAGCAATACAAGGTCATCAACATAATGCATGGCACTCATTATCTCAGAAAATATTAACTTTTTTCAGATTTTGTTTATTAAAACATTTAAGAAATAAGGATCTTTAAGATGTTATATTACTCTTGTTTTTTTGTTCACTCTTCTTTTATGGATATAAATACTACCTGTTTGATTTTTTAAAAAAAAGTAATGTAAAATTTTAGAGATATTTTTTTATAAATGTTTTGAAAAATTTTTTTTTTCAAAATAATAAGTGTCTTATGTTATGTTGATTACTCTGTTTAGTAATATAAATGTATTAACCATGTGTACAGTAAATATTTGTTTAAATAATATTCACAATTTGTTTTCAGAAGACTTTAGAAAATTAAATTATTATTTATAAGTAGTAAGGAATTAAAAAATAATATTTTATGTTCAAGAATGATTATAATTACTTGCTCTTGCTATTTCAGATTGTTTCAAGTTAGCATCTTTAGGATTAACTACATCGTCAACTTTAATTGAAGTAGTAGAACAATCTTTAATATCAGCACAACTAAAAAATAATATTTTTAAAACAGGCTAAACAATTTAATAGGTTGTGCCAATGAAATAAATTACATTTTAAGTATGTAAAGTATACACTTTAGATACTTTCTATAATATCCAAGCATCATATAAAATACTAATATATCGATGGTTATAAGATAAGATGGATATAAGTGTCAAAAAACTAAATAAATTGTATTACAACTTTAGAACATCAAATCACGGATTATTTTGAGATTTAATAAGAGACATAATAGTTTATATACTTTTTGTATGAATTAATTGTTCATAATTATAATATTATTATACACCACTTATTATTTTTTCAGTACTCTCAAAAATACTAAATTAAATTATAAATTGATGTAACTGCCAACAATGACAATTACGTCCTATTACGTTTCACTGAATGCTGTTTACGTCTTTTAATTGACATTTAGACCAATTTTTTTCAATCCCTCCAATTCTATGCTGTGAAAATTTTTTTAAAGTTGTAATGTGTTACTATGTTTCTTTTTAAAAAAAGAAATTAAAAAATAGTTTAAACAAAAACATTTTATCAGTAACAAAACAAATTATACGCATGAATATTGGCTGTCATTTTCTTTTTATCAGTAATAATTTGAACATTTACATCCAAATAATTAAATAAGCCCATTAAATAGGCACTCACTTGATAGTCATTAATTAATACAAATTACTCAAATGAGGTTTTCAGTATTCAAATTAATATCTTAGCACTTTAAATGTAAAATTACACAACAATTATTTGTACATTATTATATGTATTGATCAAATCATACTTGATAAGAATTTTGATCACAAAATATGACATATTACTCTGAGAAGTTGTCACACTATTCATGTGTATTAGTATATTACAGATAAATCCTATATTACCAAACAACCTATGAGGATTACATACAATGTTTGGGCATTATAGAAAATGGCTGAATTATATATTTTGCCTATACAAGTACTTATACAATACATCATATATTAAGTTAATTCATCATAAAATCAAAATCAGTTAAAAGTAGTTACAAAATGATAAACAAATATAAATGATTTTGTAAGTATGATAAATATATTAGATATACCTTTGAAGACAAATATTTTGATCTACATTTAATAATTGCTTTCTCTGATTAAATAAACTGTTAATTGTATTTAAAAATATACTTTATACTTAGTTGTATTTTAATGTTTAGGTATTTATATTACATGTTAAATATATTGTAAATCTTTAAAAAAAAAATGTAAAGGTTAAATAAATAATAGAGCCTATTAATAAAGAGGTTTTATATTTTAAAAAATTGTGTAAAGCTGGTAAAGATAAAAATGCTATTAGATGTCCCTAGTTTTTACTAATAAATTTGAGTGTAAACTGATTTCGGGGTTTTACTGAAACTTAATTTCAATTTTGATTTATACAATACAAAATTAATTTTTAATAAACATCAAACATACTTTGTGGTAATGACATCTAATGGTTCGATTTTATTACTTTTATCTATATTTAATAAAGCATCAACTTTATCAAAAACTTCCTCAATCAAAACCTTTAATTGTCCTTTATGGGCTGGTGGTATATCTGATATAGATGTCACCAACAAATGCAAATCATTAAATGCCGTTTTTGCCTACAAAAAAAATTAAAAAAATAATTTTTGAAATTTAATATCTATTTAAATTTATAAATTACAAAATAGAAAATACCTTTGTGATATGTTCATTTATTAATGAAACAATTGGACTTAATGGAATCTCAATTTGTTTTCTTTTTATACCTTTTCTATCATTGTCTTCTAAGACTTTAAAACTTAATTCTTTTATATAATTTTCTGCTTCTGATTTTGTTAGAAATTTTTTTGCATATGAATTAGGAATGCCATCCTTTAATGTGCGAGCTGTATCCCTAAAAATCCAATTATAATAAAGAGTTAGTATTTTAAGACTTTTATGTATATAAATTCAAACAAAAATTAAACTTGTAATGAACCCTATAACCTAAACAACAAATATGAACAAATAGAGGTAAAACAACCTTAAAAACTTTAAAATTTTAATTACAAAATCTGAACTAACAAATGTAATAATATTATTACATTAATAGATATGTAAATAGACAAATATAATAGGGAATAGTATCGAAATATATTTTTTTTAATTGGATATAGTACAAATCAAATTGTTAGTAGTAAATTACCATCAAACAAACAAGTTTTGAAGTCCTGAATATCCTGACCACAAAAAAGAAACACTTACTGCACTATCACAATAATTTGGTTTTATCATTTTTAATTAAAATATATTACAGATAAAATAATTAGGTAACAATGTTATTATAAATAATTATTAGTTGTATTTTAAGTTGCCTTAAATATTAAAATGTTTAAAATTATTCTTGTTTTTACCTTGTAAATAATATATTTGCAAAATATTATGTATGAAACAAATTGTAGAAAATGTAGTGTTCTTATCATTTATATTTTAACACATTTTTTTCCTAGAGTTATATTAAAACAAAATTTAAAAAATTGATAATATTGAAAATTTTCTAGTTTTGTAAATTTAGAGCTGTTGTGGCACGGGTTAATATTAATGAATTTGCCTGAAACTTTTTTTGTAGCGTTTTTTTTAGTAATCGAACTTTTTTAGGGGAGGTAACCTGAAAAAAATCACAAGCGAAAAATAAGGACCACCTTAATATATATAAATATTTGTTACCAATTATCAGCTATTGACCCGACTTTCTTCGTCTTAAATATTACAGCATAGAACGGCATCTTCAAGAAACGAGAAATTTGTTTGAAATACACTAAGTAGTAATTCGTCCTGAAATGAACAAAGTAAAAAAAAAAACAAAAAAAAAATTTGGACGTTTTATTAATACATTTACCAACAATGAGAAGACAT
The DNA here is from genome assembly GCA_902439185.1 of Cinara cedri. NCBI lineage: Eukaryota > Metazoa > Arthropoda > Insecta > Hemiptera > Aphididae > Cinara > Cinara cedri. The sequence continues at coordinate 257,585 of CABPRJ010000012.1, read as the reverse complement.
TGAAAACATAATATATTCTATTGACTTCTTTTGCCCATTTTCATTAATTGTAAGAACCGTTTGTGATATAACAAATATATGTAGTATCTACGATATCCTATATTTGATATAGGATTGATCCTTAGAAAATATAATAATTCAAATTTCAAATTACAAAGATTATCATAAAATAAAACGTGGTTATCAATGTGATTACGAATCATGGTTATAGTTACAATGGTTACCTAACGAGTATAGATAATATATATATAGATGTGACATACTGTGTATTCAAGTGTGATCGAAGAAGATACTCGTTACCTATGTGGTTAATATAATTAAGGTGTGGTATTAACCATAAGTAATAACGAAACGCAATTTTTGGCACGCACCAAACTACCGAAATCAAACATTGGGAAAATAATATTATTTATTATTTGCTTTAAATTGTTTATAACTTCTTTAAATCATTTACATTTTATTTGTCTGAAAAATATTAGATAAAGTATACCGTGTACAATTATAGGTATAGAGATGTCCTATCTATGTCAACGAGGGATGGTCTAAAAAGAGATGGGGTTCACGTCTTTACAGACCTATAAACATCTATTATCAGGTCTATGGGTCATTTTTCCCGAAACTATGGAAGAAAAACTTAAAACATTTAATAATGACAACTAAATCGAACATTTTCCAACAGGGAATCTAGAATTATTAAATGCACAAACATAAAATATATTATGTATTTTAACTTTATACTTAATCTCATTAATGCTATTAAAATAATAATTCTAGTATTGAGACCTCTGTTACTAATTTTGCATTACTAAACTTTAATCAGGTTAAGGTTGTCATATTTTTTGAAAAAAACTTGTTTGCAATTGTTATTGACAGAAAGCATTGTTGTGGTTCCATGTCGATGATGATCACCGTTTTTTTTGAAAAACTGGACATTCTTACCCTGAATAAAGTTTAATATATTGGTTAATTTTTTTTTTTTTGTAGCAACAAATAAAAATAAATATAATAATATAAGGAATAAGGGCAATAAATGCTCTAGAACATTTTAATAAATCAAAGATAAAAATACATTAATTAAAACATTTGATAATATTTAATAATTATTTAATAATAAAAATAAATAATACACATAATACATAATTTCAGTAATATAAATTAAATATTCATTACACTTAAAAAATAATGCTTTTTTTTTAAAATTGTATTATTATTACAGATTTATATACCAAGTAAATATAAATTAATACAATAATAATTAATAAAATATACAAGTAATGAAAATTAACGGAAAAATAGTCATGTAAAATAAAACTTATTTAAAAGATTGCACAAATATTATTCCTTTTAAATTTTGTATCCTTCCATTCATAAATAATTGTTACTTTCTTGTCCCATATTAAGTACATACCATAACAAACAAAACTATACAATTAAATATAACCATACATTTTATATAATTATGTTTGTTAGCTGTAGAGATCATAAAATTAATTTGTATGCCAAGTTAAGATACAAAATTTATGGGTTAATACACGGAGCAATAAAAAAAAATTATGTAAACCTACAATTTAGATGGATGCTAATTGATTTTAGGATGAAGTTTTAATGCATTTTTGCATGTGTCCAAAACTAATAATTAATTTTTCTAACATAAAATAATTACAAAATGCTTTTAATCAAGGAAGGCGACTTTTAAGTTATTAAAAATATTATAACTACTAATATAATACTGAAAAATATTTTTTGATAGATTTTAATTGTTATAAACTGATACAAAATAAGTCTTATTTAGCTGAGAAAAGTTAAATTATTTTTTTTCTTTTTAATAAATGCCAGAAAATTTTATATCAAAGATAAATTTAAATTTTATTTATAATAACATAAAACGCTATTTTAGTCCAATTGTAACGGTTACTTAATCAACTAGGAGAATTTCAATAATCAATGTATTATTTTGATGATTATTTACAATGAACAATTTAATATAAATAGACTAAGATCTATTCTTAAAAATAAGTTAATATCTGGTTTAATGTTGTTTTTTTTTTTTAAAGTTTTACATCTATTTATCAATAATAACACAACTAATACAATTGTTATTTTCACAGAAATATGTATTTTTACTTCTGCTAAATATATTTTATCTATAATTATAATTATAAGTTAACAACAAAAATGTTAAGCTATTTGGTCAGTTTTATGTAAGTTTTTAATTTTTTGAGACATTTGTGGTATAATTTCAATCATAATATGTAATAATAATACTAAGTAATACAAAAAAATAAATACAAAAATCACGTATACGGAAAAAAATGTTCAACATTCAAATATACAAAAAAAAAAAAAAAGTAATGGACGGATTTTTTTTTTTTTGAAAATCGCACATACATTCAAATGGTTAAATATAAAAATACAATTTCATCAATAATAAATATAAAAGTTTGTTTTGTCAATAACAACTTATAGTTTTAAATATCTAGTAATAAAATATACTATAGATTTTAATGCATTTATGATATTGAATCTTATGTGATAATGTCACAAAACTGGTTTTTACTTACATACATTAGCATAAATAATTTTTTATTTATAAGGAATAATTATTTTATGGTCTATAAGACAATCATACATCCATCCAATTATATAATATTTATATTTATATATTAAAATTGCATATTCTAAAGGAAATTTCACTATTTTCAGTCTACATTTTATATTTTATTTATGTATTTTGTTTCATAAATGTGGAATGTTTGGGTTATTAATGAATTTTATTGAATACTTATAATTTCATAAAAGTATTATTTTTCGAGATCAGGTGGAAACAAATTTGTCAAATTTAAGTTTTGTTGTCAATACAAATTTAGCTATTTATCTAATAAAATGTCTATTTGTTCATTTTCAAAAGAACAGATTAATTTGTCATTTCAAAAACTTTGCAATAAATTGCATGTTACATTGGTTTTAAGATTACAAAATATAATAAATTACAGACTGTGAATATCATTTAAGTTGTACTATTTTGTGACACCCTGTAAACTATTAGTATAAATGATTGGATTTTAACTATTTTATAAAATACACATACTTAACTACAACGATAAACATTTGAAAACATCAAGTGGAAGACAAATTATCTAGTATCATAAACAAAACTACTTATTTATTATTTTTTTTTTGGAATGCTAATATGCTTCTACTAACAAAATACAATAACATCGTATTAGCTCATTTCTGTTAAAGACACTTTAAGTTACTCGAGAACACACATAGAGTAGCTTTATTTTTTGTTTTTACTGGTCTACAGTACTTGTAGAATCATTAACTACCTGTAAAGCTAACCCTGCAGTCAAATCAACTACTTCATCTTGATCATCTTCTTCAGAAGTATTAACAGTAGTAGCAGCACTATGTGCTGATTGTTGTGATCCACTAGACAGCTGTGAGGTTCTTGATAAAGATCCTCGTCTTGGTGCTGACATAGTAGCCCGCTGATTAGCTGGTTTTACAGTAACTATCAGATTATGACTATTGGCTACCATCATATCAGTTACCTATAAAAAAAATAAAGATAAGCACATAATATATATTAATTTCATTACAACATAAAATTATTGTTTTAGTACCTGGTCTAAAGTTTTACCAGCTACTTCAATACCATTAACTTCTAAAACTTCATCATTTACGGCTAACAGTCCGGTACTTTCTGCCAAGCCACCTGGAACCAATCTGGATATGAAAATGCCGGGAACTTTTTCTACACCAGAAGTGCTAACTCTCACACTAGTGCCATCTCTTATATAAAAACCTAATGGCCTTTCTGAACCATGTTTAAGTAGTCGAACTCGTCGACATGTCTCTGGAACTACATCTACATCTATAATCGCAGACACCTAAAATTTTGAAAAATTAAATTGATGTTTAAGAAAAAAAAATTAAATTTCACCTGTCGAAAATCCTGAGGGTTTGATATCCAAAGATGTTTTGCTTTGCTAGGTGTACCACCCAAAATTGATGATATAATATTACGAGGTCTGTATGTACCATAACCATTTAATTCTTCAAGACTTTCACCTGAAATTAAAAACAATTAAAGACAATAGCAAATTTGTATTCAGTGGGGACAAGATTATGTTGTTAGTTGTAATATTGAGTGAATTTACCTATTTTCAAACTTAAAGATATGAACATTATCTGTACAACATTGGATGCTATTTTTTTGATATTTTAATTTTTAATATGGAAATATGAGTATGTGAATTATCATAATTTATTAATGATTTATTATATAGGATTATATCTCACTTGAAAATTAAAAAATCAAAATAATAACGTCGTCGTTGCACAGATAATACTTTTTCAGTTTGATAATAGGATCACTTTAATATTAAACCTAAAAGCACTCAGCCGTTTTTGCTGAACATAAAGTACTATGTTGAATACTTATAAAATGAAAATAGCACATATGGGTATCACCTCCTCTAAAGCATTTTAATTTAATTTGGTAAAATTTTTCTTGAACCATATAAAAAATACATTACAAAACAATTATGATAAAAATAGTACATAATGTATATTTAATTGCTTATATAATATGTAATATTTTTCAATTTTTGATATCATAATAGTAATAGTAAATAGTACTTTGTAGACAGAACATTAAAAACAAATAAACTGGTACTCATTTTTTATCTGTTTAATAATGCTATCCTCAGAAAATGGATAGGTATAAAATATATTTCAGAGTATAAAAATAACATGTAAACAATTTTAAAATACCATAATTTCAAATTTATGCATTTTGTATATTTTACAGTAAGTAACATAGATGAATATTTTTATATGACAAATACAAACAGTAGGAAGTGTTTATTTAAGTTTAACAGATGTTATGTTAAAGGTTTCTACTTTACTCCATGTAGATATGTAGAATATATTTATTTTTTATATCAGTTGTGTCTTTCTGCAAGTGTGAAAATATCTGTTTCTTTAAAGCTTATCAATTAAAAATATTGTTATTGAAATAAGTTTAAAATTAAATTTAGTATTTATTTTAACTCATAAATCAAGCATAAAAACTGAATTTAACACACATGTAGTTGCAAACGCATGTGTATTTTCTTATTTTTTATTTGTTACAATAGAAGTAAAATGATAAAATTATTATACACTCAATCATTTTAATGGTTTCTGGGTATATTAAAATGTAAATAAAAATAAAAAAAAAAAAATGGTTTCATGTCAGAATTTTTCAAATTATTTACTTTTCATAATTATATACATTGTCCATCATGAAGAAACAAAAAAATCAAAATAAAGGGCTAATAATAAAGATAAGGATTAAATAAATAGATAAATAAAGATTTTTTTTTTATTGAACAAATCTTTCAACCATAAATCTGTAAGCTTCAACAAACATACTATAACATACTGAAAATATAACATTTCTACACACTTTTTGAATGTTCCAATATCAGAAAGTTTATAGTATAATATTACAAAAAAAAACAACAAAATTTTCTTTTGTAAATGAAATGTCACGATCTGTTAATCAGTAAATCATACACGAAGATTTATTAAATTACAGGAAGGTTCATGTTACTCAGATGGTGTTAAATTTCGTTACTGTTATCATTGTTTTTATTATGTTAACACGATGTTTTTTACCAGAAATATTACTTCAATCGAAAAATGACAAGAGATCGATTTTGTTCCTATTAATGCATAGCCATTGACAGAATCATTTATTGATATCTAAAGTATTTTTCATAATTGGAAATGACCAAAAAGACGAAATTACGATTTATTTTTTCAAATGACGGACAGCACAAGATTTCATTATTTGAAATTTGTACAACTTACGTTTTCTACCAGAAATATTGCTCCAATAAAAAATATCAAATTAATTTTTCTGTTAAATTTTTAATGTAGTTCATATGTTATCCGTTTTTAGATTTTCTCTGTAGTTTTATTTTAATAATTAAAAAAACCCGAAAAATATGTAGACAGAACTGACAAATTTATAAAAAAATATTATTTTATTATTTTTTTAACAAAATTCTATATTACGCTATCTGTTTCTATTAGAACAATAAGCTTAAGTGATAAAAAAAAAAAAAAAATAGACAGAAGAGACTGAAGGAAGAGGGCCTCCCATTGGAGGTACTTCAACATGAATATAATTTTAGGGTTTTGATCCTTGAAAGTATTAATAATAATGATAGTACAATGAATACATAATAGTTATTTAACAAAGCTTTTATTATTTAAAATTTTTTTTTTTTAATGTTATTTAGTTTTTAATTTTAATTTTAGTTATTTAGATTTAAAATGTTGACAGAGTTGACTGAATACAATGTTATATTTACTGTTTCTAGACGTTTTAACATTTTCAAAACATTTGAGCAATTTTTGAGCTCTATGGATATTTTAATTTTGCAAGTTTTTTTTAGATCTTTTTCATTCTCTGCTATTATTGCAATGTCGTCCGCGAATCTCATCATATCTATTCTTTAACCATATACCTTTATTTCTAGCTGTGTCCTATCTCTAATAGTATTTATGGTCTCTTGAATGTAATCATTAAAGGTGATAATGTACATCCCTGTCAAACACCTTTATTTATTTTGGAGTCTTTTTGAATATCTCCCATTTGTATTATTGTTATTTAATTTTTATATAATTGATAGAGCAGTACACATACTTTTTTTTTTAAAAAATATTACAGTAATTTAATAACGATGAATTAGTTTTCATTTCCAAACGATTTATTGAACTTTATATCTGGAATAATAATTATAATGATAGGAAAAGACCTTGACCTGTCTTGACCTCGGGAATATTGTCCTATTTTAATTTTATTTAAGGTATTATCATTTTAAAACCAAAATTAAGCGAGTTTAAATTGAACTCAATGCAGTTCGCGTAAAGTAGATTTTGCTATATTGCCTATTAGTTGGGTTGAGACAGCAGGTTATGAGGATATATTAGCATCCTATTAATTGGACTACGATCTGCTGGATCACCAAAAATTAATAACAAGATAAATATATTTATTTACTACTAAATAGATATTCAAATATTAGTAATGCGGGTAAATGAACTGCCGCGCCACCGAAAGATATGGAATTGTTATAACCTAACGGAGTATAATATTGATAGGTAAGTAGGTTCTATCTAGGTACATTGTTTTGGACCTTCCTGAATGGTTGTATGTTTACTATAATATTATTATGACGGCCATTTACCCATTTTTTCCGAACACATGAGGACAATAGACGAAATAAGGACATACCACATACGAACGTGTTTTTATGTCGTTACCCGCGAATTGTATGAAAATACACAAAACAATACTACAAAACATCTACAAAAATAAAATTCAAAAAATGATCTTGAACTTAAAATTCAATTAGTTCCTTCCAGCGTCCTTGTTAGCATATAATATATAAGTACCTATAATAAGGAAGACGATGGAATTTGTGTTGAAATAACTCGGCGTCAATGTGAGTTGAACCATCAGCACATGATTCATAAATATGGTTTATTAAGTATATAAACGAGAAAAAACCAAAGACGATATTATTATTATTATTATAACCTAAAACGCAATGAGCAAATTCGTTTAATTTCTTTACACAACTTTTGAATACACTAACAAAATAAAAAAAACCCCCCAATAACTAACACCAAATTTAATGACTAGAGGAAACAACAAAACTCGTTTCCGTGAGAAATGCCCTTGAATCTAAACTGTCAAATGTTTTTTTTTTTTTTTGTTCTTGTCTTACTAAAACCTGTAGTTTCACATCAATTAAAATTCTTTACCGCCAACTAAATAATTATAGTGTATGTATTAGACAGTGTCAATACAGTGTTTAGATACAAATAAAATGAGAGAAATCAAATATAAAATATATTTGTAACATCATAAAAATAAGAAACAAAACTAATAATTCTGCTTATTCACAATGTTTATTTCATTGAGCGTCATACATTTTTGACATATTGCATTTGAAGATAACAGACACAATCAAAATAACTGTTCACTATACAAAACATAATATTATAGATTTGAAAATAAAACAATCCTACGCATTAAAAAAAATGCATGCATCCAGAAGAAACCGCCTACTACAAACATTACATAGAATATTACATTTATGAGATTATTTGATATTTATTTCAGATAAATTTATATTAATAAAAATGTGAATAACACAATTTTTTTCTTACAACTTTTTCCTTAGAGTAGTTAAAACCATAAAAGGAATATATTACCATAATGATGGTGACAACTAACAAAATAAAATATCACAATTTGAAATATAGAAAGTACAATATTTAATGTTGTAAGTTTCTCTTATTATATTGAACAATAAACATGCTTAATCAATATAATATCTTTATATTTCAGTTATAAATATATAGTTAACAAACTGTTAATGACATTATAATACTTGGTACACTAGATGTGTAACATTAAACATGAATTAATTTAAATTACACAAAATTAGATGTTCCATCTGATAAAGTTTATAAAACTGGTTTACCACTCAATAATACGACACATTATCAGCTCACATATGTATACACTTTAGCGTTCCCTTACATTTTTTAATTTTTATGATTTTAAGATAATTGTTTGAGAAAATAATATCAAAACGATTAATAAATGAAATAAAAATAAAAATTTGATAACTAAAATTCTTGGATAATTTGAACTTTTTTGCGGGCCCCTTTAACTTAGAGTTAACAAAGTTAGACTGTATATATTTTAGCTAAATATGAAAAATGATTCTGAGCGAAGTTTGGTTGATAGTGTTACTTTATCAACAATATATATGTCATATAATGGTAAAATAATTAAATATGAATTATATATTTTTTTTCATAATATTTATTTAATATTGTACCCATTTCCCCATTTATTGGGAAAGTCAAAAAATGACCTATTTAAAGTACCATTCTAGTCAGATTTTCTTTCAGCAAAACTACTATAATTGAAAATCAGAGCAAAATTGCTGGTAAAAAAGTTGTTCACTAGTTAAGAAAAATATATAAATAAAATAAACATCATTGTAAAACCAATACATTCCTTGCTCCGCACAGAATCTAAAATACTTTTAAAAGATTAAATTACAAAGTTTGTTATAAATGTTAAGTTAAAATTAAAATAAACATTTATATAACTCCTTTTTGTTTTCATTATGTTTATATACTTTATTTTAAAAAATATACATTATAGTCTACCTACTCAATATATTATTTTATATGGAGAATATTGTGTAATAGTTATTGTGTTTAGGTTTTTATGCTGGAAGTTGACAGGAACTCCGCCCTAACACCTGCTAGTTCATTTCAATGGTTTTCAGAACAATGAAGTTACTAGCTCATAAATTATTGTTTATTGTAAGACAATGGAGATTGGAGAGCATGTGCATAAGTTGGTATATTGAGACGAAATTTTGTGGTTATTGAAATACAATACTCCTGAGTAAAATGTATGGATAGTAACCATAATAGATTAAATACTACAAACTGTATGCTATTATTTGTATGGATTAAATTGAATTAAAAAAATTAAGTTGATAAATAAATACCTAAAAGTTAAGGTTAATATTTTTAGTTATTTAAAAGAAGTACCTACCTAATAATATTTCATTTAAAATGATTTAAAACAAAAGAAACATTTAGGTATGTAAATTGAATAGAAAGACAATATTTTAATACCTAATAAAAAATAAGGATTATTAAGTACTTATTTAAAACAATGTTATGAGAATCAAAATAAAATTTAAAAATGTTTTGTACGTTTGAACAAAATAAATTATACAGCCATATTCACATGGGTCTAATTTACATTTAAAATGTTTTAAGTGCTTTCAGAGTACTTAATTATATAATTACTTAAATTATTAGTTTTTCTCAGATAATTAAATATTTTTAAATAACTTAAAAATATTATACATAATATTAAGTTAAATACTAGTAAGGTACTCTGAAACAAAGCACTGAGTGAACCTAAAATAAATAGTAAAAATCAAGTTTAATAGTATTAGTATTTTTGATTACATAATTTTGTTTATCACTTAAACGTTAAAATTTAGTGCTAAAGACAATATTTTGAATGCAGATCTAGAATAAAAACGGAATTTTTCAAAAATTATCATTAGATGTAGGTATTTAATTTAGTATTTATCATATTTTTTTTTAACTGCAAGTAAATCTACACATGATGAACTACTAAAAAGATAATAATTAAAATTAATATTATAAATACGCACAATTGTTATTTATCTATACAATGAATATACTTAAATAAAATGATGTGGATGTGTAATACCTACCTATATTTGAAATATGCAGTTTAAAATTGAATTTTATAAAATCTTACCTTTACGCTGTATAATTATCCTCAACAATGGTTTGGCTGTTAAAACTGCTCGTCCTAAATTATCATCATTATTGATTGGTAATAGATCTCCGTCTTTGGGGTCTGTATATGACAGTACGAATGGTACCTCAATCAATTTATGTAAACGCTCAATTAGAGACCTAAAGTGTTCGTATGTTCCAACATCCGTTTTAGGCAATGATATGCGACGGAACTCTGCGTCAAACTATAAAAAAATGTAGGTTAATAAACTAAACTATTGAAAATTCTAAGTTTTAATGAGCCCATACTTTGCTTTTGATCTCTAATTTAGCCATTATTGGTGACAAGCTCGTACGTTCCGAGTGTCAACTAGTTAGTGAAGATGTCATATCACCTCCTTAATGATGATTTCATCAGCCGTAAAAGCAGCATCAGTTAAAAAAACACATTTTAAACAATGTCATTATTATACAATTATAGTACGAAAAAAAAGGCGTATCAAATACTGTATTGCTCACAGGGACACGATTAACCGACAGACTTCATGAGAAAAATAAAAACACGTAAAACGCTGTCGCTAGCAACTACTAATATGAAAGAGAATGATAACACAATTCAGTGCGGCTACGCTAGAAAACGTGTAACTCTCACCCATAAAATAATAATCACGAATTCTTAAATTGTGGTAATAATATAAGATAGTACTATCTGTAAACAGTAACTGTGATAATTCCGGAATCTAAAATCTATGTTATCCACCTATATTACGATTTAAATGTATGCCAATTGCTAATATATACATCTTAGGTGAAACTTTTGATCATATGAATCCGGCAATTATTACATTTTCCGATTCATTCCTTGTCTATAGATATCACCGTTCACCAGATTAAATCATAGAACATGACAAATAACATATCATTAGATTAATCCACCTGGTATACACTAATAATCTGAGACCCTGTTACTCTATGTATTAAATAATAAATAAACTTTATATTTATTTATCAACTAACCACAATTATAGAGAAGATTCTATCTATGATGTAATTAAATTTTACTTATAGTGCAAATATACAATCATGATACCACCACATGATACGGATGTAGAGTGCTTATCAATGTTTTATCCACAGAGTTATACTATAACTGCGGTGCTTATTATAGTTTTGTAAGATAGCTTATCAATTGGTTGAAAAACGAACAGCAGTTTTATTTTATTTATTAGTAGTAGTACATACTAAATACAGCACTGAGGCCGGTCGCTACTATAATACGCAAAGTGGCTTGTGTGGTTTTATATATTTTTTTTTTCTTCGAACGATACTGATTTAGCCAGAATGTCAGTAAAATTGATTGGTAGGACGTCAAATTTGTACGGTAAGACACTCTGGGAAATTATAGGCAATCTAAGAGATGCGGGTATTGGTCGTTTGATAACCAGGAACTCGTATAATAGATATGACGAACCTTGTTTTTTTAGAGTTTTATCTGTTGAACCGACAGCGCAAATAGTAAGATATTATTTTGTAACAAATGCTTGTTAAAATTCTTTGTCAACAATGTTTTATTTAATTTATCATAGGAAAACAAACTTAGAAAAGTAATTGTTCATGTTGAGAAAATATTCAGAGGTAAACATTATAAAGAACCTGTAGAAATATATAGAGTGTCTTATAAACCAGACTACCGATTAATACCAAAAGACGAAGAACAATTGTGGTGGGATCGTCTAGCTAACTGTAAACCAAGAGAGAAGGTAGTACCTGGATCAATTGAATTACCACCACTCATGAGAGTAAGTAAAACTATATCATGATATGTATAATTTTCAAAATAAATATTAAAGCATTAACTTATTTCTTTAGTTGGTGTTGGAACGAGACAATAAAGAATTTAGTCCAACATTGCCATTAATAATACGCAGTGGTCGTGACAATGTTGCTCAGTCAGATGTAACAAAAATTGTGCCTTATGGACCAAGTTTTTTTAAAAATCAACAAAGTAGTTAATAATGCATAGTATTTTATTATTGTGTAACTTTTTTTTAATCAATATAGATGAATTTGTAATTATTTCTAATGGTTATTACTTTAACAATGTAAAATATTTTCTATAAATTATATTTTTAAATTTTCAATGTTTGATGTGTGGTACTCTGGGATCATCTGGTCGATAAACTGAAAAATAAAACAATTATATATAATAAAAAAATATATACATTCATATATAGGTACACTGAGTAACAATAAAATAATTGGTTTTAATATTTCTATTGGACTTCTATTTTACAGTTTTGTAATAATTTATAAAACCTAGCTAAATAATATGTATTGTATATAAAGTTCTATTACAAGAAATGTATTATAAACCCTCATCATCAACTCATTTTACAAAAGACCTTGCTGTAACACATATATGTGTACCTAATTACAAATAATTTTTGTGAGGGAGGGTCTAACAAAATCAATAAGAAGACAAAAATAACAAATTCACCAGAATATGCAGTACTTATAAGTCTTATGCAAACATAGATGCCACATGTCAGTAATAATACCAATTTTAAATCATTTGCTTACACAAATCCCATAAATAAAAAGACTGACATATTTTGTAGTAAATGGGTCATCGTTGTAGGTGAGAAGTTAGGAAGGTAGGATACAAAGAGGAATTTAACTTATACCTGTATGCAATGATAAACCGTTGCTAACGACAAAACATATCTGAGTAAAGTTTCTTTTCATTCATTTAGGTATGTAAATTTTCTTGTTTTTCTTAATTATTATGAAAACCGTTCTTTAAATCAAAAAATAACTTCCCTAAAGTACCTTAGAGTACCTAGATAAAATTTTCTTTTAGAAAATGGACTATAACCTATACATTCCTAATTAGACTCTGAATCTAAAATAATACCCTACCAGATTATCTAAGTGGAAAATTTTAAAAGGAAGTGGTTACATAAATTGAAATGTTAATAAGTAATTTTATGTTATGAGGGTGCTGCCAATAGTGCACTTGTCTTGATCAGGGCACAATTATATTGAATTACATGAAAAGGATCAACATCATTGTTATGTACCCAAGTAAATAAGTATATTTATGCATTACTGATTAAAATAATTACTGTCATACTTACGAGTATATTTTAATTTATATTTCCTGTTGTTTCCATCATTTTGAGCATATCTATAGGTATGGTAACTAATAAGTCCTATACCGATAATACAGAATGGTGCAGAACATGTAATCAATGGCATTTGGTGCATGCCTTGTCGTAATATGCCTATGACTAGAGTGAAAAAATAAGTTATAATTAGTATAGAGTATATGTGTATTTTTGAAATAAAATAACTTACGGCCAGGTCCATATTTTTCAGGGTTTAAAATATTTTCAATTTTCATTGTTATATTTTTTTTTAATTTCAACAACAAAGAATAAGAAAATAGAAAATAAACCAATATGCAATTTTCAATATTGCTATTTAGTATTCTATCATATATTCACATTATCAGTGAGAGCCTGAAGTCACGGCAAGGTGGGATAGATCAGCTGGTGATATTTTTTATCATTTTTTTTTATTATCTACGGTTTTAAGTTTTAACTGATTACATAGACCTCTTAGATTATATTATTATAATAAGGTCTATGCCAGGATATCATGGAATGCTTGACCGTGGTTGAAATATAGATACATAAATAAATATATATAATATATGACCGATTAGAATAATTTTAACAAGATTATATAATTATCTCAGTTTACCAATTTTGGTTGGTTGGACCACTGTTTCGTTTAACCTTTCAATTATGTATATTATTTTATCTACGCTATAATCCATTAATGGCATAAACAATCTACGACCATGATAAAATAAATAGATATACCTAATCCACAGACGAAAATATAATAGACTGGTCTATTATATTTTACGTGGACTGGTGGGTTTTAACGCTGTCAGTAGTTTTTTTTATTTGTAATCATATATTATATTAATTATATTATTTACTGCCAAAAAAAATTAATTATAATTAATTATTAATTATTAATTAATATATTTTTTAACTAATACCTACCATTTTGACGTTCTACCGGTTTTTTTGTCAGTTTTCCTAACTTCCTAGCTCCTGGGAAAATCGTAAAATGACCTCGCAAAGTACCTCCTTAGTCAGATTTCCTTTTAGAAAATGTGCTATCATTGTAAATCAGAGTAATATTTTTGGAAAAGGGTTTACATCGTATACTTCGGAGTAAGCTTTCTGGTAATGTTCACATAAAAAAAAAAAAACAAAAAATAAATAAACATCTTTATAAAACCAATATATTCTTCGCTCCATTCAGAATCTAAAATAATAAAAGCATAATTTTACTAAGTTTTCCCGTTTTTTTTTCGGTTTTGTTTAATTATTAATAAAACAATGTCAGGGAAAATCGTAAGACGGCTTTCTTATTCACCAACCTAGATTAAAAATGCAACAAAAATATTGTGTGGACATCTCATTAATATTATATACAGAGGTGGCCAAAAGTCGCGCAACAAATTTGCAATACAGTTTTTATAAAACTGTTGTGTTTTATGCTAAATATGTTGTTTTTTTATAAACCTTTTTGTTGTACGTAAACAACATAACGAGACCTAAGTTGCAATATGACGTAACGGAAACGACGTGGAGGAAGAAACTGGGCCGCAACGCGCGTTCCATACAAGACAGTAGGCGTTGCGCGACTTTTGGCCACCTCTGTATATTGATATCACAGAATAAACCTGCATTTCCAGTTATTAACTGTTGTTTTTCTGTATATTTAAGAATCTATTCACATTTTATTTATTATGTATTAAAAAATGAAAGACAACACATTTTTCTATCCCGAATGCATTATCATAGAATGTAGGTAGATCTTACTATATAGTCTTAGATTTATCAATTAACATATATACTTATCTATATTATCAAAGAAATTATTAAAAAAATATTCCTGTTATGATTTTTATTACACAACCAAAATAAGTATTAAAAAAAATGAATTCATAAGAAAAATATGATAAAATATTATTATAGAAAAAACTATAAGCAATCGATATTATTTCAATAAAAATAATAATATTTTGACAATTTGTTCAAACTTATAATAAAAACAAATATTTTATTAAAATATTAAATAAGGTATTTAGAAATGATTTTCGTTGAAGTATTGCTTTTTGATTTGGAAAAAAAAAACTGCGAAAGACGACTTAGTCTATATTACTGTGTAATGGTTTATATTAATTGATATAATAAAATATAGAAATTTGAAAAAAAATGTGTAGGTCTTTTTTTGCAGAGTATATCTTAAATTGTCCAGTTTTTTTTTATTATTATTAAATATAGGCACCCTAATTATAGGACCCTGAATTCAGTTTCCATTAACAGAAAAAACCCTATACATCATTGATGATTTATATTTTATAATACTGATAAAGTTCTAATATAACATCATTAAGTATAATACTGTATTTATAATATAGAGTATATTATGATAACTATCTATTATTTTGTCAGGTTAGGTCACAATGAAAGATATATTAATCATTGGCTTTTATTAATTGTATTGTATTTGTGATAACATTATAAATAAATAAATCATTGAGTCAATAAATCACTCAAATCATGCCTATTAACTTATGTTAATACATTAATATTTTGCTTTCTAACTAAACTTAAGAAAAATTTACTTGTATTGGTTTAATGTTATATATTATTATTTATATATATATATATATATATATATAAAAAAAAAACAAAACAATAATAAATTACCAGAGTATGAAAATAATAACATTTGAGCGTTTAAAAATATGTATAATCACATTATATGAGAAATAATACTAAAAACGGGAAAGGATTAAGGTTTCCGCTCTTTTTCTATATTATTGTATTGTAGGTACTATTTATATATATTGAATAATCTAAAAAGATATTTAAAAGTAAAATTAATTAGTAGCATTGTTATTTTTAAATTTATAAACTCGTTTAATAAATATTTTATTGTTTTAATAATGTATAATTTTAACTGGAAAACCATTGAAAATGATATCAATTATTATGTCATTTATACAATTTAGATTATTTTATTTAACAATTATATTTAATGTAAATTACAAAAATACATAAAAACAAAATACTAATTTGAAAAATTGTAATATTTTATTATTCAATGAAAGTTTATTTTATATATTCAATCAACAAATAGCTACGAAAAACATAACATTACAAAAATAAAGTTTATATGAATAGAAAATGTTTTTAATAATTAATTGTTTTGTAAAACACTAAATTGAATCACATTTATATTTCCCTTTTTGTTTTTATGTAGATGATGTGTAATTAGATTTTTAATGAACGAAAACCTATCAGCATTTTTATAATCACTAAAAAAAACAAAAAAGTAATAATTTGCACGTTTGTTTCATATAACTCTAAAATAATAATTGGTATAATTTTAATACATGCATATCACTCTGAGTAAAAAATAAAATTATATATATATATATAAATATATATATATAAAAAAAATAGACAGTTTTTATGCACTAGATATGGTTATTTGATTCCAATTATTTGGAAAATAAATTACGTAAATAATAATACAATATTATTTATGAATAAATATTTTATGACTAGTAAGAATGGGATCAAAATAATTTTTCACATACACACCCAAAAATTATAAAAGGAACGAATAATTTAAAATTTGAACAACAAAAAGCATTATAAATTGTACTTAATATATGTATGGTGTGTTTTAATCACATTCACACATATCTATACAAAACATTATTGACGTTGAGTTCGATCTGAGAATAAAAATCACTAAAAATTAAAAATACCTCCCGTTAATATATTATTTACAAATTTAGTTTAAAAAAAAATCACTAGGCAGTCGATTAATTATTACATTAAAAAATAAAAAAATGAAAAAATAAATTATTGGTGTATAATAGATGCGTAATGGATTAGGAGGAATGCATGCTATAAATGTACTACTATGAAGTGGTTACACCAGGTTGGTTTTCTTTGGCTGTTTCAGATTGTCTACTTCTGATTATTGCTTCAACTTCAGGATACTGCATACGCACAGAGTCAACAACATCTAACAGGTTTTTGGCATCCATAGCCAATATGTGACCTGAAGACAACATTTCCCTGTGGAAAATATTTTTATTTATAAATTATATAAAAACTCATAAGGTTTGGATATACTTTATATTGATGTTGAGAAGGTAAAATTTAAGAGTGATTTAGTTTGTATAACTATAAATAAATGCAAGAAAACAAATGATTCTGAATGGAGACATTTTGTTAATAATAATTTTTAATCAGTATATTTTGTTCTATTACATATATCAGTTAAATAAATTTTAATTTGTGTATAATGATTATTATAAATAATGCAAATATTGTAATATTGTATTAAACTACCATTAAAACAAATGTTGACAATTATTGCAACTAATAAACCAAGATATTAATGCAACATCAAATAGTTTTAATGTTAAAAACAATATTTCAATTTACCTACAAAAAAAAAAAAAAATTAAAATAATTCAGATCCAGTTAATATGACGTCAAATGCAGATTATTGTTGAAAGTACAACAAGAAAAAAAAGCAGCTAGAAATTTATTACGAACATCAGAACTAAACCACAATTTCAGAATAAGAAATAAAAAATCCTCCTAAGATGACGTAAAACATAATCCAGAATATTGAATATGGAAGTATGCTACAGCGCTTGTAAATAATTATGATGAAATAACAATATAGTTACTTCTTAAAACACCAACAGAATATACTGAGAATATCAAGCACAAAATAAAAATCATATATATATAATACATAATAATAATCACTGTTTAACCACGGAGCTGTACAACTGAGCCTTAATTATTTAATTTAAGATTGGCTCTAGTTGGTGATTTCTGAGTTATTGAAAGAAACTGGACAAATATTATCATGATTGTTAATTTTTCAAAATCAAAAAAATATAATTGTATAATTCATTTTTGAATTGAAAAAGATTTTAAAGAGAAGTGTTAAGAAAAAATACAGTTAAGTGATAGTTTCTTAACCACTTTACTCAGATTTTATTATTATTTAAATATGAACCTAATATACATTGTAATGTACAATTTTGTGTAACTTACTTGCTGTATAAATAGTCAACAGCAGTATGGCAATAATTTTGAGCAAGTTTCATTGCGTTGACTAATTCTGCCATGTCTTTGCTAAGAACTTTATGTGCCATTTCCACCTAATTCGAAATAAAATAAATTTGAATAAATTTGTTTTTTTTACTATTAATTTTAATATCAGTTTTACTTGTTTGTGAGCACTTTGAGGAAAATATGGCACCAGGCTATCCACACTCGTCAATAAAGCTCTGAGTTGAAGACCCACTTCCTTGACTAATTCTAAATATCGATCAGTCTGATTCTGTTGTACCCCTATAAATACAAATAAATTAAGTAAATACATTTAGTATTTTTAAAAATTCAAAAATATATTTAAACGTTCTTATTTCTCAACCTTGTGAAAGAGTCATAACAGCTTTAACAACCAGTGTGGTACATTCATACACTTTGTCATTAGTTCTGTTTAAATCGGCAGTTGGCGTAGGTTCAAGTTTCTATAGGGTAATATCTAGTTTTATAAATGTCATAATTTTATTATTCATTTAGAAACCTACCTTTACTACCACCACGCGTTCTTCAGTAGGTTTAGTCTTGGTGCTTCTATCTAGAGATGAAGGAGGAGTTAATGAAGATCTTCCATCGATAGATTCATTATCTGATGTGCTTGCTACTAATGACAGTCTCTTTTTCTGTAATAATACAATTTATATTTAATACTACAAATATATTAAATGGGGTTAAAGAAACTACTTCTTACTAAATTAGTTTCTTCTTCAGCCAGCCATAAGTTATCTCTCTCAGTCTCAATTTGTTGTTGTCTTAGTTTACGTTCCAATTGTTCTATTTCAGATAGGGGTTCATTATTATAGATACCAATAGAGTTGTTCCCAAATTGTTTAGCACCCTAAAATTTAATAATACAAGTCAGTAAAATGTTTTTAATATAAATAATTATTTATTGACAGTCATAATAAATTATTTGACTAATCTACGTGAACAACATGAAATTATTTAGAATATTGTGTGAAACATAAAAATATTTTATAATAATTCATCTTTCAAAATGTATCTAAAAGGGAAAAACAACCAACTGTCTAAATCTTTTTATAAAATGTGTATAATACTGTAGAAGACTAATCTACTAAGCTATAACCATGCAACCATTGGATACACCACACGATCATGCAAAAAGCATGAACCTCATTATTTATTCCTCCACCGGTCGCAGTAGCAGCAGCGCATGTACCCAGACTACCATCTGAACATCGTCTTTTATCTGAAGAATTGGGTAATGTTAGTGAAGCTGCCCCCGAAGTAAAATTCCTAGGTAATGTCTTGTTAGTGGAGGGTTGGCCAGCAACACCACCATCCATAGGGATTAGTCCCACAGAGTCCATGCTCAATATACTGTTTCCGGCCGAAATGGTTTTGTCATCATCAATGTCATTAAGAAAATCTACTGTTACCGTATTGAATCCAGTCGCTGGTGTTGTGTACACTGAAGGGTTGACTCCGCGTTGTTCATTTTCTTTCAACAAGTGAGCTAAAACTTCAGCATTTTGTGCAACTATGTATGTGGAAACTGGTAAATCGGAATTCTTGTTGTTATGGTCTAAGCTCAATTGACGAGATGGTTTGGGTGGTGCTGATGGGTCGTCCAAAGAACCGCTCGATCCTTTATAAACAAAAAGAAAAATCTAGTAGCGTCACAAAGTTCACACTTACATTCAAATATAATAGGTTTTTTTTACACACCCCAAGACAAAGTATGCACTCTTCGGTTTTCCCGCTTGAGGGTTTCTTTTTGTTGATGTCTCTCTTCAATTAATATCTCACTGAAATAAAAAAAAAAACATGTGTCTGTTAATAATTATTGTTATAAATATGTTTGGTTTTGATATACTTTAGCACTTCTTTGACGTCTTTAAATGTAGGCCTTTTGCTTGGTTCAAAAGACCAACATTGTGACATGAGACTGTACAATCTTGGAGGACATTTTAAAGGCAATGCTAAACGTTCCCCATTCTCTATTTTACCAATAACATCATTGTTTTTGATCCCCTGAAACGGTTTTACGCCCATCATCAATATTTCCCACATGCACACACCAAACATCCAGACATCGCTGGCAGTTGTAAATCGTCTGAAGTTAATAGACTCTGGTGACATCCATTTGATTGGTAGTTTACCCTTGGACGCCTTATAATAACTCTGGTCTTGAACCCATCGCGATAGTCCAAAATCAGCTAATTTTACACAATGATGAGAAGATACCAATACGTTTCTGGCCGCAATATCTCTGTAATTTTTTTTTTATATTAAATTTATTTAAAAGATTGATTTATTTGTGCACATTTATTTAGACTTAAAAAATTACCTGTGAACAAATTTCTTAGATTCCAGGTACGATAGAGCAGTAGAAAGTTGATAAGAGTATAAAATAAGGGTTGCCAAATCCAAGTGTGACTGGTTGTTCTGCAAGTATGCTCGTAGTTCACCAAGTTTGGCCAATTCCATAACTATCCATACAGGTGGAGAACAACAAACGCCAATTAACCGTATGATATGCGGGTGATCAAATTGTTGCATAATATCTGCAAATAACAATGAATAATTATTTAGCACATATACAATACACATATAATGTATACTTATTAAATTTACTTACATGCCTCTTCTAAAAATTTATCTGTTGTTGCCATATCTGCATCAGGTTTACATGTTTTTATGGCTACCGCCACAGCGTTTCCAGGTGTGTTTTTAGTTGAGCGCATGTGACATACTCCTTTATGCACATCGCCAAATTGGCCTTCTCCTATGATTTCACCTAATTCAACTTGTTCACGAAATAGTTCGTAATTACAATCTATATAAAGAAAAAGTATGGAAACATAATATAATACTTAATTATATAACTATGAATTGTTTTTGAAAAACAGATACTGCTTAATTTAAAGTAATTATCTACGCAATTTAAAATATTTTTTCTCAAGAAAATATAAACTGTATTGATCTATCTAATTACAAGAGGTTTATGAAATTAATTAAAACAGCAGCAGAAAAGACAATGCCCAGGGGGCATAGACAAGATTACATACCTTGCTGGTCAAAATAATGCGACACACAGTTAAATGAATATGAGCAAACATAATCTGATGTAACAACAGACCTGTTAATCAAATTATTGTATGAGAACAAAAATCTACTATAATGAATGACTTTATAGAAAAAGAGGTTTATCTTCTCTTAAAAAGTGTCAAAAACAGGAAAGCAGCAGGCATCGTCAAATATAACTGGAATTAATAAAAAACCTGGGATCTAGGAGTAGACTCTGGCTCACATGCTTTTTCACATCAGTGATAATTAAAGGCATTTTCCCTAAAGTATAGCGCAAAGCGAAAATTGTAGCCATTCTGAAGCCATATATGCCGGGAAATGATCCGAGAAATTATAGACCTATAATACACAAACTACTTGAGATACTCTAAGGTTAATATCACCACTAATAGAGGGTACAATACCCAGGGAGCAAACTGGTTTTAGAAGTGGGAGAAACTGTAGTGAACATGTGTTAGTTTTAACAATACACATAGAAAATGATTTTCAAGAAAAGATGAAGTCCAGGGCAACCTTTCTCAACCTTTTGGCAGCATACAACTTTATTAAAGGCAATTAAAGGGAATAATAACCTACCAATCTATTATAACAAAGTACAAAACACCCAAATAAAAGGCTAAAATCCAAACGCCTTATATGGGAAGGAATTAAAAATGATAGCAACTTACAAGATGAATGGAAAAGAACATGGTTAGGTTGTGAGGTACGAAACTCATCACTGGTTGGAGATCCAACGGTATGAGTTTCAGGATTCAACTTGCCCTGTGCCTTATGGACCACCTTAAATCACATAAGAACCGAGCAGAGAAAATGTAATTACTCATTACACAAGTTGGGAATGGTGGGGTTTCCTTTATGTAGCTGCGAGAAAGTACAAACTATCAGACACATAGTCGAAGAATGACCATTAACAAATTTCACAGGAGGTTTTGAAAAAATCGAGACAGCCAATGAGGATGGTATAGAATGGATGAAATACTTAGATGTGTGACTGTAACCAATTTTAATCAAAACACTGAAATCATGAGCTACCAAATTATTATTAATTATTTATATATTATGCCGGAGCCATATGCTAATATATAATATAAAACATTTCTTTTTATGAAATATTACAAATTTAATTCCATTTTATATAGGAAACAAAACAATTAATTTCTAATTATTACATTAATTGAAAACCCTTATAAATAGTATAGAAAAATATATTTTGATTTTTTGAAGAAAACAAGTAAACAAATAAATTATATAGCAACTCATTAAAGATTTGTATTCTACTACATGTTTAAATAGTGTTAAAAGTTTTATCACCCAAGAAAAAAACAATTGTAAATTTGACTTCTGAATACACAATAGTTGTTTTTCACATCTTGTTGGACAGAAAAATAACAAGTAACAGTTGAACAAATAATTTTAATGAAATTCATACTTTGAAAGTATAAAATAATTTTAATTAAAACATAAAGAGAACAAAAACTTAGTTGGAAGAGAAATACTTCATTAAATAACCTCTTTCTTGTTGTCGCTATTGTAACAACAAATCTATAGTCAACATTCACTATAATTATTTAATGCAATGAAAGTACTTCAGAATGAAAGGCTCAGAAAATAAATTTAAAAAACAGGGAAAATATATATGTACATATCATACACAATAGTCATTATTTTTGGGGAAATTAGACAATAATTTAATCTTAATTTTACTGAATATTTATAATCAATTTTATTGACTTTATTATTATTTAATATATGTCTACACGCTTTTTGAATTGAGTAACATATTTAAGTTCCTATTTCAAGATTTAATTCATATGTATTAAAAAAAAATCACACAATTATTTACTCTTTTAATTAAATTTATAAATTTGTTTTTATTATATAAATGCAATAAATCCATATAAATCTGCATCTTATTTATAATAATAAATTCATGATATCTGTTATAATCATAAAATAATTTTAGATATGAAGATAGATCTTTAAATTGTAAATTATTTAATAATAAAATTAAGGCAATTTAATTTCAAAGCAACAAATTATATGATTTTTTCAAACAGAAAAACTTTTAATGCATGAAATTTAAATTCATACTTGCTAGAGTTGAGTAATCGCCTTCTTCTTCTATGGGACCATCATCCAGATAATCATCGGAAAACCTTGCAGGCACTTTAGTTTTAATTTTTCCAGAGTCTGTGAACAAAAGTAATGTAGTTGAGTAAAATTGGATCTAAATAATTAGTTACCACAAACCTTTAGAATTACATGGGCAAGGAAACCGGTTCCATATAGCGGCTTGGAAATTATAACACACAAAAATTTGTATAAAAGTAAACATCTATTAAGTATATGATAATATATAGATATTATAATGATTTTTACTTTAAACATAAATTATCATTCATTTGTACCTTTTTTGTTCCACAGTGAAATGTTTGTTTTTCTCGCTAATTGGCAGTATCCATCAATTAGGTTAGCCAGGCTATACATATGTTCCAGTGTTGAACAACTAAGCACCAGAGGGTCAGCCGAATCAGTCACTTGGAGTTGAACGAGGGTTTTACGGTGAGTTTCACATTCGGACACAAACGTCTGTATGTTTTCAATATGAGCAAAATCTGCCATTTTTGTGGGCTTGAAATGAATAATAAATAGGTATGTACTAATATTGAAATTTACATATAGGTGTATCAATATATTATTTTCTCACTGTCGATCCTTGGTTATTGATATAAGATATTCCATGCCGTGGTCCTATCACCAAATCTACAGGTATTGTCCAACCAGACTGTAAAATATTATTAAAATTAAAATTTCATCTTAATATTGAAAAGAAAAAAGGAAGGTGTATCTTACTCCAATTGAGCACTTGAACTGTTCTTCATCATATTTGTAAAACGACCAAACGAGATTTAGAAATTGAATTACACATTCTTTTTCCAGAGTCTGAGAAACTTTTTTATACTGTTGCTGAATCATTTTGCGTAAATTCTTTGGTTTTGTTGATTCCAGTATATAATAAGGTAGGAATTTGTTAAGTCCAATCTACAGGGGTAATAAAAAATATCCAATATTACCTAGTGTTTAGAAAATCAGAAAAAAATAATAGTCAATATGCACACTTCTCGTTCAAGATATTCTAGATTCGATTTCTTTTCCAACGACATTTGAGGTATTTCTCTGAAAAAACATTTTATTTGTAAACAGCAAAGTTGCACAGCCATATCTATATCCACTCGAGAGGCCGGGTCATTTTTTCTTAAATAATCGAATCGCACCTAGAAATATGTGTTTTACGTTATTCCGATATATCAAAAGCTATTTGAAACCGATTAAAAATCGAATAATAGTCTTACTTGATCGTAATAGAAAAAATATGTAAACCGATCTTTTTCGTATAGGTCCTCCAAGTCATCGGGCGAGTACCGTACGCGCAACTCGAATCTCCATTCGGACATTGGATATTGTTCATCGTATTTATTGTAAATCTGTTACATGCGAAAAAATAAACAAGATTATTTTTTAAATGTTTAAAGATGTATACTAATAAAGATTGCAATAACCTCAGACATTGAGCTATCCTGATGTAACCAATGGACTTCACCAGACAATGGGTGATAAAGTTGTAGTCCATAGACCCCTTGATACTGAGGACAACCATTGGCCAAACGTCCAGTAACTAGACATATAATACCCTTGGAACACAGAAACAAAATTAAACATTAGGTATTCCCGGACGCGTGTTATGTCACGGTCAAAGTGTACAACATTCAGTAGTTCTATATAATAATGTCTGGTAATTTTATGGAATAAAAATATGCCACACGATTTTGAAAAAAAAAATACAAGTAAATAGTTAATGATTAACTAGTTATTTTTAGTTTCATACCCACTACCCCTGTAAATTGATTGTTCGTGTTACACCTATTATGTCGTGGGGAAATATTTATTTTAGTCAGTAAACTTAGAACACCATACTTTTTAATTTAAAATTCCCCCTTTCCCCGAAATTATTTTCCAGTTACGACTTTGCTATAGGTTAGCCGCTCCGGGTGTTCCGTGTAAGATTGCGTAAGATTTATATTAGGTATTATTTTTCTTTTGTTTTGAAGTATCTTATCGAGAAATGATTACATTGTGTAGTCAACAAAATTAATTTTCCTTGTATACATTTCTGTGTTTATAGATATCTTCCCTAAATCTTTTCAGACCTATTTGCATAATATAGTGCAGTTGTAGTTATAGATGAACTTATACGAATCTCTATCATAATAACTCATATTTTGGATATATACTACGTACCTACGTAAATAACTTCAAAGAGAAAAAATGTCGACGAAGTCATAGTCATAGTTTATACTTTATAGTTTGGTGAACAATAGACCTCGCGAGTATCTATATTATTCGTATTAGGTTCATTGGTAGATACACAACAAAGGAAAATTAACATTTAATAATCTTTATCAAATTACCTAAAATGTGATAGAAACTATATTCAATGTATTTAAAAAATTTTTAACAATTAAATTTACATATTTGAATAGTATTTAAAATTATTTATTTACTAAGTATTTGGATAGTGTTTTTAATACTATCTGAAATGATTTTAATTGTACCTACTTGTATTTACATACAAATTAACGTATTACATAATTTGTTATTTATTAGCTTTCAACGCTTTCATATAATATTGTTTCTTTAAAGTATAGATAAGAGATAATCCAAATAAATTATACAATAGTTAATATTACATATTATTCACAATTCACATCGTGTTATGAAATAAGTGGCTAGTTTCTCGCTTCCTTAGATACAATTATCATGTTAGTGCTTAAGTCACAGAACATAAAATTAGCATAATCAAAAAAAAAAAAAAAAAAAAAAAAAAAAAAAAAAAAAAAAATGAAATTCTGGAATATGTGATGCACCTGGTGGTAAATTAAGTATGCTCAAAAATAATAATGGTATAATCAATATTGATTATAAGATATATTTAATAATACTTAATAAACTATATATTTATTTATTGATTAAACGATTTAAAAAAAAGGCCAGTACTTATTAAATTTTTTTAAAAAAGTTTAATTACATAATATAAAATATAGAATCTTTTTACAAGCTTCAGGATGTCTTAGAAAATGTATGAAACATTTCCTTTACTTGACAATGTCGACATAGAATTTTTATTAGTTAAAATAATGTAATACTGGAACATACAATTTGAATGTAATACATAGGTACCAACAATTTTCAAGCATAATATTAAATATGATATAAGTATACATTTGTTTACCTTGATATTAATGTTATCGATAAACTTTACGATGTTGAATCCATTGTTAGGTAAATGTACTTTGATCGATCCGGTTTTGGCAACCGGAGCTGTCGCAGTCCCGCCACCACTTTCTGCCATTTCCGTTGACTTGGCCGGCAATTCCTCAGGTATCCTACTACCATGACTGGAAAATCGGGTTTAGAAATATTTAGTTAAAATTGATAAGAACACAGATTAAAGTTATTATTTGCTGTTTGTAAAAAAATATTAAAATTACTAACGCACATTTTTCTGAACTCTAAATGACCTAAACCAAATACATTTACTATCCAAATCGTATAAGTAGTTATTGGTATTTAAATAATTTATACCATCCAACTCATCACCAATAAAATAGATATCTACGACTTTTAGGTGCTTATATACCTAACCTTTATGATTATACTTAAGCATAATAGGTTTATAGACTACTCGAACACGTTAATAATATTACGAAATGCTAATGGTTTTGGAACAGGTTACTTAATAATAAATTGTCAACCATTAACATTTCGGGTAAATAGCATTAAAAATATTATGTTACAAGTGTGAAACATTTATTATAATGTACACTGATTTTCATTTTATGAGAGACACATCACTACATTCATAAGCATGTGCATCGGAGGGCGGGGGTGTCCTACCGTAAAAAAATAAAGTACAAAGTAACTGATCCTGCTGACGGATGTGCAACTGTTGTAGATGGGAAGTTGAGAAGGTATAGGATACATAGAGTTATTATTTTATATCTGTACGCAACAATAAATCATTAATAACGATTCTAAGTCGAATCGATTACAAATGCCGGGATTTTTACGATTTTTGTCAACATTTAAACTAAGATGTACATTTTACTATTTTATTCAATTATTAGAAAAATTACCCATAATGAAAACCAATAACCTCAATACACCCATTAGTTAAAATTTGGTTTCACTAAAAAATGTTACATTTGAAGATCGAATCAATATTTCGGAATTCTAAGACAGAAAAAAAAACACACCCTCATAATAAAACCTATACATTACATAACCTGTGAATATTAGGTAGTTTAGGATATTTTAATTTATGATTTATTATATCAATAGCGGATTTAGAAATTCTTCGTGGGATGGAGGGCGCAGAGGATTTATGACAAAGCTATGTATGGTAGGGTTCCAGAGAGGCAAATACCGTTTCAAAGGGGATTTGTGAGAGCGCTCGAACCCCCTTCGATCCACGTTTGTGTTATATTATATATGTATATAGTAACAGTGTTATATATGTATTGTACAACATCTATGCCCTTACAGTGGCGTACAAAGACTGGGAGTTAGGGATCACCACCCCTCTGAAATGTTTTCCTTCACTACATTTTTTTAAATCAATTTTTATATTCTTCATTATAATATCTTAAATCATAGAATAAAATAATGAAATTGAATTTCATCAAAAACTATTTATTCAGTATAAATAATAATAGTGATAGTACTATACTGATAATATATGGTATCTCCTCTCCAGGAAATCACTTTAAGTATGACTCCTTCTCCTCCTCACGAAAACAAAATCCTGCGTGTGCTACTGGTTCTATATACTATATATATTATACACTCAATAGTATCATACATACAAATATTTATTTATTTGATGAAATATTCATTATATGTTATGGGTTTACTATTTATTAAATGTTTAATTTCTTGTTAAAAAAATGAAATGCCTCTTGTCACCCATCTCCTCTTCTCCTGATAGTGAGGCTTGCGCACGCATCTAACTACACCGACACACATGCAGATTACACTAATTAATTAATTATTTTATATTTTAACGATTTTATACCAGTCAGTAATTATAATGACCGCGATTGTATAATTTATCTAAGTCGACAAAATAATAGATAGGTTAGGTCAAGTCGATATATTTTAGTGATGTACCAAGGTCTTTCTTATGAGGGGAGGAGGGAGGGTAAAATATATTTTCACCCACTATTTAAAATAGAAAATCCTTTAAAAAGTTATATCACAACTACAACAATTTTATTGATAAAAACAGTAATTAGGCTCTTTTATGTTTGTTAAAAATATAACATTTTAATAGATAAAATAATTAAAATGTATTTAATTAAATATTATAATGCATATTATAAATGTATAGTACATAGTCTAACCTCCGGTTTTTATAGAAGATAATATTTTATAGGAATTTTAAAGAGATATTGAATACGTCGATATTTTATGTTTAATATCGAGATATCGATATGTAAAAATGTACATTGTAAAACAAAAATAGTTATTTTTGAACGGGTTATAAACCCGTTTCGTTCATACCATACAGCAAAACGATATGGATGGTAGGCGGGTAACTCGTAATCGTATGTTCAAAATTATAGCCAAATTTAATTTTTTTTCTGATATCACTGCAAAGTATGTACAATTTTATTTGGTGGTGAGTATTTTATAATGTTACATTTATATTTTGTTTTGGGTAAACATTTTTTCTTAATATATTGAGAAAATTGATGACGATATATCGTGGTATCGATACTATATCTACGATACATCGAAAATCGTAATTTTTTGCCATTTCTAATCTAAATTTAATGATAAAAGACAACGGTCACACCTAAACCTTGGATTGAACCACGACTATAGTTGGATGGTTGCGCGTCACGGAATCCAATCACGGACAAATGTTCTTATTACAACCGCGTTGAAAATCTACGGGTACTTAACGCTATCTAGAATACATTAAATATTCAGTATAGTACACAAGTATAGCTAGAAAGCTTACATAGAATCTATATATTATGTAAATATTGGATATGGTTACATATCCAATATATACATCAAACTCCGCGGCCGACTTAACAAAATAAATATGAAAACAAGAGGTATTTTAATACATCCAAATAAAAACATGTATTTACCTACTCATCAAGTCATTAGAATTAAGCTTTGGAAAATATACAGATTCTATAAACGTGTCTGATTAAATACATGAAGTTTTTTTTTTTAAAGTCGCAATTTAAATCTAAATTTGGAATGTATATAACATAAAACTGAAATATTTAATATATATTTGTTTTATAATTTTATGATATATTTGTTGTATTTATACCAATATGTATGCGTCAATACAGTTATACAAAACCACAGAAAGTATAATATACAGTAGTTACATAATGCATTTAAGATTTAATAAATGTGTCGTTTTATTTAAAAAAAATACTATTATAACTTAATTGGTATACAATATTAACATCACAACATAGTGTGATAGTTTCAATTTTCGAGGATAATTCGATAAAACTAAAAATATAAATCATGGCATAAAATATACAGCTATTTATATCCATGATTTTACTCGACTGTAAATTTAATGTGGTACCTCTAGGTTTTCAACACGGCTGAGATAAGAACCTTATTGGTCGCGGATCACTGTATTATACGATACGTTCTGGTTCAACCATCGAATCTATAGTCATGGGTCGAACCGCCAAAACGAAATGATAACACTAGAAACCTTGATCCGGTTCGACTATAGATAATACAAATATTTTAATATCTATGGACTTGACCATGATGTCATACTATTAATTATTTCATGAAACATTTTTTTTTTTTCTATAAATAATTGTAAAAACACTAAAATAAATAACAATGCACATTTATAATTTGTATAATGTATAATTATACGGCTCACGAGGGGGGGGGGGCGAATATCCCCTATGCTCTCTACAGGTACTCTACTGATGTATTTGTGTCCTCATTTAGAAGTATATCAATAAGAACGTAAGCATATACCTATAAAGATGTTAAACATAATAATATTGAATGTTATGAACTTTTAAACATATTTAATATAATCATATACAAGTACTTAATTTATAATATTAAAACATTATATTATAATTTTCATCAACGATTATAATAATTTTTAGACTATTTTTATTGTTATTATTATCATTTTTATAGAGACCTTTAACATTCTTTATTGAAATGGTGACATAATTATATAATATAATGTTACGGTCTAAGTAGGAAATTCTCAGGCAATGTGTACAATGTATTATAATAGAGGTTCTCAAACTGTGGTACGCAGTAGGCATCATTTTATAGATCTGAGCGGAGCGAGGAATGTATTTTTTCAATAGTGTTTATTTTCTTCTTTTTATACTGTATACAACAATTCTACCAGAAATCTTGTTCCGATTTATCAAGCGTAGCACTTTTTTTGAAGAAGAAATATATCTGATTGGTACTTAAGACTGGTCATATTTTGAATTTCTAATTAGTTTCATAATACCGTAAGAAAAATGGGAAAATTTACGAAATAAATAATTTTAAATTTTGATTTAGACTATGAGCGAAAAGTGGAATTACAATTGGTTTTACAATGATTTTTTTTTTTTAAACTGTGTACAAAAATTCATAATTCAAAGGTTCATAATAAGTCGTATTTAGTGGTCAAAAAATTAAAAAAAATTGAGTGTAATGTAGAATTTTTTTACATAGTACTTATCAAATGTTGAAGAAAATTGTAAATATTACGGCCTTTCAAAACATGTATAACAAGATACTTCGCACAGAATCATTTTTCGTTAGCAAAGATTAATCGTTGAGTACAGCTATACATAAAATTCCCTTTTATATCGTACCTTCTCAACTACTCACCTACAACAGTCGCCCACTATCGTGCGAAGTATGTCCGTATTTTTTTTACTGAAGTTTTTAATAATATTTTATGTTTTGTATATAGTTCGTTTAAAATTAAAAAAAAAACTACTTTATAAAGAATTATATTATAGTATTTTACTATTTAATTATTTTAAAACAAATGCATTGAAATTTTGAAAAAAAAAAAAAATGGTTCATGACATGAAATTTTAAAATTACACAATATCGGTCAAAGTAAAATTCTTTTAAATTGTCTAGATATCATGTACAATGCTAAAGAAATGTACATATTGCCAATTTTTCTTTGGTCAAATATAAATTATAATTTATATAATTCTAAAACTTCAATAATATATTATATACTAAAAAATATATTGATCTGTTGATAATAAACGTTATCGAAGACAGGAGACTACAAGTTCATAACTAATATATTATATTTTTCGAATTTATGTGAATAGAATAAAGATAATATTAAATATAATAGGTAATTATATTTTTTTGACTGTATACATTTGGAAAGTTCAACGTTACGTTTCTACTCGAAAAAGCCATTTAAACAAAAATCTAATAAATTCGTTTATTTTTTAAAACTGAATAATACGTATTTTTACATTGCCTAGGATCATCTATGGTAAATTACAGATATTTTCTTACTTGGCACATGTGTATATAGGATATTTCAAACATTGATCGATTTTATACTTTGATCGTAATATGTATAATTTTATACAAAATAATTAAGTTATTGGAACACTCGCACGTATTGTTTATGGGTAATGAGCAATGACGAATAATAACTTTATTGTGTACAGATATTATTAATTCATTAGATTGTCAATACATAATAATAATATAGTTTGGCAATCAGTCAGACACGGTATAACGTACCAATAATATTATTTCCTTATTCATTTTTCTTTATTAACGCCAATGAAATAATAAATAATTTCAGAATCGCAATAATTTATGTCTCAGTGTACCATCAAGTATACAAAGCGTGTAGGAGAAGTGTAGGAACTAAAACTCACAATGTCCTTAAAATAAATGTATATAATTTAGTTTAAAATTTAAATTTACACATAGATGAAGAAAAAACGTAATACGCGATCCTAATTTCGAATATATTATATTATTCGTTCAACTAATAGATAATATCTTTTCAAATGAACTAAATCGCATAAATCCTAGGAATCTGAAGTTGGGTAAAGAAAATAAAAAAACAACTATTTCAGATGTACTTTAGGCCGTAAGAATTATTAACAGTGTACCCAAAAAGTAATAAATCTAAATTAGTATAACGAAAGTTAATTTTTTTTTTTCTTAGAAAATACTTTCGGTTAATTAAATTGCTTGAAAACTTCCACGCGATACATGCATTAAAAGATGTGGATTTTGGGTTTACTAATTGGTTACACATATGGATACATTCTGATCGAGCTCTACAAACCTCAACAATTCGTGGTCGTTCGTAGTAAAATATAAACAAAATGACAACAGCTAAAATACAATATCCTAAAATCACTGGACTACCCCCGTGGTTCGGAGTATGTCTGGCTTTTATTTCGCTGGAATTTTAAGGAAAAATATCGTTTTTTTAACACATTCCCAATGTATTAATCATTTTAGAACGCAGTGCCTTGGGAGAACGTACATAGA
Source organism: Cinara cedri (assembly GCA_902439185.1). NCBI lineage: Eukaryota > Metazoa > Arthropoda > Insecta > Hemiptera > Aphididae > Cinara > Cinara cedri. The sequence goes on along the minus strand of CABPRJ010000012.1, from coordinate 224,292 downwards.
AATACGGTAATGGCTATTATAGTGGCCGAGTTTAAGTACCTACCTACTTATACATACTTAAAATACTCATAATATAATGCATACGATATTATGGTCGTGGGCCACGTAGAAAGCCGAGGAATTAAAACATTTTGCGATTACGATGTAGGTATAATAGGTAGAGAATACAAAGTATACAGGTACGTATATATTATTAAATGGGTGGCCAGACGGATAAGTTCGAAATACAATAAATATATATACATAATGAAATAATGACGTAGAAAATAAATCGTTACACGTCTCGAAAAAAAAAATAAATAAAAATTAACGACTTATAGAAGGCACGGATTTTCTACGGAAGCATATATGTGCGTGGACACGTTTAAAGGACGTCGCGGACGGACATGATGGGCGACGATAATAGAGCGAACGATGACAAAAAAAAAAAAAAAATAAAATAAAATAAAAATGGGATCCTAAAGTTTTTTTGTGTCCACGCGAAGGACAATGGGACGACTCGACTTGCTGGCAACCGAACAAAACCCGTCGTAATTCGCGTTGCAGCAATATCGGTACACCGGCACACACGAGCTCGCCGCTGCACACGACTTTGAATCTGGTTTTTACCATAATATTTTAACCGCGAGCAGTGTGTGAATTGTATGCGTCTCGCGGCGGCGACGACCAACATCTGCCGAACCGTAATACATAATAATATAATATTTTTCAGTCGGATGCATTATAACATTATACCTATACAATAAAATAACATCGAGGGAAGGTCTCCTATATTCTTATAAAGTGCTCGTGTATAATATTATGTATACCTGGGTACGAAGAGAAAAAAAAAATGCCGCCCACTCGGGTGTCGCCGACGACCATCTAAACACACACACATACACGCGCGCGCACGCCTTTTTTGTCTTTCGAGGTCGAACTCGTGTTTCGATGACGCAATATATATTATAAAATAATAATAATACTAATGGTACAACAATATGCCGCGGTCGGCCGGACAGTATCGACGAGAGACGATGAACAGCACCCGTGGGCCTACCTTAGCCGTGTGAAACGCCAAGTGTGCGAAACGTTGGAGAATCCGCCGTTGGTCGACGGGGTCTGGGCCGGCCGTCTCCGGACGGCCGCGGCCGGCTTGTCGCGCCTGGTGTCCGTCGCGACGGAGGCGGCAGCGAACCAAAACTTGGCGACCAGATTTCGTCTGCGGCTCGCTTTCGGAACGGCACTGCCGCCGACGACATCCGGTTCGGACGAGAGGACGCTGCCGCCGTGGTAACTGTGCGGCCGGGACCCGGGTACCGCGTTTGGATTCCACATTTTACCCGGTGCAGATATTGCGACCGTCGGCCCGACAGCACGCGGTCATGTACGTCGGCCAACATAATAACTGCGGCCGATAGATTCGGTACGGTGCGGGTGCGGGCTGTCCAGAAGCACGGAAACGGACTGCAGCAGCATCGGCGACAGCGGCACGAGCCAACGATTGCGGAACCGTCGTCGGATTTTACCGTCGTACATTTTCATGTTCTACGTCGTCATAGTTTTCGGGGAGTCTATTTCTATTTCTATTTTTTTTTGATTTGTAACAAACGAAACGCGCGTTTCGTTTACATATTATTCGGTATCGTGTAGGTATAATATGAGTATGCTTACAAAATGCATTTATATTGAAAATATTATTATTATGCGTATGTGAATGGGCGTCGTTTTTAGGGTACGGTCACCGCGGTCGACGCCGCGGGTTTCAGCTAGGCATAAAGACGCGGAGAGTGCAATAACGCGGGACGGAACGACGGCAAACAGGTGTGTCCCCGACACCTTAGTTAACAACAAAAAAAAAAAAAAAAATTCACAAATAAATATTATTTATAATATTATTATATAAATACCTACCGAACGTTTTACGCGTGTGTATATACGTACACGTATACAGGGTGATTATTTTATCGTTTATTATTATAGCTATATTACCTAGTGACAGATTAAAGAATAATTCGAGAATTACGTATTCACATAGACGTTTTTACTGTAATTATTCATTTTATTATCCGCATATCTAATAATATTTTATCTATAAATTATAATTTTGATCGATTATTTTAACCCATGATATATACCGGGCGATTATTAACCGTATCTAAACTTTTGTATAATATCTTAAGCCAAAGGAAATATTAACACAGTATCGGACTAATGTTGTAGCGGTTTAATCGTGTATTACTAATTTCCGGTAAATGCATTGAACAAATTGATATTATTTTTTTTTTTTTTGTAAGACGAACGAGGACGAAAGTCGGTTTTCGTTATAGAATACGCGTTTGGAGAAGTCAATAATAATAGCAATAATGACGAATACGAGGTAAGTAAGTATGCGAATTGAAAAAAAAGGTCATTTTTTTTTATACATTATATAGATAACTTTGAGAATACTATTAAAACAGTCAACGACAAAATAATCGGCCTGTATATTTGTATAGCTATATACTTTCACCAGAACAAAAAAAAAATTAATTTTATTAAAACGTATTCGAGAAATTTAACTGATAGAAAATAACCACACACACATACACATTCTAGCGGTCATCATGCGGAATTATTTATCAGAGCACCAGGCATTGTATTATTGTACTTTTTTTATTAAGTACTTTTCACACGACCCTTTATCATAAAAAAAAAAAAACAAAAAAAAAACAACTATAACGCAGCGCATAACCTATCTAAACGCATATTTTATAACAAAATATAATTATTATATTATATACAAGGTGTACATGACATATACGGCGCATGTGTGTATAGCACGTAAGCACGTAAGTCGAGTATAATGACGTTTCTGCGACACACCCTGACGGGTTTATTTAGACGTGCATTATATATAATAGGGTAATAAAATCGTTCGTTTTCTTCTCACTTTCCTCCTGCAGTATTTTACACGGTAGCACAATTATTAATGTAAATACGTCTTTCTTTTTTTTTTCCTAAGTGTCATCGCATGTGCGGTAAGATAAATCGGGCTAAATTTAGTTCGAACATGTCAACCGAGGGACTTATGCCAAAAACAGCGATTTTTCTATAATAACGTGTTTAAGTGGCGTATATATATTCTTATACATACGAAAGCGGAAAGGTCCCCCAGCAGTATTTTTTTTTTAAGGACCGAATAATTAAAACCGTAAAAAGTTTTAGAAACAAAAATATTATACGACAGAGGTTGTTATAAAAATACGAATTCCTTTATAATATTTACGTCCTTGGAAAACCTAACAAGATTAAATAAGATCAAACAAGGTAAAATGTGGGATCGACTTATTGCTATTATTATTATTTTTGGACAGCGCGATTAAAACTTTGTTTCTCGATAATTTCATAACACGGTTATGGGAATATGATATTTTGTTGTTTCACCGGTGTATAATAATGTTTACGGAGATGTTCGGTTTACCTACATTCGCGAACGTTAAAATCCAATAATATTGACGTAATCGTGGAATCTATTACACGGCCATTACACATTAAATAATAATTTATTGTGTTCCGGACATGGGACATAAAGAATCTATCGGATTTCAAAGAAAGGTGCAATAATTATTTTAACCGTTCTAATTATCTACTAAAACAGACGTAAAAGCCATTTATCGAACTATTAGATTATAGTTGCGATTTAAACGTTACACGTTTTTATTCGAAACTATAATATACCTCCACATATTTTAATATATTATATACAGTTATGGATATAATAGAACGACTCTAACTGAACTGTAGTATATGGAATATATAAGTACCTAAACCTAACTAAGACTTGAACACACACACACCTCAAGTATATTTTATCAAATACGTTTTTTTGAAATATATTTACAGATTAAAAATAAAAAAATTGTTTTTGATTTGGTGACGTGTAATATAGGTACACAACTAAATAGCATTTTAATTCTCGGACAACAAAACGTCATATAAATTGTTTTTAATTAGATAGTCTACACACGATTAACGATTATAATAATAATTAAACCATATACAATTATTATAATTTATAATAGTAAGTACGTATTTATAGAGTATAAGTGTACCGCGACAAATATAATAGTATTGTTTAAACTCGCCTACCTACAGTTGCTATAGAAAAAAAAAAATACAAATGAATTTCGGACTCGAGTATAATAACTATATGCGATAAATAACGCGAAACGGACGAAATGAGTTTTATATAGACGTTTCTGAAAATATATAGACACAGAGATGGTCGATTTGTGGAAATCTTGACGTTTTAATCCGACCGCCGTTATGACGAGAGATTAAATCAGTTTATGTCGGCCAAAAATTTAACGAATTCAAAACCTTCGTTCGTACGTTTTTTTTTTTTGTTGTAAATGTCTATATAGGCAGTTATAAGTTGAAATGTTAATATAAATTACTTACGTAAAATAGTTATGTAAAATATATGTACATAAATTTATATACTTTTTTTGTTTGTAATTGACTTGTATATCTAAATCGTAACATTATAATGATTAATCGTAAAAAAAATTAAATTATCTGAGAAAATCACGCGTTCCATTATTACAGTTCGTCATATACACAATTTCAAATAATAATTTGAATACCAATAATGGTTAAAACTCAATGATTAACACGGAATTAAAAAAAAATTTCTATGGAAATAACTTTCACAATATTATTCTGATGATGAATCTCGAATTATCAACGTACCGATACTATTGTATGGTACGTGTGTGATTCATCGAAATAAGCAGTAGCGCCCAAACTATAATAATCCTACGCTGTAGCAGAACTTGAAAATCAAAATCATCGACCACCTTAACAACTTTTACCCATATACTTTTCTACCCCTAAAACCTACTACCTTAAATGTTTATACCCATTCTACCCGATTACCCCAAATCCAAATTACCGGTAACACCCACCCATCCTAAATATGATGTGTAACAACTGCTACATTCGAAGTATAGTTTGGGCGCCACTAGAAATAAGATGAACAATTTTTAAGTATGATAAAATATGACCCATAATTATAATAAAGGTATCAAGCCAATGGCGTATTTGAAGGGGGAGGTCCAGGGATACGGGTCCCCCCATAACAAAAACAAAGTAAATCGAATCTAATTAGAAAAAATGTTCTTGCAGCATATTATAGTTAAATGGATCGGTAAAGAAATTGTATACATAGTTGTGTCGTACAATTAAGTTTCCAGTAAGCTGCGGCTGATTATTAAATTAATTGTAATAAAGGCAAAGTACTTTTACGATAGACTTTATCAGAAAAACTGATTATTAATGAACTGTATTAAATTATATAGTTAGGCGATTAGAATTTACATACATACATTTTGGACTCCTTCGAAAAATGCCCAGGGACTCCTCCCCAGAAATAGTTAAAAATACGTCACAATAACGCAATTAGGATTTTTCGAAACAATTGTCAAATATCTACACACACAAAAAAACACGGTTGAATCAATTTATTTTATTTAAACACAGATGGAGGGAGGATGTACAGACACCCCCATTCCCTCTCCCGGTTGGGCCACTGATACGCCACTGTATACCTTGTTATCTATATTATATTGTAAGGACAATAGTATGTATATGCACTTAGGTACCTACGTTATGTTTAATATATTTCGACGTGTTTTTCACAACAAACATGATATGAATATTTTTTTTAATTTATCGGTACAATCGTGTGTAGACCACTATAAAAAAAAAAAAAAAAAAATAATAATAATCGTATAATGATATACGTATAAGCGTAATAAAATGTACGTAGGTAGTATTGAAAAATGTATATTTTAAATAAATGCAATTCTTGTGAGTTTTTTTACCACATTATTACAGTAGGTACCGCTAAAACGAACGCGTAAAAGATTCTACTCGGTCACAAAATTCGAATGTAAAAGTTATAATAAAAACTAATACAAAATTCGATACAAATCAATTATTATGGAAATTTTACGAGCGGAATTTAAAATGTCCAATATAAAAATTATAACCGTTTTCGGCTGTTGATTATTATACACGCACAAGCACACGCGAACACACGCACATTAATGAAAAAAAATATTTAGATCATTAATCGCGAACGAATACGTAACGGCACAAACGCGACGGGGCGTGCAAAAATGAACCGCCTGCAAAGACTAATAACCGGTAAATACTGACTGGAGCTGGATTAAAATTAATACGAGAAGAGCCCATACGCGCGGACTTGGACTCCTTCCAGTCTGAATAAACACGCTATTATTATGCAATTCAAGGTTTTTGTGGTGCTATCTGGTATTTAAAGATAAAGACTGTTCGTCGCTTATTATTAAATGATTAATAATACTGTTTTTAATGAAATCGTTGTTCGGTGCAATTTAAAAATGACCGTTCGATAAATAATTATTAAAACACGGACGAAACATTGATAACATAATAAATAAAACCATTTTTTTATTTTTTTTTTTTTGTTCTCTTATCGCTAGAGCATTTAGCCATTCGTAATAATAATGGTTTATTTTACTACAACCGAAGTTTACATATTACAGGAATAAACACATTACTTTGTTTATGTATTAACCGAACTGCAGTTTCAATTTGCATAGTAAAATCGTTTCGATCAGATGTTAAATAAAATAGTTTTAATGAACGACTAGTTTTCATCAACATTTTATTTAGTTAATTTTTTTTTTAACATAAAAATAATTTTTTCAAATTGGAAATGTTTTATTTCAAGTCTAACTGTAAAAATATATAAATTTAATATTTTTATGATTTCTCTAAGAAAATTAGAATGAATGATATGCGATACCTAGTCATTAAATTACAATAACTAAGTCAGATCACGGATCAATTCCGGTATATTTTAAAACGTTTAGATTCAATTACATATAATTCATCTTAAGAGAGTTTTAAAAAATACGCTCATGTGTCTATTCACACATTAAGAGTTTTGCAAATAATTTGTTTTTATTCATAAATACACCAAATTGTAAAAATGATTATCTTTCGAGTTTATTTTGAAATTTTTAAAATTAAAATTATTAATATTTGAATAAGGACACTAGGAGTGGTTACGTAAATCAAGTTGGAAAACTATTGACATTGGATTATCTAAATTAAGTGTATGGTGTTAATTTTGATTATACTTGTGCTAACTGTTAAGTACATTGATCTTAGAACTCCCTTAAATTGTACAAAATATATAGTAGCTATTATAATATTAATAATATACGGTACTCATTTAGACTACAGTATACAAATATGTTTGTGCACAAGGCATATAGTTAATAAGAAAAAAAATAGGTATTTAAGCTTCCTTAAAAAAATAATAAAAGCAAACAATAAATTATATGATTGGATTTATAGCATTGTCATTTTATAATGGAGCGTTACTAATCAATTAAAATACCAATAGCAAAAATTAGGTGAAAATTATAATGTAGGTATTTAATTTTTATTCCCATTGATTTATCAAATATAGTTTGTACGCATTTGTAATTTCAAAATTTCAAATTTCTTTAAAGATTTAATTTTCTACTATTCAGAAATGGATTTTTGGTATGGATTAATTGTTCATAATTATAGCCAATATGGGAAAAAATATTCTTAGGACCGTTTTCTTTTCTGTACCTGACACTTACAAACCAAATATGTTCTATTGAATAAACCCACCAACTATGACGCTTACGTCCAATCACGTTTTACTGAATGCCGTTTATGTTTATGACCACATTTTAAAACATTGATTGTTAATAGTAAATAGATGATATCGATGTTTAGGTTGGATTAATCGATGTAGAATCTTGCCGTTTAAGACAATATCCAAAAAAGTCCATTTGAAAAAGTGACGTTTATGCCCTTTTACTTTCTAACTATCGATTTAAATACTTTATTCCTATTCTACTCCTATGAACCAAAGTTCAAAAGTTTGTCAACAAATTATTTTTTTTTTCTAAATAATTGTTACATTCATTTAATTTTAAATGAAAAAATTAATTAGGCCTTTTATAATTTGGTATACTACTAATTAGTTTAGAATTTTATTATTATTCAGTTGGTTTCAATCAAACATACTCTACATGAAGGAATTTCCAGCAAATATTGAATTATAATTTTATATAGAATTTTAATGAGTGGTAAATTTACTATATTTTCCCAGAAAACTAAATAATTATGTTATTATCAAAGTAAATAGAATGAATGGGTACAAAAAATAACTAATCAATAACAGAGGAAATCAAGTTTTATTATATTATATATTTTTTAATTATAAACTAAGTATACTATTATAATATAGTACATCAAGAATACACATTTTATTTGAAAACCAGCTGCATTAAAATATTTGAAATAATCAAACCTAATGCATTTGAATTTGTTTTGAACTAAATTGTGTTGAACAAAATTATTTTTAAAAGAAAAAGTAGAAATTTAATATAATAATACATGACTAAATTGTGGTCGTTTTGGTAGTAATCTGTATAATAACGTGTAAATAATATCATTTGGTATTAAATTTCGTTTAGCATTACTTAAACTATATTAAATATAGTGTATTTTAATATTAGATATAAGGTGACAGTATAACCACAGAATAAACAGAAGGGAATTGAAAGCGGGACAGGTAGTATACCTTTTGAACACTAGAGAAAGGACGCTAATCTGTGCAAACTAAGGTGGTCCAAAATTATCGCAAATCCCTAGAATATGATTTGGTCAATAGTGATATTTGTTTTACATGTAAAGTATAGGAAATTTATTGTTTTTTTTTTTCTTGGTGAAACTAATAAAAAATTATTATTAAACGGTTTTTAAGATCAAATTGTCCTCAATCGAATAGATGTATTTCCAAGTATATAGGACTTTTAGACTAGAAGATATAATTGTTTTTAAAAAAATACTTCCGAATTTTATATTCTTATCAATAATACAATAATATCAATGGATGCGTATTATCATGACTCACACTATCACAATTACAAGGCAAATTATAATATTTGATTATTCGACAATTCTTAAAATTCATGTCGACTCATCAAATATTGAAGTTACGATCACAATGTAAGATACATTACTATATATCTATCTTCGGTATACGTGCAGTTTAGTTATTACATGATTTTTGCAATTTTTTTTTTTCAAAACCTACGTTTTAAAGATGCTAAAATAAATTTACACAAGCCATTAGCTTTTGAGTTATAGCAATTTGAAATTTAGGCTTTTCGTTAGTTAGTTTACATATAGGTAGGTAATTTGGTAAAATGTATACAGGGTGATTTCTTTTATCATGAACCAGAAATTATCTTAGATGATTTTACGTGAATTTGATTTCTGTTTTTTTTTAATCATTATGGAATCGTTTAAGCTTTATTTAAATTTTTTACCCCCACACCATATACCTTAAATAAGTGCATAATTTTGATTTTGAAATAGGAACCCCCTCTTTTGAACACAGAATAATATTCTAGACATTTTTATATGCACAATATTAATATCAGATTTGCCGTTTATGAATTATAACAGTTTAAAGTTTAGACCGGAAGAATAGAGAAGGGTAATAAATTGCCTATTTATGCTTCTATAGTATACTAGTGGTACTCGTCTGATAAAAATTATTCGGATTGTCTGATGGTTGGCAACAAATTTACTGTAGTCATTTTTTGAACAAGTGTCATTTACTCATTTACCGGTTTTGAAACCATAAATAATAATTCTATTATCTAAATTTGAAATAAAAACTTATACAAAAAAAATACTACAATAAAAAATTTTGTTTTTTAATAATGAATGATATAATAATAAATAATAATGAATAATATAGAATTTTCTATCAAATTTTTAAGAAATCATTTTTGTTTTTTTTAATTTCAGCTTATTTTATGTCTCCTGGATTGATTTAAGGAAACAAAATGATACTTATTCAATAAGTATACCCACTGCAGAAAACATTTAAATTATTATGTTCATAACAAATAAAAACAAACATTAAAATTTTTTAAGAAGAATATTGAATAAGTATTATAATTGATTAATTTCTTATAATATTTTTATTACATTATTATTTGTTAATATTTACAATTTAGTAATCAAATAACTACAATAATAAAATTTTATTTTGATCAGATTTTTTTATTCTCCATATCTAATGATGAATATTGTTTAGTACATAGTGTATAGCAGGGGTGGTCGAGTTTAATTGAACTATGAATTTTTCTAAGTTGTAGTGATTCACCAAAAAAAAAAATATATTTTTATTCATTCGAGACTCAAACTCATGTCAAGATCAACCAACAAGTCACTATTAGTGTATAAGATAATACAAATATATTTTTTTTGGTCCTTTCAAAATTATTATTATAGATACTTAATATATTATGTTAAATTAATTTAACACATAGATATGAGATTTGTGATATATATTTAAAAATGTATAATACATAAATCAAGTTATTAACTTTTAATAAGGCATATTGTATTTAAAATATTTATACATTTATAATAGGTACAAAGATTTAAATTATTTAAATATTAAACTACCAAAGATAAATTTAGTATTAAAATGTTCACTTTATAGGTAACGAGAAACCTTGTTTTGACTAGGCATAGAACAAAATTATAACTTTAGTAGTTAAGTATAATTATTATTGTGTGAAACATAAAGAGTAAATAACATAATTTAACAAAGAAAATATTTATAACAACTATGATAATTATTATTGTAAAATAAATACAATAGTTTAAAGTCAAAGAAGAAAATTGAAAATTGATTAGTGCTTCTTTTTAATTTGTTAATAACACAGTAGATACAGAAAGTAGAATAATTTTATTTTTAATAATAAATATTTAAATAATAATATAATATGTAGTTTTACCTTTTAAATTATGAATTTCTAACATCATTATTCAATTTAAAAATATCAATATTAATTTTTTATATGTGTCATACAATTTTACTTTGGGTTACATTTTTTGTCAGCTAAATAATATAGGTAAATTGAAATTCAACATAAAAAATAATGAGTACCTATAGCTAATATAAACATGTCTTATGTAATTTAATAGCAAAAGTATAATTAGGTATACTATGAACTAATAAATATTAAAGAAACAGGTTTAGAAGAAAATTGGATAGATATTCTAATTACTGAGATGTTCAATAAAATTATGTTAATGATAAACAAAATAAAATTTGTTCGAAGCAATATAGGTACTTTTTTTTTTGGCATGGCAATACAAAAATATAATATTCAGATAATTTAAATAATAGTAATTATTGATTATATATATATATCTGTTTAATATATTCATATTCTTAGTAAATGGGCAATTAAAATATCACATATTTAATATATACGCTATTATGTTTGCATATTTAATAATAAATAAATTATGTTAATAGGATTTATGTGTATTGCATTGAAATAGAGATACCTACACAATATAATATAACAATATGAGTAATTGTTAAAATATGAAATGTGTCGTTTAAAATATTTATTAGAGCTCAATGTATAATAATACTTGAACTATTTAACTGACAAAATCTAGGTATACAAATATCTAATAGCCTAACTCTAGATATAATTAACTTACTTGAAACTCCATGATTTTTTAACTACACGTCTCAACAGGATGTTGTTTTTAGGCAGGATCTTCTGCCACCATTTGTTTGTAATTCTTTGGCTATAGATAAATGAAAGCAATAATAAAATTAGAAACAATAATATTTAGACGGAGTATATATATATATATATATATATATAAGTACATGTTTGTGCTCATTATGTACAAAATATAATTGATTTTATCCATACACTATTACAGCCATAACAACTAAAGTCATAGTGTAGGACGAGCAATAAATGGGCACAGGGCCAATGACTTACGTGAAACTCGTCGATAGTGAATAGAATTCGAATATTGGTTCCAAAACAGTTTATAGGTGTGTTTGGATGTAAAAATAAAATATAACAACAATGACTAAAAAATATATGATATTATTAAAAAACAAAGAGTTATATTGTAATAGGACGAACGGTGACGTTATAGAAATTGAACATTAGGTACGATTTGTGTGGAGGAGAATACGACGATGATCTCTTTTTCTTCGCAGAGCATAAAAAATTTGATATTTGAAAAATTTTCACCAACACTTTATTATCACAATAAAAATACAATATTATTATTATTAATGATTTTTTGTTTTTTTTTTTTGTAGTATTTGATAAGCAGGTTGTACGAACAACCGGAAGAAAAATAATAACAATGATGCCGCCGCTGGAAACGTTAAGGTAAGGTCCCACTGAGTGCGATTTGTGCGTGAGTATTTCGGCGATACACACGCTCGATATCCACCAGCGATTTTGATGCTGACATTTGAGCGTTTTTACACGTGAACCGACGTAACAAAACCGACGTGGATGTCATTTTGTTCACTATTAATCGCCGAATATCAAACTGTTTTGTTTTTTGAATGATTATCGCGCGTGTAACTTGAAACTGAAAACGTGATACGCGCGCAGTGGGGCCACTACATATGAATTATTATGCTGTAGTTGTTAAAATCGCCAAATCGCCGAATCGACACACGTTATCGTAAAAACGAAAATCGCTCTCAGTGGGGACGTACCTTTAGTCATCGACCCGCCGTCGCCGGCATAGCGCTACCTACTGGCACGAACCATAACCGTTATACTATTTTTACCACGGTCTCGAATTAATACAACGATAGAATTAAACGTTATAATTAATTCATTGATAATCCAATAATCAAGTTAAACGAACTGATTATATTTATTATCGAACACGGCTTCAAAACAATCTAAATGTTTCTAGAATGTGAACGGTGGTCAGTGCATAATATTACTATTCATCGGCGTATTTGCGAACCGGCAGACAGAGCTGCGGTCGCCGGCGGCGGAATTGGATCGCGTTTTTCATTATCACGGACACATCGTTATCGTTTCCCGTCCGCAGTGGTCACACTGAAGGAGTGCACGAGAATTCGCGTATTGTTTTTTTTTTTTATTATTATTTAATTCTTCTAATCTTTTTTTTTTACCGGTCATGCACCTCATCATCTTTCCGCTCGTTAATAGTTGGTCTCCCTCTCGCTGACTGATTGTACGGTTTGTTTTTATCAAGCCGAAACGATATCCATTTCGGTCCGCTGCAGTCGTGCCGCCGGCTGTACTTGCGTTTTTCCACCACCTTCGCCGGTATTCGAGCACGCCGCTGTCGTGGATATAGATTAGGACGTCGTTTCGTGTAGCGATTTTTAAAACGGAAAATTCGCATCAGTATCGTATTTCCCTGGGACACACTTGTCGCCGCCACCGTATCGTCCTTATTTCGCCACTACCAGGTATAATATAAAAATTATAACAATAATGATAACAATTTTGTCCGTGTGGTATACCTACCTAACAGAGTGTTTTTTTTAAAATACATTTTTGATAAATTTTTTTTTTCGAAATTTTAATTTAACAAATTTTTTTTCTCGATTTTTCGTCAATAAATCCAGTGAATCGCGTGCCACGAGTGTTGTACGGTACGCCGCCGTCGATGCCTACCTAAGCGTATCGTATGTTGGCCGTAGACGGGTCGGTCGCCGCATACGGCCGATGAGTCAAGCGAAGTCAAGCGGTCATCATAGTCATGGACTTCGATTCGGACCAGAGCCTGAAGGAATGGGCAAAGGACAAACCACTCAGCATACTGCAGTTGGACCCGGCCGACCGGGCGGTACTTCGCATAGCCGGTGAGTCAAGTTTTGAACTTGGTAATATTACATTAGCGTAGAAGTATTGATGTTTTGGATGCGACATGGGATGCGGTTTGATTATGTAGGTTAATCGAGTTTTCCCCTCACGCCATACCATTAGGTACCACCCCGCTTAACCTCTTGCTCTTTGTGTATTATTAATTATTAAGTAGTAATTAGGTACCTTTATGGCTCTAATTTTGTGTTTGAACAAACTTTAGTATGTAGGAAAATGGCTTTAATTATATTGTGTCAAACAGTTTTAATGTGGCAGACTAGTGAATTTTAAACCATAGGTAGGTAGGTAGGTACGTGATAATATTAATATGTGCTCTCGTCTGTTATCGTTATTAGGAAAAAAAAACTTTTCGCCAAACACACTAGTATATAAATCATGCGACTAGGCGACAATGTTACAATTATTATTTTATTATTATACAGAGCGATACGCTTATCAAATCTGTTGTTTTTAAATACGTATTTTTTACGAAACTTGTCGATAATGTTGAATTCAGTGTACTTGGGAGCCCCAAGTACGTATTCGTTAATTCAAAACGGATTTTTCATTGTTTGCCGAGTGTTTTTATTTTTTGTATAGACGTTAATTTGTCGTTATTATAAATTATAATAATTACCTATTATTATTATTATTATTTTTACTATTTTCCTAAAAATAACCACATTTTTGTAACCTTGGAAGTGATTACCAAACAGTAGTGGTAGTGTATTATAGATAATTATGATTGGTACCTGATATTATTATTATTATTATGTGTGCGTTGACCACTATAATATAATGAAAATCGTCGACGCGATGGAAAGTGCGCATAACCTAAAGGTGCATTGTACAAATTAAACGTGCAATGACTCGTTTGTAATTTTGTTTTATATTTTATTTTTTTCGTTCGCTATTTTCGTCCGACATTTTAATCGCAGACAGGTCAGTCGGGTGGAAGTAAGAGACAAAGGAAAAGTAAAAAAAAAAAAAAAAATTGCTTATTGTTACAATTTTTGTTTTTTTATTTAAACGCGTTCGACCGGTTCTCGGCCGTTTTCGTACGTTACGTCGTCGTATAAAGTGTTCCAAATAACGTCTTATCATCGTCCATCGCCGCGGAACACACGTGCGCCGCATAACAGTAAATAAAGATAACAACAATCACAATCGTAATAATAATAATAATAATAATAACAACAACAACAACAATAATCATAATTCGTGACGGGACGCGCGCGTGATGGGGTCGCGGCGCTTTGGCCCAGTAATCGACAAATAATAATTACAATCATTTATTATCGATCGACGACGTTGACGTGTACCCGCGTGATTTACGGTACGCGCTAATTTGCATAACTCCGCGGCGGCGGCGGCTCCAATAACGGATCGGTACGCGTGTGCGTGGGCGTGCGCGTATTATTTATTTTTTTTTTAACTACCGGCAACCTCCGAATCGCGACCTTGCCCTAACCGTCGTCGCCGCCGCCGCCGCCGCCGCCGCCGGACATGTGATCTCTCGACACCAGCTTGTCGGCCACCGTTTACCGATCGCGTCCGTGCCGCCGCAGATCTTGTAGCCCCCGGGGCGGGTCGTCGGCTGATCGGGTTTTGACCCGGACGGATATTACTGTTATTATTGTTACGTTTATCCGTGGCGCGTTGCGGCCGCGGCGGCGCGAACGCATACCGCGAGCGAGTCCGGCGAAATTACTTTTCGCCGGTAATACCGGTGAAAAAGACCTATCGCGCCAACCGCGTTTTGTGTACATACTCGTACGATATCGTGTTTAAACCGTTATTAACTGCATTAACAACCGAATATTCTACTTCGGATACCTACAGGTTTTGAACGAACGCCCGCCGAGCCGGTCAATCCGCTCACTGTGGTTATATAAATAGGGCGCTATTTATAAATACCCGCGAGTTTTCAGTTTCGCAGAACTACCCTAGCGCCGTCACTGCGACACCCAACTGCTCAAGTCCCGCGCCAGTCCGTAATAGTAATTCTGTCCGCGAATCCGACGACCACGGCCGTCCGTCGGCGTGGCTCCGTCACACGCGCAAACACTACACGGTACTCGCCTACAAATACGGCCGGCGGGTTTCCGGGAAATTTTTCCCCGGCCACCAGTTTTATCGCGTTTAACGAACCGCTGCTGCGTTTAAAATTCGAAATCCGTTATTCCGATCGGAAATCTGCGGCGTGTGCGTACGCGAAAAAAATAAAATATAATTGACGGCGTTGGTCACGCCCGTGTTTGTATTGTGCGTACCATCATTGTGTTCGGTACACGCGCACAGAAATACGGGGCCCGTCAATCTCGTGGGTCGACACGATTTTTGCGATGGTATCGGGTGCGGGAGGCGCGAATAACGGCCGTTTCCCGAACGTGCAGTGCGGCGTCGGCGGTCGATGATTATTTTTGTTATTACGATTATTTTCTCCGTTTCATTTTGCAAACGTATTCTCTCGTTTTCTCGATTGGTGCGTTTCTGATTGGACGCGATTGCGTTTAGCTTTATACATATATATATATTTTTTTAACTACCCGGTTAGTATAAATAAAATTAGGTTACATACCTGCGGCGGCGTGTCCTGGCAATCGCCAACGTGCCTTTTCCCCGACGCGACGTATAATAATTTCAAGATTCAAGTTAAATATGATTCCGGTTTAATGTTATAAACCCGATAAAATCGTATTAATAACACAATCCTATGGAAATTACACGGACATTTTACGACGGTTGTTCCAAAATTGTATCTTCCGTCTTCGTGGATAAAAATATTATGGCAATGGCATTTCCCTATAAAGTAATACAACCAATGTTTAATGCTTATCGTGATATCGTTAATATTGTTATAGTTGCAGTAAATTGGTTTAGTCCTCGATTCAGTCGGTTTAGGTAGGTGATTGATTCAACTATAACTAACCATAATTATATTTTATAGGTACGTCCGACTCAGTAAGGGGAAACTTTGAAAAAAAATTCTACCTTTCTTTTAGTGGGGGGGGTGGTGGTGATATGACTGTTAAAAATATCCGGAACAGGTCATAAGTAATATATACTACGTATCACACTATTTTATTAACATTTAACATTAACTATAAAATAGCAAATACCTATTGGCAATATGTATGATCATAATGATATTGATTGCTTTGCATAATAATATAATTTGTCATAGAGTGTAAATTGAAATTCAATAAATCGATGCACCTCTAATCAAATGTTAAATGATAATTTTGAACAATTTTGGTACCAAATGTGGTAATAACGAAATAAAATATGTAGATAGAGCCAATATCCAATAGGTAAAAATATCGACGGTACCTACAGAGTTTAGAATTTGGAAGCCAATTCAATTGCACCGAAATAACAATTTTCTAAAATACTTTCTACCTATACCAAGGTAGAATAATATTATTTTTAAAATACGTCTGCATGCATCTTGTATTTTAATTTTTTTTTCCTTTTTTTCGTTTTTACGCAATTCTTCCAATAAAAGCAATACAGAAAGATACTATTATCTTGAATAAGTATTATATATATGCACACAAAATCCATATCTACCTATAATTAAGTTTGTAAAGTGTATCTAAATCGATATTAGTAGGTGCAATAATATGTGTTTCACGAGTCTTTGAATTAATATACAATTGTATAAAAAGTGCACCATTCCATGCATATCTTTAAGTATTTGTACAAATTCTACCACATTCTTAATCCTTAATTTTACAAGTTCTATGTGTACGTATTACACTTGGCGCGAATAATTTTTGCTTAAACTTCCATTCTATCTATGTATAATACTTACCTACTATTATATTATGATGATATATTTGCACAATCAATTTAGTATAATTTTATTTTTACCACGTTTCTCGCACGCCCTGTGTTGCCCAGTTTAACCACAGAACATTAACAATCAAAATGGTATTTAGTATATTATAATATCTAGTTTATAATTTATAGTGTTTATGGCTATATCTAATATTATTAATTATATAATTTATTTCAGTGACCTATTATTATTTATTCCAAATCTTTTCTTTTTACTT
Source organism: Cinara cedri (assembly GCA_902439185.1). Classification (NCBI taxonomy): domain Eukaryota; kingdom Metazoa; phylum Arthropoda; class Insecta; order Hemiptera; family Aphididae; genus Cinara; species Cinara cedri. The sequence goes on along the minus strand of CABPRJ010000012.1, from coordinate 206,465 downwards.
GGCACATAATATAATAATGCATTATTATTTATTATTAACAGTACGAAAATTGCATGTGCATAAATCGATGTTTAAATTGTATTTTTATCTAAAAAGAAAACAATTGCTTGAGATAGAAATACTTGACCATTAAATTGTATAATATTTACATTGTATATCAAATAGAAACAATCGTATTTATACGTTTTATACAGGTAATCGTAATTGTTTTATTTTGAACGGTATTGTTTTTACAACGATTATAATATTGTGACAATAATATTAATATTGTCTATGCGTTTAGCGTACACTGTTTGAACGCCCCACCTCCAAAAAAAAAAAAAATATATATAAAAATATTACTACTATACCTGCTTAAACCTGTTTAAAATCTGTAATAGTATCAATTGAGACAATCGGAGATTTTTTAGTTGGGCCCGTAGCCAGGAAGGGTGTCAGGTACGCGTCGCGTCGTCAGCTTCCCGAAACGGCTTGACATTAAACTTTCAACGACGAGAGTTACATATTATTATATCTATTTTTGTCACGAGTCCATGAATTGGCCGCACTTCTCTCTTTCAGACTCGTATCGTACCGTCGCGTATACTTGTTTAACGCTTCTTTATTGTCTTATTATTTTATAACGATGAATACCTATCGCTACGATATATACACGGCACAAACGAATTTTTTCTATTCAGATATTAATCATTAATTCTGAGCTGACGGGCTTTGAGAAAATTGTAATGCTCGGCATTCTGTCACCTATACTGCTCTGTGATATTACACTTTTAGAGTTTTAAACTCCGTGTAGGTATTGCACTGCTTATTTGCATAGTTTATACATTACCCAGGCATTTAAAGCGTGAACAATATCGTATTCAAAACCAGATAGCGTCCTCCCAAGTGTGTATAGGTGCACTCTGCATTTGACTTTGTACGTTTTTAATGTTATAACAGAAATTCAGTTTTTTAGTGTAATTGATGTTACACAATAATATAATATATAAACTGTCAGTCGTTCAATTTTCGGAGTCGTTGCTCGTTAAACAGATTAAATACCGTATTGTTTATTTTTAATTAATTAATCATAATCTATTTTGATTTTAAGAAAAAAAAACAATAACAATTGCCAACTTGAAAAAAAAAATATATTGAATAAAGCTTCTTTGAACTCAAAAATACTTGTTTGTGAGTACCATAATGGGACTGATATACTTGCATAGTTTTAAATTCTACATTGACATTTTAAAACGTTTTCGATAATATATTCAAAATGAGAATTTTATATTATCTAATTGTTCTGTTCATTGTTATCTTTGTTTAGTTAAGTATTTATTTATATATGCTTGTATTTATCTTTTAAACATATTTCAGTAAGTATAAAGAATGTTACTTAAGTGTTTTTGATCGTGATTTTGGAATGTAAAAATAAAACTATTTATTTACTTATTTTATTGATTAGGTTCTTGATGTATAGAAACGAGCTGATATAGTATATTATACAAATGCAGTCATATATTATATTTGATTTTTTTTCATAATGACTGTTTTTAAAATCTTTTTTAAAAATTGTAAACACTTACGAAAAATTGTAATGTGATTTTTAATAATTTGATATTTAAACTGTTAATATTTTAAAAAACGGTTTGATGACGTATACGATCTGTCGATAGTAAGTTGAAAATTACGATATAGTATTGACCTACACTTACAACCTGACCTAACCTAATAAACGTCTTCTTATTTCACTTAATAAATTAGAAATAGAGATAAACAACCGTATATTTAGTGAACTGTCTGACTTATTGCAATTATAGGTTAGGTAACCTAACCTTGATATACCTTCGGCTTATTATCCTGTAACCGTAATACAATATTATTGGTATATAATCTTAATTATATCATATAATAAATACGTTTTTTAATTATAATTTTTACTGTCTAAGTCGGCTAAATCAATGATAGTACTAAAACAAAATTGTATATTTTGATAGTTCTGAGGTAGTAAGTATAATTTTATATCAAAATTGATTAAATATTAAAATTATACCGTCAGAGATAAAATTCCAAAACCAAAGCTGCCAACTATCTACAGAAAAAATACCGTAGGATTCAAATTCCTAACATCTTTTAAAACACCTTTTATGTATAATATATTTATTTCATCATTTTTCCTCCACTTTTGGATACTTTTAGCTGCTGCGGCTCCTGTATTAAATGAGCTCAAACTCGGGAATTAGAGTTGTTTATAGAACCATTGAAGTGATAAAAGTTGTTGGGTTGTATTTTATTATACATTTTAATATTAATTTCACCCTGTTGTTGCGGGAGGAGCATGTTTTTTAGTTTTGAACACTTCTGCAGGCTCTCCAAAAGAAACCATGGGGTAAAATTTTGGCTGCATTTGAGTTGGATCCCGGACCCTAACGGTTTTGATAGGTTTTGATAGTGCACTAGTTGGGTCTTAAAGAATTTTGGTTACTACACTGGTTGGGTCCTCGCATTTGGTAATATATTAGTGGTGTCCGAATGTTTAAAAGCAATATAAACCATTTTCCTTCTTACTTTTACAGACTTAGGACTTAGGATCTATTTTACCAGTGATTTTTTCCGTCATTTTATCCTTTATACACTTTTCATTTTGTAAATACAATTTTGTTTTGTTTTATTCTGAACTTCTCATTTTAATTTACTTATCTATTCGGGTATTTTTTAAAATGTCTATAAACTGGTAGATATTTGGTATATTAGTATAATATGGATATTTTGTGTTTTATTTTCTAAACTTCTAAACTATTACATTAATTAATATTAATATTACAGTACTAGATGAATAGATAGGTAGCGGGATCCATGACCTAACTAGTTTACTACCCGCATAAAACCGGGACCCAACTCGGATGCACTGGAAATTATGTATATTAGTATATATGGAATTTGCCTTTCGGGGTTTCACCTGCTGACCCCCCCCCCCCCTCCCATTTGTAAGGTCCCATATATTCATATTTTTTTTTTCGGAAGTAGCTAGTATAGTATAGTATTATTTTATTGTAATATTATTGTAGTGTTCAGTTATTTTTTATTGATCATAAAATATTTGTATAATACAAAATAGTTGGAGAAAAATGTTACTCTAGTGACGGTGCTTTGCTGCTAATGTATGTTTTTTTTACCCGTTGAAGAAATTAAATCTAGTATTAGGTATGGTTAATTTAGTAGAACCAATTTAAAGTGGTTCGAATTTTTTTTTGTTTTTGTGTAAAATGTGGAACTTATTGTATTATTGGGGATATTGTTGGTATGTCGTAGGTAAATATTCTAAATAAAACAATTTGTTATAGAATTAGAATAGATAGCATTTTGTATTAGTATATACTATATACTATATAGTGTAACTTTTAGTTTAAAATCTATATCCGATTCGCAGTAGGTTCGGCATCAAAGAGCTCTAAGAAGTCGCCGTCAAAGCATCGTCATTTAATTTTATCATACTTGTTATTTTACACTTAAGAGGCGATTAGTGTGACGTCATATTATAACAATTCTTATCAAGTATGATTGGACACAAACAAATAAAAATAAGAATATAAATTTTATATAAAGTAACTTTAAAATTCTCATATTTAGCATTTTAAGTATTTTGATATTTATTTTATTGCTAAAATCTTCATTCGAAGATTATTATTTTATAACAGTGTAATCTTAGTTTGCAACTTCTCATATTTTAGGACAAGATAAGTGTTTAAAAAATTATTTCGTGTGTTTAATGGGGCTATTAAATTGATAGTAACCAAATAATTCAATTATAACTGATAACAAACTGATGAGAATAGTATGTTTTAGGCACTAATCGCTTCTATTGCGATATTGATATTTAATACCTGCTGCTGTTGAACACAAATGATAAGATTTAAATTACTAGGTATATCGTAGTAGTAATAGCGCGCCTTACTAGGAAACCAGTATAAATGTTTATACATTTTTAATTATTTGTAACCACTATGGGGACGGGAGGAATGACAGTTTTAGTTATTTTGAAAACTTGATTTTTAGATCATTTTGCTCTTTATACAACCTTTTAACGAATATTGTTATAATATTTTCATTTGTTCTTTAAATATTTTTTGAATTTACCTATAGTGAAAACGTTAATTTATTTTTCAATGTCGGAAATTGAATTTTATTATTTACAAAAAGTATTATATTATCTTTCATACAACTTCTGAACTCCTCTCATCATTCTACTCATTTTTATCATACAATCCTTCCCTTATTTATACTATGATTTACAGTGGTAAAAATTAATAAGAACGGTTTACCATAAGGTTAGTTAGTCGAAAAATAAAAAAAATAATAGCTTACACTATGATTAGTGTGTCGCTGTTGTAAGTGGGAAAATGGGAAGGATGGTTATATATAGAGTAATTTAATTTATCTTTAATCATATGCAATGAAAAATTATTGTTCAAAAAAAACCGATTCCTAGCAAAGTTAGGCAAATCATGTGTACTATTGTAATGAATATCCGTGACAATTATATAACATTATTAAAAATAATAATTTCAGTTTTATTAATACTTTGTTGTAACCTAACAAAAGTTGTATGTAGTTACATTTTTACAGAATTTTCAAAAATGAGGGTCTTTATTAACCCTCATTTCACTCACTTTCTTTCACAGTGAACCTAACCGTATTGATATTTGGCAGAAAAAATAAGGTAGCCTCTGTAGGTAATTCATTTCACGGATTTAATTAATTAATTCAATTTCATTGTTGCGTGTTGGCTTTCTTTGTATACTACGTTGAGATATTTTTGTAATTATACTTTTAATTTGTATTACATCCGTTCTACATACTGTAGTAATTTTTTAATATTAAATATCTCATGATTTTTGGTGTACAAAAATATAAATCAATGGTCAATTTGAAAGGTGTAAAATATGTTGTTATAATTATAATAACTAATTAGGTACCTAAATTAAATTGAATCACATATTTCTATCAATATTTTTGAAAACCGGTCATTATAATTAAGCGTTGTTCAGTAATTTTTATTTTTATTTTTTTATCAGCATGTAGCGTTCAAATATCTATGAAAATCATAAAAATCGTGGAATTTCAAAACATATTTATTCTACTTCGCTCAGAATCGTTTTTTATTATCAACGATTGAGTATATACAAATTAAATATTTATATATATATAAATTATTTAATTACTCTACATTTGTCTGCATGGTTTTGTTCGACTATATTATTCTAAAATTTAAAATAGCTGGATATGTGCCGAGAAAATTTTTATTAATGGCACCTATCATATCTAACAAACAATTCTTGATTAAGGTACACTGTACTGCACATTTTTATAAAATATGTATAAATTATTTGGATAATTATACATTTTGTTGGAAATTGGATTCAGGATATATATATCTTTGATTTTATTTTGCAATGTCGACTAGTTAAATTTTCTTAAAATAAATTCTCTAGAAGTAGGACACTTCCTTATCGTAAGTCATTCATTAACGACTTATTGGAATTCAAAATAAAATACTTACATATTTGTAGTATATTATTATATTAAAGATAAATTTGGTAGAAAATTGTCCTACGCAGAAACACAATTAAAAAAACTTTTTGAATTGTATAGAAAATTGTAGTAGTATTTTATACAAAATTAGGTTTTAGATATTTTACAATGTTTATTTATTTTATTATTATTATTTTTTTAATGTATACAATATAAAAATATTCTACCAGAAATCTTGCTCCGATGTATCAAGTATAGCACTTTTTCTGAAAGAGAATTTTATCTACTTGGTGAATGGAGGGACTTGATATTTGAACATAAAACTATTATTTGCTTTTTCTAGACGTGGTCAAATTTTCAAAACATTTGAGTTTTTTTTGAGCTATTTGTATAGACATTTTAGTTTTGCAACTTTTTTACGTAGTTTTTATTCGGTAGGTACTCTGTGTATGCAATTGTTAGACCAAACAGAAATTCTCGAAAATTTAACAAGAGGTTCAGTATTTTTTTTTTTTTTTTAATAATTTTAATATCAAATTTTAATTTAAATCGTATATATATTACGGCTTTTTAAAATATGTATAACCAATCTCTGCTCAGAATCGTTTTTCGTTAGCAATGGTCAATCGTTGCATATAGATAAATTAATACATATGTACATTTAATGCGTACACTAAATTCCCAACTTTTTACCTACAACAGTGGCCCATCCATCGTGTGAATTATGCCCGTTTTTTCCAAATTTAAATCGATTATATTATTATGTTTGGTAACTACGTATTTACTTAAAAAAAATAATTAAACCTAATTAACCGCACTTGTAACGACGATATTTTGACCATACTAATACATGCATAATTCACTTATTTCATTAAAAATATAGGTACCTGCCGTATATAAACACATATTAAATCCATTTCACTTATAATCAACGATGATTGCATACGCACAGATGTCAGGCCCTTTAAATTTGATTATTTAATCCTTGGTTTTTTACATCTTCATTAAATATAGAATTTTTTTTTTAAATCCGGATTTTATGATAGGTTTTATACATTTATTTTGTTTACCTATTGCCTACCACAAAGTAATATATTTTTTACGTCTCATCTTTGATTAATAATTCGGAAAATTACTCGTTAAATGGAACTTTTTAATGATTTTTACGAGTTTGTAATATCACGTATATCATATATATAATATCTTGTAAGTTCAATTAATCATTGGCCAAGGTTAAAATGTACTACAAGTTCTATAAGTGATACATTCGAGTAAATCATTGTATAATATTTATATATATATATGTATATTGGTATGGTCGTAAATTTTAATCTAAATTAAGTACCTTGTATGCAAATTACAAAACGTAGTATAGCTCCTTAAGAAATAGCTACTGCCGTTCCTCGAAATTGTGCACAGTAATATATTTTGTGAAATATTATAATCATTAAACGGTTTCGTTTTTCAATTATTAGGCGCCAATTATAATTTATTTCGGCGTGTTTTGTAGTAACGTAACCTACCCGGAGGTCGTCGCTTCAGGCGCCACCTAATTCAGACGCCGTTTTATTTTTAAATATACACATATTCGTATTATCAATACCTACCATATTATTTTGTTCGTTATAGCAGAAATATTATAGTTTATAGGCCTTTGGGCATTTATATATGCGTTTGAATTTTACCCATTTAACCCGCGGGCTTATAAATGACCTAATATTAAAAAAACCGGAGAAAAACGAGTGTCGACTGTGTATTATTGTATTTATAATATAAGTATATATATATATATATATATATACGTCCTTAAATTACAAGAACGTATAAAACAAATGCGCGGTCAGAAATTACTTAACAATATCAAATACAAAATAATTACCGTTATGCTACAATACTATTGCCGATCAATAACATTCGTAAAACAAATTCACAACAAATTCTGATTTCATTATTTTTCAATTCTATCTATAGTTTAACTGAGTATGGTGTGTGCACACATTTATAATACCTAATATATGAGTATATACCCGCCTTGGTAAATTCACCGGTACGTGTTTTTGGACCGACATAGTGTATTACGTGTTGTATATGCATAGTTTATAATTTTAATTTTCTGAAAGTGTGACATTCGAATTAAATTAAAAGAAACAATAATTAAGACCGTCGACGGACCGTGATTTTTCTATCACAATTTTGCTTGGTCGTGTAATCGTTTCGGGCATATTAATATTTTTCAATGTATAGGTAAGAAGAGAAGATTGTAGCTTTATAATACCGCATGCGTAAATAAGCTATTGTTTTGCTTTCGATAATTCTGTCTATTGTTCTTATATTATCATAATGATAGTGTGACGTTACAAGCAATAATTTCGCCAACACCTTTTTTGGGGATCTAATATTTGTATGGTACAGAGGTATACCTACGTACAATAGATAAGCGGCTTATAAACATTTGTTTACATTTTTTTTTTTTTCATAAAGAAACATATTTTCAATTGTATTTCAGTATAATATACGTACGAGTAGTACACTTGTATACTTTAATCTTGATCGTTTAATTCTTTATTCGAATTATTATCTCAAATTGAATTATCATAATCACATGATTAATGGATATATAAACGGATATATTTTAAATAATAATAATATAATATTATACTACATTAATTTTTAAATTGAAAAAACGTGTAGCGACTAATAATATAGCATTTATAATATTGCATTAGCTGTACCCTACACGGCCTCACCATTGTCAAATTAAATGCCCGTGATTGTAATCCCCTACCCTTCCCCGTTTCCCATCCCCATTTACCACGGTATACCTGATGTACTCTCTCCCCCCCTCAATTTCTGTCATCACCAATTAAAATTTTTTATACGCATATTTAATTATTAAAAATGTATACACATAGACACTTATGTCTCTAGCGCCTTGAAGACTTTCTTGTATACTGTTTAGGTATATTGATTTCCCATCATTGCTAAATAATATATATATTAACATACTAGTATACCATAGTATTATTAAACGTGTTTAACTTTGATTTGTAATGTTTTTTTTTCGTTATTGCTTTTGAACACGACAACCGAACAACGTACCAGAATTTATTCGACAATAAATGTTTTATACGAACATCATTTACTACACTCGATTTCTCTGCTATGTATGTATAGAGAATATTGGCTAATCGTGAAATTATTGTATACGAGTGTTATTCGTGTAACCGCGCTTATGTGTTACAATATTGATATTATCGTATATAGGCAATAAACACGTTTAATATTTGAAATATTAGGTACACCGAGTGTTGAACGCGTAATTTCAACAATACTATACTTAGAAAATCGGAGCAAACTATGTATTGCGAAATTTTGAAGTACCCACTTCGCCACAAAACCAGACGAGTTTGGATAAAATGTATTATTATTTTATTCCTCTCTCCCGCCTCTTTTTCCAACTATATTTAGGATCGGTCCTATAACTCGGTCCTAAATCTCTGCCTGACTCGGTCTCACACATTGTCTGTATGATTCTTAGTTTCTTTGACTGGTATTTATATTTTGCATATTTCGTCGATTTTGGGGGACAAGTGAATATTTCAACGTGTTCATGCCAACGTACATAATAGATATTTAATCTGATAATACTGGAAAAGTTTTTTTTTTTTTTTAATTTCAGTTTGATAAATAAAGTGTCATTATCCGATTTTATCCGTATTTAAGCCGACAAATATTTAATCTGATCCTTAATTATTATAGCCGATACGTACTGTCCGCTCAAATACAGTTTGGATAGCATACGCGTCGGCTAAAATTCTGTTCTGTTCGTTTAAAACGTTTTAAACAAGTGTTTAAAATACTCCGTAACTCTGTATATGATGTACTAAATATTATCATAACCGACTACGTTGGCGCGCGTATTGAATTACTCCGTGACCGCAAATCCTATTATTTCAACGGACTTAAATTTACCGGATAAACGGGCGGTGGCGGCGGTCTATTTGGTAAATCGATCGGGTTTAGAGCGTGTCACAATCAAACTCGTAAGTCAAAGCCGGTTATCTCGGTCGTCTTCTCCGTCGGTCGTGGCGCGGCGAAGCGCGAAGGCGACGGTGTGTCGATGCGGTTGCATAACTGGAACGCCGCAGTTTGTCCGTTTTATTACGCAGGTACCTATTTGGCGGCTGCGGCGCGCCTCGGAACCGGTGCGCGATCGGAGAGCCCGCATAATATAAACAACACCTTTCCGTGTCATTATTTCTTCGACAGATGGCGGCGCGCGTATTGAAAAATTAAATATGTAATAACATTATCGTGTTGTTATTATTGTTATTGTACACGTATTATTTACCATGCCGCCACCGCCGTTGTCGGTTTTTTTTTCGTCACGACCCCCTCCGCCCCGCGCGGACACACGCCACGTCCATTCGCATTCCTCCCATCTGTTCGACACTTGCGTGTTCGCGTGTTCGTGCGTCTGTGTGTACCGTGTTTAGTGTGTATGTGTGTGTGTGTGTTTGTGTGCGTGTGTGCGTGCGTACGTATGTATTTAATGCCGTCAACGGTATTGGACGTGGTGGTGGCTGGCGCGCGTGTGTGTCTGTCCGTCTAAAAACCGTGTAGCTAGGTAACCCGTAACCCGTAAGCGGACCCGCAGTCGTGTGCCGCGTCGTCGTTTCGGCGTTCGTCGTCGTCGTCGTCGTCGTCTTACTGTTGTTGTTTGTCGTTCCGTTACACTTGCATTTTGCGCGCGCGCGCGCTCGCTCGCATTATCCAAACAACAACAATAATAATATAATTATAATAGTAAAATTATCCGCCGTTTACGATTATTTTGTCGGTTTTATTTTTTTTTACGTTTCGTTAGTCTCGCGCAATAATATTATACACAGCTACGTGCGTACAGCCATTTCGTTAGTTTCCCCCGTATGCGGTTGCGGCAGTGGTGTTCGTTGTACAGTTAACAAACAAAATATCTATTGTTCGCCGCGGCGTCTTACTATCATAATTCTGCACCGGCGCCAGCACCGCCAGCAGCAGCACCACGATCCGGCGGCAGCAGTGCTGCGAAATTACCACAGAAAACAAAAAAAAAAAAAAATAACAATAAATATAAATAACTATCACTATGTAAGTGCCGTTTATCTATCGTACTTTTGGTACCTACCGGTTTTGTTATGATGACGACCGCGACATCGAGCAATGTCGCGACGACATTACAATACTGTTGTTGTTGTGTTGCACACTCGCTTTTTCGGTTTCCGCGCTCGTTCACCTATGCGATTTGTATCCCCCCCCTCCCGCGCGACGTTTCGTCCGTCGGTATCGTATACGGTTTCGCCGCAGAAATCGATTCGCGATCGCGTTTGTCCGCGACCGCGGCACTGTAGTGGCAGTCAAATCGCTCGTTATTATCGAATTAGTCGGGTTTCGCATTGAATACCGGCGTCCCGACGACCCGCGCGATGTCGCCGGCGAAGCGCTTTCGAACGGGGCTCCGCGGTAACGGTCAACGGTGTTGTTTGCGCGTAAAAGTGAAAACGCAAACAAGCACGAAACGAGGACGGGTTTTTTCCCCCCCGATTACCGGATTCACGATGACAAATATTTGCATAAACCGCCGGTCGTCGTCATTGTCGCCGCCGTGTCGTAAACGGTTTTTCGCGCGAGGGGGGTAGGCCTTTGCGCGGCGCCCGCGTTGTTGAACGCACACGGAATCGCATAGTGTGTTAACGGTAATAATATTGTAGCGGGCACGGCGTGTTCACCCGGCCTCAGAGTTATGTACTGCGTGCGCGCCCATCGTCGCGTCCGCAGTACACTTTCGACTGCGATTTCACGCCGGGGAATTCCGGAAAGCGATCGTTGCGATTTTTCACGGACGATAAAATAAATACTCACGCGAAAACAATGTGTCCCGGTTAAAGTCGGTTAGACATATTATTATATAGATAGGTGCGCTGGTGCTCGTGTGGCGGCGGCGGCGGCGGCGCGGCCGGTAAACCCGGTACCGCCCGGAGCGGAATCGCCGTACGTATTATACGAGCACCGGTTCTCCGTGTATACGGCGGTGCGCGCCGTTACAAATGTATATTTTTCAAAGTCACGTCTTCGCGGCGGCGGATCGCGAAGAAACCGATCCTCTGCGATATGAATAATAATTTCAAGATTTTTATAATACACATTTTACATACACTCGGACGTTGCAATACCGTTGCCGGGCGTGCGCGTCATCGCGGCGGAACGCCGCCGCCTCGTTATTCGCGCCCCGGGATATCCCATACGTGCGGGGCCGACTCGGTCCGGGGACGACGACACGCGCCGCGGCGCATTTTCGTGTTTACTTTGGCGTATACGACGGCGGCCGCGTGTGTATTTTCGTCGTCGTTAGTCGGAGGGGTGCGCCGGCTGTGGGGGAGTGAAGGCGGGACACCGCACTATTGTTAGGGTGATTCCGGTCCGGTAGTGAATCACCGGTGAATATCAGTAGTACAGTAGTGGCCCACAGTCCTGCAGTGGCGTAGTCGACAAAAATATAAATACAATTTCGGTAATGGGGGTGCCGAAGTTCGATAATCCGGATTATGGATTTCGACGTTTAAGTTGGTAATTTCGCGAGGTTTTCATTAGGGGTTAGTAGATACAATTTTTTTTTCCGGCACACGATGTTTGCTACTATACCGCCGTAAAGCCTCTACCCGATCCGATGTTCGAAATCGACAACCACGAGTTGTGCTGCAGTTGAATTCGACCGGTACATCGGTTGAAAACCCGATTTGTAACGATTTCTTTCGTATTCCGGAGACGCCGTATTTATAGTACAGGCGTTTCTCACTCGAACACTCCCGGACAAATAGCGGCGTTGAAGAAAACCCGACGTGGACCCGGGCCGGTGCTCGCCCGCTATAGTTATCGACCCTTAAAACCCACCGCCGTCCCCGTGCCCGCCGAAAATTATTAATATCGCCCGACAGGTTTTCTCACGCGCAACACGCCTGTAATGTGTTATAATGCTGTTATTAGTTTTCCGGCAATCGCAATTATCACGCGTGATCGTTCGAAAAAAAAAAAACAAAAACCTCCCACCTACCGGTCGAATAATAATAACAACGGCGTTTCGCGTTTTCGCAGCGGTACTACGCACGCACGCACGCACGCCGTGACACGTCCATTGTCCGTTTGTTACGGGAAATATTAACAAACACGTCGTAAGCACAAATCGGTCGGTTTTGACGATTCCGCCGAACCGTATGGCCGCGGCGCGCGATGATGTGTTGCTGCGACGCCGCGCAATCGGAAATGAACATTATCGACGTATTATTATTATTATTATTATTCACTGTCGGCGGAGGGGGTATTGCGAGTGTCCATCGCGGATTACGTTTTTACGCGATTATTTATGTAAAAAAACAAAATGCGATTGTGATTTATTTCCGACGTGACTAAATGGATGGCCGATAGCCGCAGTTTGCGTACGTATATACTTGTATAATATACAAGTATACAATGTATATGCACATAGTATTATATTGTTATACGTCGTCCAAACGTATTGTGCCGAGTCATTATCGTTTTTGTATATAATGTCGTGTCGTTTAGGGGTCGTATATCGTGTTTTATTCATATACATGTGGGGGATGGGGGAGAGTCTTTCGAATTTCCGGCGCGGTGAAAATATTTCGCCAAGTTCTTGCATTAAAAAAAAAAAAAAATGACTTGATTACATTGTGAAGACTTTTTTCTTCTTTTTTTTTTCCCGAAACATTTAATTCTATTCCAAAATTTATTCTGAAATGTTGAATTGTCTTCTGTCTGTTCGCCCTCGCTTTTTTTTTGGGGGGGGGAGGGGTTATAGAACCCCGTAAGCCGATTAAGGTTTTATTCAAACACGTTTTTTTAATTTCCGTCAATCCGTTGACGAGACATCATGCGAAGCACTATTCAAACGCCACGCCGCACAAACGATGTTCCCCGCACTATACTCGCCTCCTACGAAAATATAATAGCCGAATATCTCGTCGACGGGTTGACGGAAATTAAAAAAAAACGTCAAGGCAAAATTGAACTAAAACTTCGTCTATTTATAGATTGTTTAATGTAGTTGCGGTTTAAAAATCAAAAACGAGTAGTGGTTTTACCTCCAAAAATAAACGTGAAAATAATAAGCACAACGTATAACGTTTTACAATATACGATTCCAAATAGTTTTTACGCAGGACATTTTTCCGGAAAATCGGTATTTCACGGAAGACTGTGTATACAGAATGTTTACAGTGTTATCCCTATGCCAATAATTCTGTCAATATCCATTTTTTCAATCGGATTTTGTACTAGGCTTATGTAGAGAAAAATTACATTTTTATTTTCATCCTTTAACTACTGAAAAAAATAACTTTATTTTATCACTTAAAAAGTTTTCCAAATAGTTATTTTGTAAAAAGTATTATTATCTAAATATTGTAATGTTATCCATACATTCGTGTCAGTTTCTTAGTTATAGTGGCCTTAATCTATAGAAATTAGACGCGAAAACAATTTCCTAGAAATTAAAGCCACTTTAACTAAGAATCCATTAATCGTATACGAATGCATTATACATTAACATTTTTAGAATAGTGTATTTTACAATATGGCTATATTGAAAATTTTTTTTTAAAAGCGGAAAAATAAAGTTATTTTCAGGAATGAAAACATAAATTTAATTTGTCTCTAATAACATATGGGTCTCCCTCGCGCAAAACCCGATTGAAAAAAAAAAAATAGAATGTTATAAGCGTAAGCATAACACTGTAGGACACTCTGCATATATATAATACACGAGTTCCACCGTTTTTGACCCGGTCTATTCGTTGATGTTTTTTGTCCATGTTATCCGTGGTTTGTAGTCTCTAGGGACAGCTAAACAACTTGTAAATTTAAACTTTCGAAATGCAACATTTGGAAATATATTAAAGGGTCAATAGCAAACCTTAGAAAGGCAAAATTTGTAATTTGTAATATACATTATGGTCGCCGTTTTCATTACGAGCATTACGATTACATTATTGTGTATATTACAAAATTCAAGTTTTGCCTGAGAGAATTTTGACTCTCCGAGTTTTAATTTTCTAAATTTTAACTTTTCCAATTTCGCTCTGCATTCCCGTCTGTAGTCGTGGTTGTCTGAAGTAACCTAATCTACGCATATTAATTGTGTTTTTTTGCCTATTCGTTCTACTAGTAAAACATTTTTATTTGTTAAATGACGATTTCATGATTTGATTTCAGTATTTGTCTATAGTGCGATATGGGCCTACACCAGATTATAACTTTTCATTTCAATTCGTAAAATATTTTACCACAACTAACGCCACTTGATTTTTCTTTATGACACTGTGGAGTGTAATATAATATTCCGGCCGTTGCTCAAACGACCAACGACGACGATTATAACCGGTTATCGATTTGATAACATAATAATATAATAACAATAATCGGTTAGATAAAAATATAGTCAACTGTTTCAGAAACGACTTTTATCTTATTTATCGATTCGACAAATAACCCGTAATCGGATCGATAAATCGAAGGTCTGATTTTGGTCTGATTAAAAACAGTTTGCATACATTATATTGTAATATATATTATAATTATTATCTGATAGCATTGTAATTTTTAGCTTTTACAATTTTTAGCGTGTGATATTATTAATTAGTATTGTTATCAATTTTTCGGTTTTTAGAATACTGACCATTGTAATACAGAATGGCGTATATTATTTTTAATGTAGGTTAAACTTGGTTTTTTTTTTATTTACATATCCTATATCATCAGTTTGTAACAAATAGTTCACAAACCTTGTTGTTTTGTCTATTTGTTGTCTTTATTGTTCTTACGCGGGTTTTTATTGACAAAATGCATACGAAACCTTTCATAATAATATGCAATGTTTTTATTTATTTATCAAAATACAATATTTTATACACGGTTATTTAATAAAATTGTTATTTTTATCTGTTTTTTTTAATATCGTACGAAAATGACAAAATTAATGTAATATACGTAAACGATATTACAATAAGGTCTTCCATATTATACGAGTATATAAATAAATAATGTATAATTTTGTTACGTTCGACCTTGTTGAACCAAAGACATTTTTCTTATGATGCACGAATTTCGACGAAGTCTGCTGTCTCCATAGTAAAATAAAAAAAAAAAATTAGGAATATTTGGATTATACCTACATTAAAACCTTGACAATGTTTCGTGTTATATCCATTTTAATGATTATCGAATCGAGGACAGCTAGGTCTAGTAAATGACTTAATGACAGATTATTATCTGATTACTGTACAGCCGATGACATTAAAACTGTAGGAATATAATATTATATATGACATTTTATAAAAACCATGTCATAGTAAAAAACAATTTCATATTAATTACAGTGATGTATACTACGTTTAGAAAATTACTGGAACGTGTAATAAATTTAATTCAATAATTTTGCGTAATTTATGGGGTATAAAATAATATTATGTTTCACATATACGACAAAACGTCAATTTATTGTTCCTACGGTTAAAATGTGTAAATATCTAAAGCAATTATATTTTCTTTAACGGTTTTGCTTAGGTTATAGACGTATATTTTACAAAAAAAACGTCAGTAATTTGTTATTTAAATTGATGTTTGAATGCATTTTTAAACGATAATGTCTTTTATCCGTCTATAACATCAACAAGATATTATATACATCGCGGCGAATACGTCGTATCCATGATTATAAAATTTACTTTTAATCTTTACACGACTACACCGCGATGGGATAATTTGTTGTTGTGTCCCCAATACATAATAATATATTGTGCCGATTGCAATTAAATTCATTGCGAATTAGGTATTTTTATTTGTTTATAATTTTTTAAGTTCGTGACGTAAAAATTAATTTCTCACGCGCGTGTTGAATTAGAAAATATAAATGTTCAGTAATTTTAATATATAGGTATAACGGTTATTGAAGGTTCCAAATTTTGCGTGTTTCATTCTGCAGGGTATACTATACTATTTGTAATAGAAATTCGTTTTACGATGGTTCAACGTTTTATTTTTTATACATATATAGAATTGAGTTTTGGATTCTGAATGTGCCGAACAAGCTATAGTTTATCTATATATATAATTTATTATTACCATTTTTTTTCAACACTTTAAATACCCTGGTTATTTTCACGTAGTACCTTTAATGAATTTACGCCCTGTGGTACTTTACTCGAAATACTTGAAAATGTTTTCCCGTAAAAAAACTTCTCCCATTACCTTCTTTTCTCAGAAAATACTTTTTTCCGGTTTGTAAAAATGGAACGATTTTTTTTTTAATGTTTACTTTAAAAGATGCGGATTTTAAACCAGAGAGACTTCATTTGTAAAAAAAAATGTCCAGTTTTCCTACAGTTTTTTTTATAAAATCGTTGATTTCAGTAGGCATATAAATAAAATTACTCTGTATCGTTAAATATTTAAATTTTCCTCCTACTATATAGTGCAGGCATACCCAGTGCAAAATACGTCCGGATTTGTATTTATTTTATCTTATTTTTATGTGTACTTACACTTTTTTCATACATAAACTAGTATTATACATATACATATACATATTGCTAGTTGTATGGTTGTATTATAGTTATTTTTTTAATTTTCAATAATTTGAATTCGAAATATGCGTATTCCTCGAATAGGTATAATATTATTTATCGGCTTTAAACGTAATATTTTATTACTTGTCACCTCCTGTCAAGATAATATCTAACAATTTAATATATATGTATTATTGTATCATAAATAATATTTATTTCATCGTCATAAATAACTGAGTTTAAAAGAAGTCAGTTATTTTTACAGTATATTGACTTCAAATTATTTGTACAAGAACTATATATTATATCATAGAATTTATAATGCGATTCTAGTGAAAAAATAATGATTAGGACTTGGAAGTTATAGGAGGTTTATATGGCAAAATATGCACACAAAAAAATAATAATTTTTTTTTAAAGTTTTGGTACAAGTTGACATTTTGACATTTTGTTGAACTGAAGGTTTAAAAAAAATATACATTTCCAGTATTATCGGATTAAATACCAAAATAAACGCAGTGGCGTGCTTAGAGATGGGGAGGGAATGCCCTACGCCCCTCACCGTGGGCCGTATAATTATATATCCGTGCATTGTTATTTTTATTTTTGATAATTATTTTGAAATTTTTTTTTTCGCGAAGTAGTTAATAATATGATCAAATAACATGGGCAAATCTATAGATATTAAAATATTTTTGTTATTTATGGTCGAACCCGTTCAAGGTTTCTGGTGTTATCATTTCGTTTTGGCGGTTCAACCGTTGTCTCTTATCATTGATTTCTAGTTACAAAATAAATGTGTTATGCAGAATCGCTTATGTGAGCACTGTTGCATATTCACCAGGAAATAAGCATAGGTGCCAGTCGATAATATTATTGATTGACTCTAATATAAAGTTAAAAATAAATCTATTTTTTTTTTTTCGATAAATATCTATTTTGCATTATAGTATGAGTATGAATATCGATGAATTAATATGCACTTTTCTCCTAAAATCGACGAAATGTGTAAAAATATGCATTTTAAATGTTCGATTTTTAAACTCTCCATTGCATAACGGATTTCTAGCTTTAAATCTATCTGCTTTAAATTTGAGAACTTCGGAATCTTAATGATGCCATTATATTATATGTTCTTATTTTTATAATTGCATTGAAAAATCATAGTGGAGTTTTTAATTTAAATTCATTTTTTCTTTGTTGTTTCACCGTATATTATTAGATCGCGAACCTATATTATGATGAACTTATCGCGCGACGACTTGACGTTTCATTATCAGCAGAACTCCGAATAATAAATCTTGTCCATATCTATCAATAATATAGACACTGCACGAAATAAAAATATATTAATTTTAAATTACCTAGTTATTATTGTACATTGTCGTACGCGTTTGGAAAGTTTTGCTATTTATACTTAAAATGTTTAAACTGCATGGCGTAGGTAATTCGTATCCACAATAAAACGATAAATTAATATATTTTATTGCAAATAAATTCAACTATATAATTGCTAAGAATCAGTCGAAATATTAAACTTGAAGTGAAAAAGAACTGAGAGGAAAATATCAATAACTTAAGTATTTAAATCCGAACTTTTATAAATATTTTTTATTTTCGGTTTTAAATAAATAAAATATATACCTGTATATTGCTAAAAAATACTGGTTTACTCCTGGACGTGCGAACTTTACAAAATCTTTAGGTACCGTATTATTATCTTACCTTTGCTTTATAAAATCTATAGATAAAAAACTATATCTTTTTCTTTTAAATCTACGATAAAATCAAACAATGTATAATTTCCTCAGTATTAGTACTAAGGCCAATGTCAGAAAAAAAAAAATTGAAAGTTAAATAAAATAAGCGTATTTCCGAAAATCCATCAAAAATTCGATAATTATCGCAATAAGTTTTATTTTTATTTTATTTTTTTGACTGACTCTTCTTGTATCAAATCACAGATATATTATATAGTTTAGTAAAAATGATTTTAACGCTCGACGACTTACGAGTATACCAAACAACTAAACAGAAAGGACATTAAAATATATAAACACGAATTACAACGTTATTATGAAAATATACGATATAATATTTAATTGTATAGACTTGTATTAATTTTATATGCATTAATAACAATTAATAACTATCCTTAAAAAATAAATAAATAAATCGTTCAACTATAATAATTATACTTTAGTTCTTGTAATTCAGTCAGACTATAATATCTTGTTGTGTATTATTGAACAAACTATACATTATTAAATTAAGCCACCTATATCCAAATATAAGTGAAATATATAATTATATAACAATTTAGCATTTTGGTTAATTATACGTTATTGAAATTATTATGTACTAAAACGGAAAAAAAAAACAGTACTAAAGTTGATGCACACGTTATATTGAAATATAGAAATCTATTTCTGTAAAATATAATGATTATTAATTTTGTATTATTGCCCACCTTTGGTGTGCTGATTTTCATTTAATTTTTATCGCTTAATAACTTTCTACAGGATGTTTTTGTTCACGTCTGTATTAGTTATTTAATTCCGTGTAATAAAATATTTTAGTTTATTCGTTTTTTATTGATATTAACTTATGCAGTATGTTATACCCTACACGTGTTTGCAATAATTACAATATTTAAAAAAAAATATATATATTATACAGTTAATTATTTGCATAATTCATATTTAACGTGTTTCTCTCCTCTCCTCTCCTCTCGATTTGGAAATTAATAATTTTTGTCTTGTTTTTTTCCAATATTTAATACGCAATAGTTACACGTGTAGTATACGAATTTGTATTTTTATTAATGCCCGGTACCTATAGGTATTGTTAATTTTGTCAAATAATCGGTTTTCGAACCTACGGCTGGTTTTGCAATTTCTCAATATTCTCTCCGTTCTAACACCTGAGGCACGCTAGCCTCTCTTCAATTCTCTGCGGTTTGTCTGTCTCGCATCAGAAATCATCTTTCTTGATGTTCTTGATCGTCTTCGGTCTCTATTTGTCATTCATCCGTTTATTCGGTACATTATATTACACATGGAGGTTAATTATTGTCAATCTGACGGAATATTGAATTAGACCAAAGCTGTTCTCGTTTATTACGCCGTTATTTACACACCATTTTTTTTTGTTATAAATATATTTATTTATATGTTCTTACATAATAATAAAATAAAGTAATAGAAAACATAAGGAAGTTAATAATATGTCTGTACATATGAAATCACTCAGCGGTCTACACACTACCTACTTATAATAATAGTTGTTTCATGTATAGTAGTATAGTATGACCTTTACAAATTTGGCCTTTAGGAAAACACTGTACCGCTTATACCTATTCTTCGATAAATGTAACATAATTACAACTAAAATCATGTAGTTATATTGTTACATACAATACGTCTTACGTAATGACGATGAATATAATATATACCCTGGGAAATTTCTATTTGAAATATTTTCTTGTATACCTATATAAGTGTAGTTATAATGTTGACTAAAGTCATTGTTTTGAAAAATAATAGTCTCTTCAGCAACTTACCTATTACAAGTTTATTTTCGATACAAAATTGTCTGTAATAGTTAGGGATGGACCGATGCCATTTTTTACATCCGATTTTCCGATATAATATGCTACCGATACCCGATGTCCGAAATCAATCAAAAACCATTAAAATTAAACAATATATTGTGCGAATACGCAATTTTTTAAAATCCTTTTGAATTGAGTTCTAGAAACATCATAGACATTTTTCTTCGAAAATATAGATTTTCACAAAAAATACCGATAAAACTGATACTATCAATATCGAGTATCGGTTTATGTATTAGTCTACCCCCCCCTCCCCGGCTATAGT
This sequence comes from Cinara cedri, assembly GCA_902439185.1. Taxonomy (NCBI): domain Eukaryota; kingdom Metazoa; phylum Arthropoda; class Insecta; order Hemiptera; family Aphididae; genus Cinara; species Cinara cedri. The sequence goes on along the minus strand of CABPRJ010000012.1, from coordinate 185,458 downwards.
AGTGATGTATTCATTATAATTTCGGTAAAGAAATGATATATTCGTGAATCGTACAACTATACTATTTATTATTTTGTGACAGTGTTGGTGATCAATTCAAAATCGTTTTTGAGTACTTAAACATTTTTTAAGCCTTTTTAAAATTCTTTATTACAGCGATGGACACTTCCAAATAATTTATAGCAGTTTATCGATCGTTTTCGATAGTTTGAATAAACTATGGAACGTTTCGTTCAATGTTTGTTTCCTCGATCGAATACGTCGTTACGATCTCTGGTTTTTTAAGTTGAAACCGAATTTTTCTTGAAATGTGTATGAACTATCCTATACATAGGTTTCTGGTGCAACGACAAGAAACATCTAGTTTTTGAAATAGTTTAGTAAAAAGAAAATACTCATCGTCTGTTTGCCTAAAATTGAAACAGACAAGCCCTTATCACTATTTTTTCCGTATTTATAGTAAACGGACTTTAATTATTGTTGCATCAAATTATGTAACGTTTATTGTTTTCCTCAAAAATTAATTTCGAACTTGCCTTGTTGTTGCACTGAGCCCTTTATTTGTAATTTTTATTTTTGAAAATCGAACAGTTCGTAGATGTATTGTACGATTTATAGGTGTACGCATAAATAATATTATTTAAATTATAATTTTAAAATTATTAGTATTTTATCAGTTTATGTGCATATTGTAGGAAAAAGTAATGACTGTTTTTCTTTGATTATTCCATCCGCGGAACTGCGTGTTACGATATTAATTAAAACTTGATTGAAACGTTGTTTCCATCGTACCTATAATTTCATCGGACACGTTTCAAATCGGAATTAACCATAGACGAACCGTGTAATTAAAGTATTGCGCGCCTCTCCTTTACCGCGGGCGGATATATTTTTGTAGATTGGCGTTATTTATTTTTTTTAAATTTCTGCGACAACCCACGGACGATACGGAAAAAAGAACGTATTTATTAACACACACGATGATATAGATGCATCACCGTTCAATGGTTTTCGCTTTTCGACTACCACGACGATTTTTATTGGCGGATGCCGGCTCGAAGGTTTTGCACCCATCGAGAGTGTAGGTATCAAAACGGGCAAAAACGCTACTTATATAATATTACGGCATTAGGTCTCGTCGCGCGTCTGTCTGCCCACGCGCGTTAACATTATTATTACGGGGCCGTCCCCTCCGAAGTCTGTTTTTTTTTTCTGATTCTACAATATTAGTATCGTCGATGACCCGTGCGTGTGGTGGAAAACCATCGGGTGTAATGCAGTTCCATGTAAGGCGAGGCGGCCGACGCCAATCCCGCGTCCCACGGACTGTCGTCGCCCACCGGGTTGTCCCGCGGTGTGTGCGGCGGCGGCTGCGACTACGACCGCGGGACCGGTGCGCGCGAATTCCATTCGGGGCACGGATTACCGTGCCGCCCGCGAACCGGCGGGCCCGGCGGTGGGGACGGGGTAGGAGGGGAAAGTCATCCCCGCCGCCCGGCGCACAAGCGTATAATAGCGTGTTGTATTGTACAGGTATAACGTGTCCGCCGCATATTAGGACGCTGTGACGCGACGCGTCGATGCGTGTGCTTGGCGCGACGACGTATTAAAAGGGGGCGTGCGTATGTACGTGTGTCGTATAATAGTGTATACGCGCGTGCACCATGTGTATGTGACCAGTGGTCGGCGGCCTGTTGTCCTGATTATATTGTTTCAGGTGTTCGCTGTGCGTGTGTTGTTTGCGTATTGTTTTTGCGTGTGCGCGCGCGCGCGGTCGACCTATAGCGAGTGTGTCAACAGCAATCACCGCACGCCGGTGTTAATGATATAATATCCCGTCGTCGTGTTCGTTATTATACCGCGGCCGGAACGAGCAAATCGAATAATATTATAATATAATGTATTAAACGCATTGTTATTATTATTATTATTATTGTTTGCGACCGTTACAACGCCGTCGAGCGCGTGTTCAAATTGTTGTGTTTTGTTGTTTTTATAAAAGGACGTTACCGCGGTGTAGCGGTTGAGAGAAATAGAAAAAAGAAAGGGGCCGCCGCAAACTCCGGCAACCCGGCTAAACGCTACTTCTTATCTCATCTACCTTTCCCGATTGTCGTTCGCGTCCTCCTCCTCTCCGCCGTCATTCCTTGGCGGTGTCGTAGGGGATGTCGTACTACAAGGACCGTCTGGGGTTCGACCCGGACGAGCCGACGGCCAACGGGGACGGCACGACCGCGACGTTCCGCAAGTCGAAACGCGGTTACGAGGAGAACCTGTGCAAATTTAAAGGTTTGTCATAGCAATATTTTACAAGTTATAACAACGTAAACGTTTTATATTATACCTATATGCATTATTTTTTCCTCTACATTATCATTACGCGCAGCCCTATATTTTCTTACAAACTTTTAGCGCCGCGAATTAACGAGGTCAACCGCGAACCTACGCCGTAGCGGTGTTCATTGCATATTGTGTAGAGTGTAGCGCACAGTAAGTTGTACGATAATATAGGCAGTATACCTGTACGCCGGGTATAGCAGTCGCCTAGCGGCCCTCGACGCCACGCGCGCGACACATTTCTTTACGCCGGGCCGTTGCAGCACCGCCGGGGCGACCGGCGGCCGCAGTGGCGGCGCCTCGCGGCCGGCCAAGGTCTGTATAGGCGCGTGGATCACGCTGCGTGCGCGGGCGGACGGCCGGATACGTCCTCTCGGTGGCGTCGAATCATCTCGTATGTCCGTTGCCCGGTACACCGTGTACGACATTAAATCCCAACACTGGATCCGCGTCGCTCGTCTGCGCTAATCACCAATACGGTGTGGTGTTCTATAGTTACCGTTGAATCATTCGAATTTTCGATGCACGTTTATAAAAAAAGTTGCAGGTACCCGCAACGTGTAAGGCAGACATTTATACGCCCTAACCCAACATTCTGAAATACACGCCGATGTGTGCGCTTAAAACATTCACTAGAAAAAAAAACTATACAAATCACGTTTAAAACGCATTGAAAATGTACTGAATTTTAATTATGTTCCAAAATTGTATGAAATTGAAAACATCAAAACCCCAAAATAAATTGTTGAATAGAAAATCGTGTAGTCATGAAACTCGTTTTTGGTATAAATCAGATATATTAGCATAGTAAAATTATTGTGATTTAATGCCGTTAAAAATCGCAAAATAAAAAAAACGTTTTAAAATTAAAAACACATTTTGGAGTCTTGGTGCTAATATTTTGTAAAAATGTTATAAAAGTTCAATTTAATTACACTTGTCGGAAAATTTAAAATAAAAGTTGCATTGAAAAAAAACCTTCGGTATCACCCATGTAAAACTTATTTTCATTGTAACCAAGGGAAATATAAAAAAGTAAGGGAATTTATGTAAAATGTGTTTGAATTTAAATTTCAAAAATTATAATAATTTTGATTTACGTGTAAATTACTCCTGTTCTCAATATGAAAATATTGTAAAATTGGTTAAAAACACCCCCCCCAGAGTTATATTATTTCGTGTTTATTATTTGTCGCTTGTTTAAGTATTGTAGATTAATTTTTTTTTTTTAGTTTTATAAAAATACCTATTACATTTTAAAGCATATTATAATATTATATTAGTGTTATTCATTTTTCTTTTCGTATATCGTGTTTATTGAAATATAATTTTGACTTCTCAAGGAATGAAATTGAAAAAAACAATTCAATTCATATCAATGTACAATATACGCAGTATTATATTATTTACTTTATTTACTCAGCTGGTGTAGGATAAAATCTAAAAAAAATCCGGGAAAATGTATAACGGAATATATCGTGACGGATAAGTGATTTTTTTTTCTATTTAAGGTTTTTAAACACTGTTAGTATAGACAAATCGTTGGGTTTTTGTTTCGGAACGATGTTGATACTAGAAGATTATACGTCTAAGAAAAAAAAGGGGGAATTAGTCACCATGTTGTGTGTGAATTGACGCTCGTTTTGGCGCTGTATCCGATATACCGGGAATTTTTTTATTTCAATTTACGTATACGGTACAAAAATATATTTAGGAGGTCTATAAAAAAAAGTTTTACGGTATACGACCGCGAATACGGAATTACAGGACGTGATGACGTCCGAACGAAAATTACTCGTATACACAATTAAATGCTACGACGAGTTATCCTCAATAACAATGATTTAGTTGAGTTAAAAATGTTCCGGAAAATAATGAGGTTAAGTAATGTTAAAAATTATATGTAATATGTAATCGAAGGTGCAAGTTAATGCAAATAACTAACTCGATTAATTTGAGGTAAATAAACAAATCAATTTAACTTGTTAAAATAAGTATAAAGTTGAAATGTAGAATTGCGTTCATATGATTCAGTTCAAAGTGTTTAATAATAATTAATACATAATATTTATATATTTACGTATAGCATTTACGTATTTTTAATTTATTTAAAAATTAACTATCACATTATAAATATTAATAGAAACTCTGATATTATGAACTTAGTAACATATTGTAGTGACCGAGAACAGTCAATCAGGATTGAATTTCGAAATAAATCGTTCGTTTTAAATACGTTAACTCAACGGGATGTCTGGATGTTAGTGAAAATAAATTGAAAAAGTTCAGTAAACAAAATGAAAACTTAAAACTAGCTGTGTTCATTATTTAACGATAAAAATAAATAACAAGAAAAGTTTGAAAGTTCAACAAAAATTAACTTGAGCTTTTCAACTGCCATTGTATTCAATTTATATATCAAGTGAGCATTTAGTAGCAGTTCTGTTTGTAATTACATAGTATACAGATTTACAGATACGATTTTAAATACTCGCCTCATATATACGTTTATTATTTTTTTAAATTAGCGGTTAAAAGTGTATAATCGGTTAATAATGATATAACATTACAATATGTTTGCACATCCAGATAAATAATAAATATAACATTGCTTATTGTTATATAATTATTAATTTTCAATAGGACGAATAGTAGGTCTACTATTATTATTATTATTATTACATAACGCGTGTATAATATTATGTACAGTGCGATCATAACATAATAATAGAATAATGGCCACTAGTATGATATGATTGTCATTGTTCTCCGGTAGGTGTAAAAAAAAAAATAATAATATATAATAAGATCTAATAAAAAATACGATATTTATCCCGAAGGGGGGAAAAATACCGAACAACGCGATTTCCTCGCACTTTTGAATTTCTTGTTTTATTTACGGTACATAATGTATACCTAGGTATTATGCGAGTATACCTAATCCGGAATGACAAACCCCGGGGTGTGGATCGAGAGTAGGCGAATGCGGTGTGGGCAGGGTATATATACCGGTGGTTTTTGCCGCCGCCGCCGTCGTTGGTGTGTATATTATTAAAATAATGCAGCATATTAATGCATTGCCAAATAAGGAACAGATCGAAATAATAATGGCCAAAAATAAGAATACCTACTAGAAAGAAAAAAAAATGATTATGAAGCCGTTGGTGAAGCCCGGTCATCATCATCGTCATCGTCGTAGCATTTAATCAATATATACTTACCTCCCGACGATACCTACCTATCAATTATTTAGTGCAGCGATACGAAAACGGAGACGTATATACTCGAATCGTCTCGACGATCGTCATAGTGAATCGTGATCAATCGTTTTTTTTTTCATTGTTTTTTTGTTTTGTTTTTTTTCAATTATATTTACACTCGTTATTATTAAAATCGTCAAGTCGATTCTGTGCCGCCACGCCGTATCATATAATTATGTAACATTTTATTAGTGTACTGCAATAACCGAGATAATGGTATTAATTATTTATATTATTATACACGGGTTGATTCAGTACGTTATTAATATGTGATACACGACAAATATGCTCAATGGCATTTTTGTTCCGTTCGATATTATAATTTCAATAAATATCACGACGACCCTTAGATACAAGCTCTTTTTTTCAGCGGGCTTAGAAAAAAAAAAATGTATGTATTGGAAAAAAAGTTTTATCGCGTTTGTCAAATCGTACCAAATCAATGTATGGGTATTGTATGAAAACGATAGCATACTTACAATCTGTACAACAGCATAATATAATTATAATATAACCGTGTTTAATTTTCAATCATCATCAATAATATATTTGTAGTAGAACTTTTATTTATCACAGTCGAGATATGGATGAAAAAAATGTTTAGTTGCATTATATTAGATTTTATACCGCTCGAGAAATGTGTTGGTTTTACTATAATATTTTTCTTTTTGAGTCTGTAAACAACTTTTCTACTAGAAATATTGTTTCAATGAAAAATTTTCCTGTATAGTGATCTATAATTGGTGCATTTGGAAGTCCTTTTTTATTTTCCTTGTAGTCTTCTTAATGGATGGCGAAAACTGGTATTTGTATACATAATTCTAGTTGATTTCTGAGTTACCTCGGCAACATGGGCAATAATACGACTAATATTATTAAACTCAGAATCCTTTTTTCGTTGGTTATTGTTTGTCGTTGCGTACATTTATTATTTAAATAACTATATTATATGCTTTCCTAAAACAGCACACCCATCCACAGTGTCAGCAATTTATTGTATGTATATATTATGTAAATATTTTTAAAATAATACTTTTTATAAAACAAACTATATATATATATATAGATGTTTTAACTCGATCTCGGAGTTGTTAATAAAACAATATAATTAATTGCATTTATTTAAGTATAATATGTATGTGTATTTTTATTTAATATCCATGCCTGCATTTTTCGGTAGCTTATTGCAGTGATAAAACGATTTAATTGGTAATAAAACGGAACAAAGCTTAAATATGTTTACATATTATAATGTATACCATACGATATTATGATGATTTTAGATTTCACTGTACACAAGACGGTTATTTTTTTAGTCCTTCGAGTCATATAGACTTATAGAAGTACCTCGATTTATACTATTATTTTCATTTAAATTTCGTTTTGTAAGCGGTTTACATTTTGATACGCTTAAAGCTATACATTTTCATTGTACGGTAGACTTCACGATACTATATTACAAATATAATATGCGATACTTACCTTTATACATTTTATTTTGATCAGATATTTCCGTTATCTTGTAATTTCCTTCTATAATAATTCGAAATAGTATGTAATACCCACGAGTGGTGTAGCTATTTTGCGTGATATTTCAACTGGTTTAAATAAGCCTTGAAAAAAGCCTTATTTTTCTTGTGGTTATTTTGCAAAGTACATAATATTAATATTTACCAACTACAATAATAATTATTAGTACTTAAATGAGTTATAGTGTAACTTTGTAATAATTATTGTTTGATTAGTAATGCATTTTCAATGCTGAATAAAGTTGATATAAACTTTTTTTTTTCAATATTTTAATACGGTTAATGCGATGGGGGAGGGGACTGAATTCTCTTAACCCCCTCTCCCTCTCTCTGAGTTTGAAGCTGAGTAATGTACTTATATGTTATAATTTATTTAGTCTGAAAACATAAAACTCACATTATTAGTGAATTGCACACAAATTTGTTATTGATATAGTATCGTATCGTATATTAAATATTATGATTCTCAATATAATACGCACGAGTACCCACTTGTCAAAAGTCACTGTATAATAAGGTCAGTCAGTCGATACAACATAATAATAATAGTTCAACGTGCAATGTAATACAACTGTTAATCATTTATTATTGTTTAATAATTAGTATTATATACTTGCATGAAAATTCTTGTTGGGAAAATAATTAGTATTTGTTCGGACAAAATTACTACTTCGTAGGTAATTTATCAAATTTTCGCTCTTATTATGGTGGAATCTCGCACGTATCTACATCGTTTATATTTGAAATTCTCAATGCAACAAAGAAGAATCTTCTATACTAAGATGTGTATTTTTCCCCGCAAACACTTTTTCGGTTAGTTTAAAAATGCTCCAAATTATTTATCGTAGTATCGTACTTGAAAAAAAAAAACGCGGATTTTTCCAGCTGCGGTATATACTCAATTTGAAAACAAAATCTTAACAGTTTTCCTACAAAAATTGAAAACTAGGTCACCTTGCCTAAAAGTAGAAATAAAAGAAGTATTATATAATATTATACATGTTACCAGTTTATCGAGCTTACTCAGAATTGTTTTCCACTTTAAATGGTCTATATATTACTTATAAATTGAATTCTAAACCTTTCGAACCCGTGGCTTAAAGTGTGTCTGGCATTTTATTCCGGTTTTATAATTAAATAATAATAATATAATTCAATATCTCAGTCAGGTATTTAATAGCTTATGGAAAAAAAAAACATCGTTTATTTAATCGTTTAATTTTATTATATTATTTGATTACGGTGCACCTATAATAATATTATCCTGCGCATAGAATGCATATTATTAATTTGTCTAACCACTGTGCATAATTATTAGGTAGATGTAATATATACAATATATATAATATATACTATCTTTTAACTCAGTGGGAAGGGGAGAGATATGATATATTATATACCTACACGGCACATAAACGAACTTTTTAGTTGATTAAATATTACAATTTTATATATTGTTGTAATACTATATCTGTCTATTACCTATTATTATTTCATTTTTTTTTTTTTTTTTTTTTTTATATTACTATAGTGGGAAAACCTCGTGGTCATTTACAATAACTTTCGTTTAGAGCCGCGCGTAATACCGGTCAAGCCGGTGGAAATATCCTCCTATTATTCATATGGGTGTGTCGTACAGTTGATATCGTTTACTTACACTCCGTAATACTCAGCTATATATATATCTTGGTGCATATTATGTGCATAATTTTAAACGGGAAACAATCTAGTGCTTATTGCAGTGTACCTATGCGTCAAACTGCAGATGTAGTAAGGCGCTAAAGAAGGGAACATGATATTTTTTTATTATTGTTTTATAGGCTTTAGAATAATATAATAATAATATATATATCTATATATCATATACGCTGAGATACAAGAAACAACAGGCAATATAATATGCAATAATGTGTGTGTGTGTGTGTGTATGTGTGTATAGGTATCTACATTTCTTTAATTTTTGTATATTTTTCGTTTTTTGTAAACATTAGTTGGAGGATAAACTATACGTGCATATCAGGACTTTTATATACTGTGCAATTTTAGTAATAGTTTTTAGTACGTTTTAGATTTTGAGAGAAGCGAAAAATGTATTGGTTTTACTTTAATGTGTTTTTTTTATCGGTAATGTTGCTCAAATCGAAAAATGTAAAAGAACAATGGTTGGTACAATGATGTCATTTTTTGATTTTTATTGTAGTTAAATAAATAATACAAAATGGAAATTAAATGTGTAATTTTTGTAGATTTTTGGATGACCTTGGTGACAAGAGAAAAATACGACTAATTGTAGGTATGTAATTGTACTCTGTTCAGAATAGTTTTCCATTTGCAATGGTTTACCGTACACCATCATCAGCAGTATCAACTTTTTTTCTTCTTTTAAAATCGTATGCTGCATGATTATTGTTTGAATTCGGAATTTTTTATGAAGCATTTACCCTATCCATTTTATTTCTAAATTATTATTTATAATTTCTTAAAATATTTTTATAATATATACTCTACTATATTATACTATTATAATTTGTTAAGTTTTAGTTTTGTTTACATTGTTGTATACCTATTATTGTGTTTTTGGGCTTCGGCTTGTTTACAGACATAAAATAAATAATGATTATGATTATATTATCTATTAAAATATATAATGTTTTGACAATATATTGATTATCAAGCGACAATAAGCAATGAAAGTTGAAATGTTCAATTTTGCATCTATATATAGGTTTCCTCGCGTCTACTTCATTCGTCAAGTTTTTTTTACCACCCATGATAATAATAGATATCGTAAAATACCAATATTGTAAAATATATTGTCCGTCGATCATTTTATTAAAACTAATGTCTATTACGTCGATACCACAAGTATTTATAAATATTGTCATGTATTGTTCATTTTTTAGAATTTTTTTTATTAAATATTAAGTATAATAGCTTTTTTTATCATACTGTATAGAATAGTAGCCCTATGTAAACCCTTTTTTTTCGGAGTACAAGTAGTTACCTATTCTATATAAAACGTTACAAAACAGCTATTATGATATTCATTTTGAAGGACGTTTTTCGCTGTAACATTAAAAGTGCATTTGGTATCACCCATTTTTTTTTCTTTACGGCCATGATCGAATTTGTAACAACAATATTTTATATACCTATACTAATAAGTTTATATTTATGAGAACAACCGATGACCCATATTATTCTTTATTATATTATTATGTTAATTTAAATAATCATGTCGTTTATGACGTATACCTTTGTATTTACATTTTTAATCCGCGTGTAATTTAACCGAAGATTAAATACTATAAAATAATAAAGTTTGTGCGATAGCGAAAATTATAGGCACCTAAAAGTCTCGTGCTGCTGAAATATTATTTTTATCGTTTGGTGAATTTTCATTTTTTACACACATATTGCGTCATTTGTCATAAATTCATAATATTACAAACAATAATAGTAATACGAGCGTACAAAGTAGATGATAATTTATAAGTATTTTTAAAGTGAAACGGTTTTTTTTTTTTTTCATTGTATCTGAATTTTGTTTGTATTTTAAATTAAAATAGGTATTTTCATTGGCATAATCACCGGACAAGTTAAAAAATTGAGACTTTAGGGCTCCCTACACAAGTAATTAGCCATCCGAAGGACAATTTTTACTTACAAAAAGTAGGTTAGTTTTATTTTTCACACTATATAATATTCTATTAATATTAGTTATCGTCATTCAACGTCTACTTTCAACGTCTAAAACTTAGATATGAGTATGGTAGGAATTTGGGCATCTTTGAGATTATTTAGGACAATTCTAGGAGGGGGTCTCTACTTTGTTTATAACCTTAGGGTGCTGAGTGTCTATAGTGTCTCTACTAGTTATTCTCTTTTATAATATAAAATACCAAATATTTTTTTTTTTTTTTTTATTTAATATACTTTTGGCCATAAATAATGTAATTTCGATGATAATTTCATCAATCTAGATTGCTCAACAGATATTTAAAAACAAGTATTATAAAATCAATAATGACCTGCATTATATTTTATATAATAATTTAGTTATATACGAGTATACCACTAAAATACACTAATATATTCTAGCGATTTCATAATTAGTGTTATAATATATTTTGATTTTGGATGAATTACAATTTTTTTCGATATTTTGACTCATAATTTATTTAGAATTTTAACGAATTGTTTTATTGGAAAATACAATTATAATAAGTAACTTTTAATTAAATAAATTTTGAATTTCAAAATAAAAAGAATGCCGGATATACTTTGCAACACTATAGTTGTTGATGAGAAATCGTGAATATATTTGATGCAGAACAATTTTGTTTATATCTAAACTAAAATCAATGATAAATCATTTCAGTCGATAACTATTTTAAGTTGAGTTTGATAAAATGGAAAGGTAATTATAGTATTAATTGAGGTTTTTCCCTGTTGTTGTTTCCCCTATAATAACGAAATCAATAAAAACAAAACCGATTTATGGCCATCGTTGTCTTTTTGTTAATTTTGTACAAAAAATATCGAGAATTTAGGACAACTGTCTACGTAAAAGTATTATCGGTCGGAAATTTCGTATTTTTAAGTTATGTATGGTGTGATAAACCGGAGTATTTTTACTAACCGAAAAAGTGTTTACTGAGTGAGAAAGAGAGAAAACGCATCTTGTAAAATTAAACTAATAGCTTCTTTTCGCTCCGCTGAGAATTTAAACAAAACAATAATATAAGTGTATAGTGTATAATGCAATGCTTATTTCAGTTACTATAGTGATAATATTAGGCGTGTTTTAGCGATGCAATTTTGAGTAATCTGGTTACTATTTTATAGCGAACAAACGGTTTTGGTGTTATTATTTACTACAATTGTTTGATATTGAATGCACTTCGCAACAACCTGCAGATTGCCACAATCAGAAAACAAATAAAAAACAACGTTTACTGTCTTCGGCTTTTGGTTATCCGTTGGTAAAACGGTGTACAGTAGACAAAACGTTTCGGCGATATTGGAACCAAGTTGTAAACAACAATCAATAATGCAGCGAGCCTATTATATTATCAAAGTTGAGATGATTTAACGACGAATAACACGTTTGTCCTCATACTTTTATTGACAGTTATTTAGTTTTAATCGTAGTGATTATAATAAAGAATATATATTTCGTTATTTAAGATGCCGCGATATACCTATTATTATGTAAATATATATGAAAATAAAAGATAGGTACACGATATAATAATTGACCATATAGGTCCGTTATATGTTCATAAAATATATCGTACGACGTATCATTAGGTATACCAGTTTACTGTATTTAAATAGTATTTGTAATTTATACATTTTGAAATCCCGAATTTCCAATTCAGACATTTTTAAGAAACGTATAATTTAAGTCGTTTAAATAAAATATATGCCACTGCTACCTAATGTATAATTTATTAACTCGAATAAACAATTTTATTAATATTTTAACATATATTATGTTCCGTGTAATGATACGGTGTGTATATTATTATACAAATTATAAATTAGTACCTACAGATGTTTGTGTGTGTGGAAATTATATTGCACATCACATTCGTCATTCAGTTATTATTTATTTATATATTAGCGAGGAATGTTTTGGTTTTACAATGATGTTCATTTTTTATACTAAGAGCAACTTTTCTACCAGAAATCTTACTCTAATATATTAAGTGTAGCACCTATTCTGAAAATAAATTGTATCTATTTGGTACTTTAAATAGATCATGTTTTGATTTTCCTAAAACGGCTTTCATAATAATTTGGAAAAAATTTGGGAAAAACTGGAAAATGTATGTACATGTACGTATAGAATAAACTTCCCTCCGAATTGTTGTTGTTAGCAATGGTTTATCGTTGATTACAGATATAAATTAAATTCTCCTCTATATTCTGTCTTCCAACTTCTCACCTACAGCCAGTGCGAAATATGGCCGTCTTTTTATTTTTATTCTACAATATAGGTCTAACTAGCGGTCGGTGACGTAATATTATACTAAAATTACATTACTTAGAAAATAAAGATTTTAGATTAAAATTTGAGTTTAAACACTGTCCATAGAAACATTTTAATAGAAGAATATATTCGAGGGCTATCGTGGTTGGTTATCAGTTCATCAGCTATAAACCTCAGTTCAAAAGTCAGATAAACGAAAACGTTTATGTTGAGAACGGCTCTAAGTAACGTAATTTCCTGTGTCGCCCATTGTACAGGTTAGACTAAAATAATAAATTCGAGTATTCTTAATTCTATTTTATTTATTTTGAACAGTTTTTGTAATTTTTTAAACTCAATCAAAGTCGAACATTTTTGTTTAGCTCAGAATAATACAAAGTGGAGCATACGTACGTATTACCATTTATGAAACACTTACATTTATATTTTCCTAAACACTTGTATTAATTACTATTATAATGTAATATAATTGTTGTAATTATACATTTTTTATTTTTGCGGTATTTTAAAGGTTCGAAAATTTGGTTAAAAATGATATGCATATATTTTATATACATTAAATATATTTAATATTTACCTCGTGTACGCAGTATTATTTTATATAATAAACGCCGAACGGCTCTTTAAATTTAAACGGTTTTTTTTTTATTTACCTAAGTATTTAGTACGTTTACCATATAATATGTTTTATTCAATATTCATTAATATTTATTATTTACCATTTTGGTGTAGTAATTTCAAATTTTATCTTAAATTTTTAATATTATTAAAAATATATATTTTATTATTTAAAACATATAGGTGTGTAGTTAGAATTTTAAAATACCAGTTGTTCTTTAAAATTCGTTGGTGGGCTGTGGAAATATGTGTTATCATGTTATGCTATCTATTTAGTAATCTTTTATTATTCGTATTTTTTTCATTACCAATAATGAATATTAATGAATATTCGACTTTCTATGATAGCAAATAAACATGCGTAAATGTGACAAAATTTAATTTTTTTTTCAGCTAATATTGTAGCTTATATATGTATTTTAATGATGTTGTTTGAAAAAGAAACTAATTTATACAAAAATTAGATTACCTTTATGGTTCTTTTAAGGACATTTGCTTGTTATACAAGTCCAGTTGTGTATATACGCAGACAATCTGTAATATCGATTTACACGGGTAATCACTATTCAATATTCCACCAATATAAGAATAGCTTGGATAGATATAGATTTTAATCAAATAATCTTTGTTAAACACTTAGCATATAACTGCCTAGAATACAAAGCCTGAGTAGTAAAGTAGTACAAAGTTTGTATTATATGGTAGAGTTATATGCAAAGTGTTAAATAAAGATTTACTGATTAAAAAAATATACCCAAGTTATTCTTGTTTGCGGAATCTTCAATAATAATTACTCTTATAAAAAATTCCTATTTCTTTTAAGTATATATTTTGTGTACACAAATACTGAAGGTTTGTAAAAAATAATGTCAACAACAAATACCCATCCATTAATAAAAAACTACGGATTTTATATTAATATATTATCTGGTTTTGAAATTAAAATTGTATAGATGAGGTTATACGCACAACACCACCGTCACCGCTAATTATAATTCGCGTAGGTTAAAGAGGATTTAATAAAAAAAAAAATCGTCATTAATCCGGTTTTATTTCAGACGATTATTTTAATAGATAATCGTTCAATGATTTTATTTTTGTAATTGTACAAAATGTATAGTTTTAATAATACATTTCTTTTTAACAATGGCTATATAATATATACTGTATATTTGAGATGGGTAAATTTTTGCATTTCTTAACGTTCAGTTTTGTTCTCTACTTTATATGAATAATGTGTAGTTTACGGTATCATTTATACATATTCTAAATTAAATCGATAGAAATATAATAATTATTATTTGTGTATACAATCATCGGTTATTTTCATTGTGATAATTTATTACGTCTGAAGATTTTTGATTATCTGGTATAAAATATTGTGTCGTCGTCTGTATCGCGTTTTTGAACAATTGAACCGAATCGTCGCATCATGACAGTCTAGTGCACCTCTCCATAAGTAATTATTTTAGATAGATATAATGCAATTATATATATATTTTACAATTACAAAGCATTTTTTTTGTTTTAAATGTTTTTTTATATAATATAAATGTGAATTATCACCATATTATAGTACCTCTGTAGCTTTGTATTATATATATATATATATATAAGCCACGTAGATTGTTATTGTTGAAGATGTATACAGAATGAAACGAAATATTTCTTGAGCTGAATACGATATACTGCCATAAAATGGAATAAAGAATTTGTACTCGATCGTTTAAGATTCCTGGAAACTGGTAAAAATATCCGGATCTATAATATCTGAGGAAAAAATATCAAGGATCAAAAAATATCGGAGGAAAAAATATGAAGGTATAAATGTATAATAATTAAATAAATAATCATAATGTTATTTATATACATATAAAGTAATTCTTGACTACTCAGTTACAATTTACTTTTAATAATACAATATTCGAAGATAATAAGAGATTTTTAAACCATCTTTTTATTACTATAGTTATTATTATTTTAACTTTTTTCATTATTATTATAATATATACTCGAAAAATATATATATTTTTACTGACGAATGTGATTTTGAAATATTGTGTTATTAACCAAATTGTAACTGAGTAATCAAGAATTACTTTGAATGTATATGTATATGTATATGAATAACAACATGAATATTTATTAATTATACATGTATACTTTGATATTTTTTCTTTGGATATATTTTTGACCTTTATATTTCTTTCGTCTGGATATTTCAAAATGGATATTTTTACCTAGATTCGTTTAACACACATATTTATTGTTTTATACGCACTATATTGGTGCTATTATTATTATCACTATTGATTTCGAATTGTAGATAATGCGAATGTTTTCTATTTACGTGAACAATTTTCCGGGAAGTTGACGCAAAAGATATTGGTTCGAATTACATGCCATTTGCACGTATTTTCTTTTATTGTTATCTCGCACTAACTGTTAAATCGATTTACACGTACGTTACGTCCGGATTAATTTAGAGCACATTTCATTTAATTCGTATTATAATAATTGCGTATAAACGTAAGTAAATAGTTCCATATAAATAGGATTTATATGGAGAAAAAAAAATGAATACGTGATGATATTATGATTAATTTGGATACCTACGCGATAGCATTGTTATTATTTTTAAAATGTCGTTATAGCTGCAGGTATTACGATTCCATAAATTAAAATAAACAATATATATATATATATATATATACAGTATATTATAGCATTATGTATATTATATGGGCGTTGTAAGCCGGTCCTGTAATAACAAAAGCTGCAACTACCAATACGTATTTATCGAATTTTACAACGTATAATAATAATATTCGATTGGCTAACGTTAACATAATAAAGTATGTAGCATAATAATGCGAAAGGGTGTGCAGTGTCCTCCTACTTAATGAACTGGATATTTTTTATAGTTTTGGTTAACAATATAATCATCAATTGAATCGTGCGTGTGAATCATCGATTCGCCATTGATATTATTTACAGCTAGTGATCGATTGCAAACGAACCTAACCATTAATATAATTTTTTCATTGCAGAGTTACAAGAGATTACATCAGCTATTATATTCTATATCTTTTCTAATAAATCTAACAATACAACGTTAGAACTTTTTGAAATATAAGTACCATCTAAGACAATTTATTATTTCGTAAATATTATAAATATGATGGTTTCTGTATCGCTATTATTTTTTGGAAATAAATTTTTTTTTAACAAAATGTATTATTATTGTTATTTTTTTGTACCGATGCTGTTTATACGCGGTGGCACCTTATGGTTTTAACATAATAAATAATATTTTATCATAATAATATGAAAATCAGAAGAATACTATTGTAACTGAATGCAATTATTATATAGTATTACTAAACTATATAAGTACGAGTATAAGTGTGTTGTTACCAAAATTGTTCATAATAATAATTTAGTGTACAATTATAATACAAATTTTATTTTATTTTTTTTTAAATATATTTTTACATTTTATTGACCACCTTAATGGTAAGATTTTTCCCGCTAACCTGACTGCCCATTTAATAATGGGATGTGGTACAGTACTTCGGGTATTGCCGTTTTTACGGATGAATATATTATGACCGTTTAGACCACAATGCCCGACAAAACTGTAAGGATTGGGTTTGACGGCTTTTGATTGGTCAACATGTTTACTAGGTTACGTTAGAAGTGATTTTAAATATCGGCGAACAAAAACGTGGTATTTTTTTATATTTGAAATTGTCTCCGTCAAAACCTGCTTATATACAAGGTATTAACGTGTTCAATTCCGTTTTCGAAATAAAAATCCGTTAAACCCGAACCCTACGGTTTTCTCTATAGCTTCTAAATATTACTTTTTTTTCTCTGTTTTATTTTTTTTTTTAACGACTTCAAACCCAACGGTTTATTCTATTATATAAATGCCGTGTATACCGTCCGGAGATTAATTAATTTCCCATGACACGTATCTACCGCACACGCGACTATCGCTACAATTATATTCGTCATTACTTGGTTTCCGGGCGGCACATCTAGTTCGGCTGCCCCGAATAAACTTCTTTTGGATGCCGCCGACCTGGCCTTGGAATATTGACCTAGAGAAATATGACTGACGGTGTATCATATTATTATGCTACAGGTACAGGCAGTGTTTTTTAATATATTATTTTTATTTTCACTGTACTCACTACTCTGCTAATTGCGTATGAAACTCGCGAGTCGGCCGGTTATATTCGTATATAGTTCTTTGGCGTTGAATCATCGCGCGGTGGTGACGGCCGGGCGGCTGTCTAAAATACCAGGTAAACGGTTACGTCAGTTGCCGCGCTATGTGACATACAGCAAGTATTATATACATTGCGTAGGTATACAATAAACACGCACTTTATACAGGGTGGTTTGGTTTTTTTTATTCAATTGCTAACCGGTGGTGGCGTTTATTGGTACGCGATGATTTCTAGTCAATTCGATTGTAACATATAAAGTTCAATCAATAAACGCGGATATGAAATGTAATTATCTATATACTGTTTCCTATTACTTAAAAGAGTGTTTACCGAGGAACATCGTCACTAGCATTCTTGTTTTCTCCGTCTGTCTCGCGTGTAATCCACCGACAAAAAAGTATTACGCGTTTCCATGATTGCGGTTCTCTGCTTGAGTTTAAGACATCCGGTTATAGGTTACATTTTTTTCAAAAATAGTATTTACTACGAATTTTTTTTTTTAAACGCGGATAATCTTGATAAAAAAATGCGAATATTTCTGCTGATGAAATCTATTATCGTTCGCCACGTTAAAAATATGGTTGAGGTTGTGTGTTTAATTTATTATTTGTTATACATTTTTCACTTTTATAATATTTACTATATTACGACTTTATAGTTTTATTGCATCCGCGGTACAGAAAAACGCCTTCCCTTTATTGTTTCGTGGTGTCATCACCTAGAAGATGTCATAACAACACGCAATTGGAAACGTATTTAATGCCACGAAAAAAAAATCTGTAAAATCAAATGTATACTTAAAATCTTCGTATGAGCGGCCATTATAGGATCGTGATGAAAAACAAATCACCCTGTATATATATAATACATACATAATATTATATTATGTTTATGTTCGTACGTGCAGAAGCATCGTGTGTTGTTGGTCGCCGTCTTGAATAATGTGCTCGTCGGCGAACAGCTGCCGTTTGTTACTGCTGCTGGAGGTGACGATGACGCGACCGATAGCGTAACAATAAAAATGTAATATACATTATTTTATTATTACGTTTTTTTTTTAAAATATTTTTTTTTTTATGGCTAACGCGTTATGAATACGGTGGCGGAAAGGTCAATCCCCTACCCACTGCTGCAATCACCCCGCGGGCCGTTATAATATATTGTCGGTCTCTCTGCTTGCCCGTGTGTACACCCGATGATGGAACCATTATTTTTATTATTATAATGTAATATGGTCTTCGAAAAGTTAACTGGTCAAGTCGAATTTGTGAATTAAATTAAGCAAATGCGTACACACCCGACGATAAACATTGCGTACGCTAATTTTGAAAATACACACACTTGTGCAATTTAAACTGAAAGATAAAGAGAAAAAAATTGCGCAAGACAAAATTATACATATATTAAAATAGAGGACCGGGCCGATATCGGGTATCAGTTATTTTCCTGAATCGATTGTCAAACCGATATCATGTATACAATGCAAGTTGCGTATCATATCAATTTTTGGTTATAACTATTATAGTGCCAAGGTATATTTGAAGGTACATTATAAACTGATAAACAGTAATAATACACTTTGGAATTGGTATTAAAGTATTAAATTATTATTATATTATAATTTACCAATGATATCAATAATATTTTTCCAACAGAAATCTACGATCTTTTCATATGTCGTGTGATTATTATATCGATTTTCAGAAAAATATATCGAATATCGGAAAAACAGTAATATCAGCCAATTCTAAAAAAAGAAAAATGCCAAAAATTGACCGAAGTCATTCTTAACTCCAAAATTGCAACTGTTTGGAAAAGCAAAAACCGTTTTCGTTGCAAAAGTTCAAACTCCGAATTGACAGTTTTTTTTTAATTATAAGATAAGTCTTTTTCTTCGACGTGACAATTTCGTTGTATTTTTATCAACACATTCATAGATTGATAAATTATTATGTGTTGAGTCAACTGGCTTTTAAAGGACGCGGTATTATTTATTTTAATTGCAAATATCATGAGTACAAAAACTCATTTTTGGATTTGCGAATTATGCCGACGATTAGTAAAAATCTAACTTGCTAGGGAGGGCAAAATTATTTATTATGAATAATTATTATAAATACCATTTAGTGTTTATGTTGGATTTTTTAATGCGAAAAAGATAAGTTTTATCCAATCCCATGTCCATAAAATTATATACATTCTGGGATTTCGACCTCAGATTTTTTTCATTGTTAACCTAACCTGACTTTAACTGTTTTGTTTTTTGTTGACGTGAAAATATTATTATTTATTTTATGAAAATTCGTAAACGTATTCCGTTGAAGACATTGTGTATATAGTTTGAAATATGCATCAGAACATTTGTACAGAACAATAGTTATACGCTCTTAATGATGAGATCTTAAGAGATGCCAATAGCAGATATCTTGTGCTACAATTGTTTTTAGTTAATTAGTATATTACTTAATGTCTGCTTGAATAAATATAATTTCAAAAGATATATTTTTTTTTTAAACGTTTTTTTATCAGGAATAATATTTACATTAAAAAAAGAAAATTAAAAACGTACTATGATCGATGCATCATCGAGTGTGGATATATATTGTAAAATATTATCGATCGATTTATATATATACACGACCTGTCATGTATTATTTAGATGTATAAGAAATATAAATCGCACCTGAATTTTTTCATTGCCATTCGGCCGATAAAAAATGTTAGTTGGTAATATAATTATTTTTAATGAATATGTATATATTACAATATTGAATGAATTTTCTTGAATTTATTAGTAATAGTTATAATATGTAGTATAAATAATGTTTATTTTATGTAAATAAACTTATGAATGAATTATTAACGACTCAATTTCTTAAAGGTCATTTTTTTTTTCATATTTTAATAAAAATTGATATTTTTTTAATCATTTTTTCAATTTCATTTTTAATATTTAAAATTGTATAATAAATCGTTATATATATATTGCACGGTGGAGAATTGTTTAATCTTAAAAAATCATATATAATGTGTAATTATATTAGCCAAATATCATTCACTCACTCATCATTAATCAAATAATTAGGTTAATTATTGTATCTAAAGAACGACTGGATCTAGAAACTTGTAATTTTGCACATAAGTCTTTTATTATATTTTCGTCATATTATAATATACCGAATAAACGTTCAATAAGAAGAGATTTTTGGAAATTCCTCCCCCAAAGTAAGGTTCGCACGTAAATGTGGTAATTTAAATACAAAAATTGCGTAATTTTTTTTCTAGGTTACCTCGGTGTTTCGGAGAACAAAAATATTATGTTTATTATTTACGGGCATTTAATCTGTCACGGGCAACGCCGCCGTGCTTAAATTGAATGCATTATAATCGCTTTAAAAGTTTCATATGATTTATATCGAGTTTTCAGTTGTTCAATTATATATTATAATTTATAATATATCGTATTGACTTGTTTTATGCATAGGTTCCTATAGGTATCTAATTTTATTACTTTCTGAAGAACTCAAACATAGTGCCTGCCCATATAATATTATATCCTATTCAAAAATAAGGAATTATATACCCCGTGTTCCATTTGAAAATGCGCGTGCACAGGTGCGTTATCGGAGAATTTTTAAAAGATTTTGCTTAAAAGGCTAAATGTTATAATACTATATACTGAAATACAACTTGAGGGAGGGGGTTCACGCAGTCATAAAATCACATGACTAAATTATAATAATATTTGATCGTATAGAATCATCTAACTACATATTTTTCAAGAATAACCCGAAACATCAATTATAATATAATATAATATAATATACGTATATGACAATACATTTTTGGCTTAAACACGGCCGAGGAGTGTGTTTTACCGTTTAAAACACTCTTTTTCTCCCCCCCCCCTTGGTATAATATTATAATCCTAAGATAATTATCAAGTTAAAGTTTTTTACATACATCATATATAGTATTATCTATTGTGAAGTTTTATTTAAACAATTATTAAAATATTTCTCGGGCCATTAAAATTCTCTATATATAGTATTGTTTGAAACGATAGACTATTAAAGTTACATATATACTTCGTATCTTTAATTAAAGTCAATGGCATATTGTGGAGTTGTATTTTAAGGCCAATTGTGGTTTTTATTACATTCGTTTTAGTATTTTTTTTTTGTCCTCAATGTAAAATTTTAGATTCTTAATGTTTTTTTTTCTTTTATCTATAGCTGTTAAAGGTATCTGTTCGAACCGAAATGTCATATATTTATATATTTATTTTTTGTATTATAGAAGTCGTAGTAATATTGTGTCGACGAGATTTTACTTTAGAAATTAAATTTGAAAAATTATACAAGTCATTTACGTATTTTTCGTTTTTAATAGATATTATTAAAATTGATTTATATGTTTGAGCTTAAACAATTATTTAAACCTGTTATATGCCGAAATGTAATCCGTAAAAAAATCATTTTCAGGCGCAGCAAGTAATAATTAAAATAAAATAATAATATCCGAAATATATATATTTTTTAATCTTTGTATAGTTTTTTCTTTTATCCTACTGACCTTTCTCTTCTTAACAATTCAGTGCCGAATACTCTATTCGCTATAATTAATATTAAAAAATGGTTATTTTTAATTTTCTCCTCGCCTATCATATACCCAGTTTCATAATTATACAGATTCACTGTTCTATATACATTATGATACGGTCATACAAACTTTAATAACAATACTAAATATATGCGTACATATATATAATTTTTTTTTTTGATTGATACTCTGTACAATAATTATAGTTATAATTTATATAAACCAGTTGAAAGTTGTCACGAGACATGTCACGTAGTTCGTTGAAATTTATACGCACATATATGAAATAATATTGTCTGTGCCAAATTATTATGTCAATAATTTGAATTTTTCTGTTTCATATGGTTGACAATTTGCCAATATGAAAATGTAAATAATTTATTACTCATAATAATGAGCTTCTTTTTTCATGGTTAATATAATATGTAAGAACAAAATTTATTTATGTCCTTTTTTTTCTCCATAATCATTCTTCTCTATTGGTATCTCTAGGTATGTTTAAAAAAAACCGATTTTTGAAAATAGTGATGGATTTTATATCGAAATTGTTTTAGTTGTATATAGAAATGAATATAATATTATTGTTTAAAATACCTACAAAATGGGCTCACATAATAATATTTATTATACGCTTATGAACATTTTAGAATACTTAAATATGAAATAATTTGATAATATACAATGTAAAATTACTGTAAAATATGGAACTTTTGTACACTATGCTAAAAAAATAACGTTTTTGAACGTTATAAATAAGCCACGGATAAAAAGTCTCGACGAGCGATAAAGCAATTCTTGTAAATCCGATTACGTCGTGTAACCGGAACGCTCTCAGATACAATAATTACACGGTATTGCATATCTAATATGTGTATAATATTGTATTATGGTTATTATAGAACACACAGATTGAAATGTTATACTGTATGTAAATTTAAAATACATATTATAGGTATACATATTTGTATTAGATTCTCAACGGAGTGAGAAATGTATTGGTTGTTTTTTTGTCTGTTAGCAACTTTTCCTTCATAGATGTCACTTCAATCAAAAACTTTATTTCATAGAATATTTATTCATTGTAGCGTTTTTAATCTCTTTGGTGAATTGTTAAAAATTTGGTCATTGTTAGATTTTCTTTGTAGTTTTCATAATATATGGGAAAAATTTGCAATTATTTGTACAATTTTCATTAATTTCTCGGCTACAAGAACAAAAATACGACTAATAATACAGAGGTTTAGAATCGTTATTCGTTAACAAAGGTTTATCCTTGCGTACAGATATAAATCTTATATACACTTCTAACTTACATCTTAAAACAATAGTACACCCATCAGCTGTATCATTTTTTTTGTTGTGTATATAAATGTAGTATATATATATATATTTTATATTATTATGAAATATTGGGTATACCTATAGATTTTATTTGTGATTTTTTCAAAAGCCTATATTCATTATAATTTATACCTACACATATTATACATTTTATAGTAAGAATTCAAACTTTCAAACTTGTTACATATGACCCATTAAAAATGAATGGTTTTTACTTGCGCAAACATCACTATATATATTAAAATATGAAATATGAAAACCTATAGTTTTACCGGGAGAAAAATAGGGTTATACCAAGCTAGGTACTTATTATTTATAACGCTAAAGTTTTGTTTGCATTTTTTTTCCAGATGAAAGAGACGCCATACAAAAGAAAACGTTTACGAAATGGGTGAACAAACATTTGAAAAAAGTAAGCGCTCCCAAAATATTCTATTTTTATAATTATAAATATTTATTATTAATCAATATATATTATGCAACTCGTTGGTAAACATATTGGTGTCTTCCGAAATCAAGCGATGTTTAAGCGAAATATTGATAACTTTAATATTATATCGTTGAATCTTGTTCTGAAATTCGGTGTTATCGACTAATCATTTTCATCAAATCAAACGTTTATTTTACTGATCGATTTGTTATCAGTTCTTATTCGTTCAAATTAATCTTATATGTAGGAACAATTTTACAGTTACTTGACCGTGTTCCATTATATCCTACGGAATCTAAAATATTTATTATTGGTACTCGACGACTTTCCGATAAATTCACATAGTTCAGTAGAATTCTCTGGAGGGTTATAGGCGTAAATATATATTACAAAATATTCAGTTATCTGTATTTTACTCGATTATTGTTACGATTTGTTTATACGTAAAAATCGGTGTTGACATTTTTAAAGTTTGTACAAATATTATCGTAGTCATATTAAACATTTATTACCAATTTCAGTATTTGTATATTATTATTTATTTATCTGGATTATTCCAAAGTGGTGTAATATTTGCATCGTTTTCGGTTACAAAAGAGTCTTATCTTTCCCACAAAACAAACGAAAGCGATTACACACACACACGTGGATGTACAAATATTTCTGTTAGTCACTTGTTTGTTATTTTAAGTTTAGTTTAGGGTATAGAGGCATTTTTTTAAGTACTTAATAAATGTATATCGATACGTATATAAATACAATAATAATATTATACTCGATACACACATACACACATGTATATATATACCAGCTAAATTATATGAGTAGTGGTACGGGACATAAAAACTAATAATCTATACCATTTAAAAATTTAAACGGTTTTCTGTGTGCAAGTATGCGCATATATTTTGCATGACTATACTATTTTTTCTGCTATTTAGAATTATTAGGTATTATAAATTTTTACATCGTTTGTCAGTCAATTTCGGTTTTTTAATTTAAAAAATAAAAAGAATACTAATTGTTGAAACATCAGTATTGAATAGGCCAATGCGATGTTGTAAGAGAAACGTCAAGAGCTCCGAAATACGCGTACTTAAAAATTGTCTACAATATTGTGTTACGTATAAATACTATATAAATTATAATTGAACGAAAAAAAAAAAAAATACAAATAATTGAAAATATGTTTCAGTACTAATATAGACATACCTCAAAGAAATATTATATGGTTTCTGACAGTAGTAATTTAATTTATAAGACAAATGTGTTTACAATCAATCGTTTCGTTATGTTATTATTATACTTAGCTTTTACTTGCGTTATTTCATAATTTTCGGGTCAAGGTATAAAAAAAAAACATAATATATACCAAAAAAATATCTACGCCAACTTATATTTCGTACTGTAATATATAATATTATTATCTAGTTAACGACGTATCCGCCAACACAAAACGGAAACATTTAAATATCATACACCTTTTATTATTATTATTATTCGTAGGTATTGGATAATAATATTTCAGGTTGGCGAAATTATGTTTTAGGATTGGCATATACTGTGGGTATATGTTATTTCCGTTACTGGAAAAAAAAATAAGAAATACTCTTATATTGGTATTCGAAAAATTTTAATTGCATACACCTACTTTAGCGGAAGTACTATATCACACTATGTACCAATGATAATTATTGTTTAGTTAATTTAATTGTAATATTTTGAAATATTCATAATCGATATAACTACAATTGTCGATATTGTGTTTTATTAGTTGCATTTTATATGTTTTTTTGATTGAATTATTTTTTTCTGAATACGTGCGATGCAGCATTGGAAATACTCGAAGGTAGGATTGTTTTTGACAAAAAAATCAAAATATTAATATTATAACGTAAAGATAACAATAATTTATTAATTCGATATAATCGAAAAGATTTTCTTCCCGTATACGTTTTTTTTCGTATAATATATGTTAAATAACTCTAATATGCATTAGAGTTTACGAGTGCATAAATGAAAAAAAAATTGTATGTTTCAGACATACACGTGTTTGCAGGCGTGTTCTCGTTCTAGTTGTTCTTGTGTAAGTTTATCTCGTCGAGCGTTTCCAAATAATATAATATATAATATGTATTTTCTTTGGAGTGCGATAATTTTTTATTATTTTTTTTTTATATAATATAGTATATACGTATTAAGTACTTAACATTTACGTGTGTAGAAAATTGATATTTTTTGTCACTGCGTATTCTGTGTGTGTTTGTAGTTATCACGTTTCTGTGCAAGTACATTTATTAAACTATAATGTGTAATGTCGTTTTAGCTATTATCTATACATTAAAGTTCTTATTTTTATTATTATTTTTTTTTTTTAATAAATAAATTGCTTATATAAACACTCAATAATATATTATTATTTATTTGTACCAGTGGCACAACCAGGCTGTAGGATTTAGAAGTTTTACCCAACCCCCAAATCCCGAAATTTGAGATTTATTTTGTAATATGTATGTGTATACATTTACAATATATGTCTATTTTGTATATAATTTCATACATTTCCTCGTTGATTTCGAATAGGCGTATAGGTACGCCGTTAACTTTTCACCTATTTATTAATTTTATTATCCCAAAAATGTGTCCAGAAATTTCTTTGAAATCCATAATCCTCTTGAAAATATATGCTGTAGGTTGCGCCCCTTTTAACAAATTTACACAACTATATTATTATCTTTGGTCTCGGAAAAGAGGAACAAATTTAATTTGACACTATTATAAAAAAAAATTCGAAAAATCGACTTGAGTCCTTCTTCATCAGAACCAAAGATATAATATTTACAATACTCTGTATAATTACAAAAAATATTTTTTTACAGGCGAATCGACATGTCGGCGATTTGTTCATCGATTTACAAGACGGCCTCAATCTGATATCGTTACTAGAAGTGTTGTCCGGAGATCAATTGGTAAGCCATACAACGTATTATAATGAACTAAACACAATTGTATATGTATTGCAAAATTATTGTTAACGTAGGTTGATATTTTTTTCTTCTAAATTACTTATACATTCAACAAAAAAAAAAATTGTATTTAGTTTAGATAATAGATATTAGGTAAGTTACCTATATATATGTATATTATTTTGTTGTTGGAAAAGTGACTTTCAAGGTTTGAACGGGGTGTGTCGCGATGGAATTTGTAACGTGTCAGGAGATCATTAGACCATCATCATACTCGATGTTTATATCGTATATCTATACGAGTTGGGTATTGAATAAAACTTTTGATTGTACCTAAACACGATTGCGGTTCCCATTTTTTTGTGGAAAATTTCTATCGCTCGCAAGTTTTTAATAATCATTATCTTTTGTGTTTGATAACGCGACGAGGGGTAGGCTGTCTATATAATACTATATATTATACAATACTATTGTACTACCTACCTATATATAATGTTGTTAGAACTTAATTGAAGGAAAATGCTATTGCACATCCAAGAAAGGTGTTCCCGGTAAACCGGACAATGATAATTACGGCCAGCAGCTACTTAGAACTTGATATTCCGTATAAAGTGATGCGCCAAGGCCTGAAATATATCCTTGTCTTTGTTTTGTTGGGTAAAATTGTGTAACACAATTTGTAAAAAAAAAAAAAAAAGAGGTCTACTAAACAGTTTACTATTATCATATTCTATAGTTTTCAATGAATATGTATTGTGTGTGATAATTGTTTTTTCGTACGTATTTAAACCATTTATATATGTATATTATATAATTGTGTTTTTTTTTTCAATATTTTGACACCCGTCGTAATTTAGACTCCTGTAAATACTACTTTCTTTAACACCAATATTGTATAATAATATAGTTAAAATATGTTATTTTTAGCCAAGAGAAAGAGGCAAACTCAGATTTCATATGCTACAAAATGTTCAAATGGCACTCGAGTACTTGCGTTTCAAAAAGGTAAATATACCGCTTACCCGTAGTATTATAATATACGAGTCATGAATCTCATTTGTGTATAATATGATTTCAGATCAAACTCGTAAATATTCGGGCTGAAGATATTGTAGACGGTAATCCGAAGCTCACGTTGGGTCTGATTTGGACCATCATACTTCATTTCCAGGTTGGTGTCGTAAAATTATATACACTTATAATATATACTTATATAATATGTACTGCGATAGTATATGCGGTGTTCAATGATAAGGATATACCGCTTAAATAAGTAGCAATAATAATAATACAAAATTATAACTAATAAACATAAACTGTTACATAATGCTGGTCACGTGTCATAGAACAAAAAAAAAAAACCATAGGCACACCCGAAAATCATGTATGGTTAATAATTATTATGATGGTCTACCGGTTCGGCTACCGACGCATTTGCTTATTTGTACGTTTTAAACCGAATTCAAACAATTACTCGAAAAAAAAAAATAGATATTTTATTCAGTATAAAAATAATAAATTCGAAAAATAATACGTGCGTGTAATCGTCAATCGTGTTTCGGGTTGTTTTTTTTCCATCAATTTTGAATTTGTGTATAAGTTATTTTTCTTGATTTCTGCAGTTCACACATTACAATAATATACTTTTGGCAACGTACGCTTTTACAATTATTTATGTTTGTTATGTACAAAGAACGTAAATATTAAAATCGATTTCCGAATTGCCTGTACAGAAATCATTTCTAAAACAATACGCATATTATATTGTTCACGACATTATCTCTACAGCCAACTGACCTGTTGAACGCGACTTCAATGACTTGTATTATCTGTTTATTCGAAATATACTTATACAGAATTTTTTGTACCATCAATATTCTTTAATACCGGTTTTTAATTTTTTGTGTAAAACTTTGTATTCGATAAGCGGTTAAAATAAAAACGTATAGTTGGACGTTTTACAGCGTATTTCCTTAAAATATATTTTCACCCCTAACCCAGTTGGAGATTCGTTTTATCGGGAGTTGGTTATGCAACAGTTTATACATCACTGTAACTGTAATTACATATACATACCTCCTTTTCGTTATCGATTGAAATTTATTTAAAATAACAATTTTAATATTGTATGCTGTTGACTACGCATTTTTAATTATTTTTTTATATCGGTTCTCATCAAATTTTTTTCGCCTTCACTTTTGAATTTCGCTATATTATACATGTCTCTTGTTTGGAGTACTGATGATATTTCATTGGTTATGCCGATTTTGAGTGGTTTTGATTTATCGCGATATTTCTGGATTGCGATATCGAGTTACTATTGTTATTTTTAATAATATCATATTACCGTTTAATTTAAATAGTTTTTGAATGCATTTTAAAGAAATCGTATAATATTCATAAACCGAATTTGGGATTTCAAAACTGCGGATTCCCCCCGAATTTTTGAGTAATCCGATTACTTAACGCTTATAATAATATTACAATAACATATATTCATTTCAGATTCCGAGCGTAGCGATAAAGCTATTAGTTTTACAATGATGTTTATTTTTCCTTTTTTTCTCCTTGTAGTCTGTGGACACGTTGTTTCCTAGTAAACTTGTTCCGATTTTTACGTAAAGCAACTTTTCTGAAAGCTCTAGTTGTGTAGATTGTACTTTAAAAATGTCATTTTTTGATTTTCGACTCCACTTTTTAAATTAAAGAACTTAAATGGGAAAAAACATAGGAAAACGTATAATTTCACGATTTTACTATTTTATAAAAACACGGACGACGTTTTCTACCAAAAAAAATTATTTAATCGAAAAATCACAAAACACCTCTTGTGTTTCTTTTTTGATTTACTTTCTTACGGTGTCATCGCCAAAACTTTTGAGTTTTTAAGGAATTTTAATTTTTGGGAGTTTTTTTTGCTTTAATTCGGTTATAAATACGCGTAGAGTCTTGAAACTTAGTAATAATACTTATATTAGACTTACCTAGATGTTTTAAAAATTCCAAAATCATCGGACGACCTTTCTTTTTTTTAATAAGCGTTTTAAAAATAAAATTTAAACGAAATTTGCAAAAAAAAATTACGGCACTTCAAATTATGTATTACCAAACTGCGCTCGGAATCGCCTTTCTTCATGCAATGGTTTATCGTTGCTTACAGATATAAATGAAATAATTTTATATCCTACCTTCCCAACTTCTAACCTACAACAGTGGCCGCTCCTATCCCTAGTATTGGCTTTTTTTTTAAATATTTTTTTTATTTTTCTAATTTTTTTTTTAGCTACTTATCGTAAACACATTTCGCCAAGTGAAAGTATGTACTTATCGTTTTATTGTTTATAAACGTGGTTTATTTTATTGAAAAAGGTTTATCTTTTTTTTTTTTTTTTTTTTAAGTAATTTTATTGAATGGACATTCAATTTATTATTTGATTACATTTTTAACAAATATTATAATATTTGTCTGTATTTAATCGCTTTGGACTTATATTATAAATTATATCGATCTTGAATCGATCAATATTTAATTGAAAATGTTTGATTGATAATAAATGATCTTTCAAATTGATATGTATACAGGATAATTTTTTTTATCATGAACCAGCAATTATCTCAGAGGATTTTAAGTGAATATGATTTCTGTTTTTTCTAATCATTATCATTTAAAATTGATTTACTCTTTCCCACTTGTCCGGACTAAGTTTTTAACTTTTATAACTCATAAACGGTAAATCTAATAGTAGTGTTATGCATTTCAAAATGTCTAGAAAAATATTCTCTATTCAAATATTTGTTCAAAAGGAGGGGGTGTCCTATTTGAAAATCAAAACTATATATTTTTTTGAGATACATGGAGTAGGGGTAAAATATTAAAAATAGTTTTAAAATAAAGGTTAAATGATTTCATAATGATTAGAAAAAAACAGAAATCAAATTCACTTAAAATCCTCTGAGATAATTGTTGGTTCATGATAAATAAATCTCCTTGTATATTTATATGTATACATTGTTTTGTAACGATTCGTTTGCTCTGCGAAAAAAGCTCGAATTTCTTTATCTAGTATATATTAAAGATTTATAGTCTGTGTATTTTATTTTTAAATTTTAAACGTTATCTATTTACCGCGGTTAAAGTCAGTTATCACACTATATATTTATCACGAAGAGTGACAAATTATATTTCACATGTATACATACTCGAGATATTGAAACGCGTAAAATATTATTATACGTTTAATATATGTTGTGTGTATCAGTTATGACATAGTTAATTAGTATCTCACGGAGGAAAAGAGTCGGAGGAACGGAGACAATTTTGTTTTTTTTTTCTGTTGTTAATCGTACAGCCGTCACGGATGTAATATATTTTATAGATGACGGTATTACCGGGATACCGTAATTTTTTTAAAACAGTACACCAAAATACCGTGAATTTCGACTATATATCGAATAATCTATTCAAAAAAATTATTTCTATGGTAAACGATAAATTAGTATATATTTTCTATCTATGTATTCCTTCGTTTATTTTTTCATATATTCAGTCACGTTTTACTTTTGACGTAGTGATTTACCTGATAATGAGTTTTTAATTCGAAATCGGTCATGCAATACACATATCATAATACAATTATAATACATTTTTTTTTTTAAAGAATGTAATAATAAACATATTTAAAACATTAATAAAAAAAAAAAAAAACCGTTTTTACCGATAATACCGAATACCAAAATATCGACAAATAGATAATGCGGTAGGTCGTAGGGGGTAAGACTCATACTGGTATAAAATATGATACCGAAATATCGATGTGAAAATAAAATACTATCACCCCTAGTGTATTTATCTAGTTATTCCACGTATACTCAACATGTTTAAATAACGTGTATCTGTATATTAATCGTCAAGAAATTACAAGAAAATCGGGAGTAGTCACGGAAAATCTACATGGGGAAATAGTCGGGGATACGTGATTCGATTCTAGAATTTTAATTTCAGACTCTTGCAACCAATTTTTATTTACGTAAATATCACAATCGTTCGAAATTTATAATATGTATTAGGGTGGACCAACAATTTTTGTTACGATTAATAAAAATCCTCCGATTTTTTCACCCAGTCGTTTAAAAAATACGAAAATTCCCGCTGGTAATATTTTATTTGAAACAAATTGTCGACATTATCACAACGGTTTATCTCCCAGCGACATTTGCTCTTGATAAACAGCGTTAAATTCTTTTTGATACACAACACGATATTATTCATAAATACTATCTATTTACTCCGGTAATCGATTCTGTAAGAAACGTGTAAAATACATTATGAAACGGAATTACCATTGGCACCCGTACGTATAGGGCGCCGCAAAACAGAGAAACACGGAAATGAAACAAAAATCGGATTATCATTGTGTGTTATTTCAATTTCAAATCGATCGAGAAAAACGCGTCCGCGGGTATCCGGTCCGATTGCCGTCCATATGCTCCTCGCGGCGGTAGGCCGTGTTTATGCAATAATTCCGCCACATCCCCACGTATAACACATCCTACGCGCGCGCGCGGCGCGGCCAAGGCTCCGGTGACGGACGCCGGAGGAGACCCAAGGATCCCCGTTCGCGGCACCCGGCCGCGCGCTAGCTCTTTATATGGATATGTGGTTCACGCACAACTCGCCGAGGATTTCGGAGTCCGGCGTCAGCGGGCTCTGCAGCAATCGTGTGGGACGCGGCGGACGTCCGTGGGCGCCGGGCGTTGCAGTTGTTTTTTTCGTAACGCACCCGCGCAACAGCAGCTGTTGTTGTGGGCCAGTGTATTGCTTACCCGAAGGGGCCTAATTTATAAAAATCAACGGCATTGGGAAATATTGTTTTTTTAAATTTTTTTTTTTTTTTTCCCAATGAAATAATAATATATAGTATTGTAATAATGTGCATACAATATAAAATGGGTAATATTATTATTATTATATTCGTAACTCGCGTATTAGTATTCAATGGGTCCCCCTTGTGCCGAAGAGTTACCGCAGCGGCGGCGGCGCGTGGTTGCGCGGCTAACCTTGAAGCGCGCTTTTTATTATGGCAGACAGGTATATAGGCAAACGACTGCGGCCCCTCCACTTACTACGCGCCCAATACCTGTGCGGTGTCGCACTCCTACTCATTCACGTATTTACCTACCACATATTATAGTATTCCCTCTCCTCGCCGGGCCGCCTACCCGGCCCGCAGACTGCGGTCCAACGGCCAACACGGTTCAGTTATCTCTTGTTTACCGTTCGTCGTCGTCGGCCGATTGTCGCGAAACGCTTATCATCACATAGTATCGTCCGAACTTTAGCCGAGTATATTATTATACGTATATATATGTATATGACTTGCTCGTGTATATTTCCATACAGTTTACAAGTCGTGTTCCGATAACGTCGCCATGCGTCGCGCGGACGTACAATAATAATAAAAACGACAACATTATAACCGCCCCGACCCCGGAACCAATCCGCCGTCGTTATGTACCGGTTCACCAAAGCTACCAAGGAGGTGTCGTCGTCGTCGTCGGCCGGACGGCCGGGCGGCAGCCGGCTGTTCATGCAGGGCACCCGGGAAGGCGACGACGACGTGCGTGACCTGCAGGCCGTGTACACCAAGCGGCACATATCCACCGAGGTGACCGGGTCCAATCACGAGTCGCAAAAAGTGGACAGGCGCCCCGACGTGGGCAGGCACTCGGTCACCACGCGCGTGATGCGCAAGACCACGGTGCTGACTCGCGGCGTCGAGGTGTCGGCCGCCGAGAGCATGATGAAAAGCGGCCAGATGATGGTGTCCGACCAACCTTACGAGGAGTCCAAGAGATCCTCGTCCAGGCACCAGGTCACCAAGACCAAGAAGGCAAAGGTAGTTTACGACAAACTGCAGGTTATTCGTGCGCATTGTTGTGTAACATGCGTGACGGACCGCGATTTACTGTATACTGTCTCATTAGGAAACCGCGGCGCTTTTGAACTCGAAATAGCTTGAAATTTCAACCATTCTGGCCTTTTCCCAAGTCTAGTGCGGAATTATAGTCGAAACGACTTTTCATTTATTACTTTATTATTATTATTATTACAAAGTTTGATACGGTTTCGGAGAGCAGTGCGTGTGATGTATATTATGCACTTGTCGTGTATCTTATACACAACAATTATTTACATAATATACTATTATTGGTACCTGTTAGCATACATTTTCGTTTTTTTATCTTTAAAGTGCGTAATAATTGGCGACAGAATTATCAGCAATAAAAATATTGTTACTGTTGTAGTGGGATACTTGTTTCGAGTTGATAAATAAAGGTTTTCTTTTCGGTTTTTTTCTTTCTTTTTTTCGTACTTACAATTTCACACAGACGAGCCAAATGTTTACATCTCACGAATGATGCTTTTTTTTTTTTTTTTTTTTTAAATATTTCGTTTGATATAATATAATATAAATATAGTACACGTCGTCGTACAAACAAATACATTTATTATTATTTTAACTGTACGAGCATTCGGTGGATTCTACCGGCACGACTTTCCTTGGCGAGAAAGCTTTTAACTAGGGTATATATATATATATATATACCGAGTATTTATTATGATATTTATTCGATTTCGTACGGTATTATTTGATTTGTACAAAAACCGCGTTATAAACCACCACCCAGCCGTTATTATGGAGTAAATTATAATAATTTGGTAAAAAATAACAATTTGGTTATATAAAATATTTCAATTGGTACTTCACGGTTTTCTCGATACCATAATGTTACATGAATTTATATGGCCTTTCTCGGAGAACCGACCCCTTTGAAAAACAAAACGACGGGAAAAATGTTTTTAACGTTTTTACTTACCTTATATATATAATAGGTATAAAACAAATAACTGAATCGGTTTGTGGCATCGTCATATATCATATTAGAAAAAAAAAACATTCGAGTAATAATATTATATACCTATACTGTAATGTATTGGAACGGAGACACGGATGGATACTTAGGGGCCCATCGACGTTTACAGATGGAGGATAGGTGGGTTAGGGGTTACAATTGATTTGATAATACAACCAAACGGATAATTTTATCGTGAGATTTTAGCCCTGAGTTCCAAAGAAAAAAATTTTTTTATCGATTTATCGAATAAAAATCTACTTATTCGATGTCGGATGTTAGCTAAGTATAGTACAACACAAAAAAAGATTCTACGATTCATTCGCGAATCATACCGTTATTATTTACTATACATACCTCCCTTCTATCCCCCGTTGACAATTTCTGAGCAACGTAAAGGTGTACAACATAGCTCGATTTATAACGTTTTTTTCGCTCAAATTTACGTAGTAGTACAACGTTTTTCGATATCCGACGTATCTGTATATATATACTGAAATCGAATCCTCCGAGTGATTTAGGTTTGAATTTGCTCGCATACGTACATATATATATATATATTTAGTACACAGGCTGTGTGTTTGAGTGCACGTACCGGAAACAAGAAGCAGGTGAACGAACTACGATGTGTGCGTATTGAAGTGAACGGATTTGTAGGTTGGTTTAGTGACTGCGTTAACGAGGAGGTACTTTAAGGGAAAGGCTAAACGTGAGTTCATATCGGGTTTTTGGCGCATTTTCGGCCGTTTTATCGCCGCGAGTTTGGTGTATCTATATTCCGGCAAACATGGTCTCGTTAAACGGAAAAAAAAACTGCGGCTAACGTACGACTGCTACGTGTATAATATGTATACGTATTGTATCCATAATGGATATATTGTTTTGTATGCCATTTATGTATGTATACGTATTATAGGGCGTATCTGAAGGATTTCAAAATACCACGTGCAATTATATATTGTAGAAAATTGTCAAATCCTACGTCACATTGTGTGTGTATATAGTTTGTACCGAGCGAATATCCGAAACGTACCACGGGACCGGTGTCTATATACATACATGTGTTAAACAACATCGTGTATATGTGTTACGCTGTACCGGACTCGTAAAATACAATTATTTTGAAAAAGTATTTTCGAGTATCGTGATAGTATTTAAAATTGTGTTTAGAGGATACGCAAAACAGATACTTTTAAACGCTTTTTTTACGAATTGTCCCATAGTTGCGTAGTTACGCCGTTCGTATAACACAGATGTTGGTTATACGAATATACGTCGTCGTGTTAAAACTTTGAACCCATTCAACCAAATACCTAGTACATACTTACCCCGTTCGAACACCGAAAACTTATTCGAAAATATTTCTATTTAAATACTTTTACACTCGAATATAATATACTTTGCTTAGACTTCGGCCGTTTCACTATCTAGTCGTTTGTCGTAACGTATGTTACTATACAGCGAAGAATAGTGTAATAATAATAAAAACTGTACGATCAGGGCACGCATGGATGGTTTCTTTTGCATGGCGCACATTTCCTTCAAACGTGCATAATGACGGTGACCTGGTTTTTTCGATATTCCTTTCTTCAACACTTACACTTACTACACACTCACACACACACACGCCCATAAATCACCTCTCTTTCTCTTTTATACGGACCGAAGTTTTGTGCTTCTGAAAATCGTCTTCGAAAAGTTTGCACGTGCGATGATGGATATCACCTACTATGGCATAATATGCGCGTATTCGCATTCGCTCGAAAAATAATATTTCAATCGAAGTACAATAATGGAAAAAAAAAATATATATATAATTTGTCTTACTATATAATACCTATAATAATAATAATAATAATAACAACAAACGGCATGGGCGAGAATGTGCGCGCGTTGCAAACGGCCTCCGTTTTATTGGACCTGCTGCCCATTTAAGGAGAAGACTGGTGGCTCGGTCGGAAACACGTATGCCAAATTGTATTTTGTTTTCGACGCCGCGGCTGTGTCGTATTATTATCATTGTTGACCCTAATATAATCGGTTTTTTAATCCGTATTATTATTCCGTCTAAAAAAAAATTATTACTACATACGTACATAGATACAGCTGTAGTAATTCGAACCTCCTCCGGCGAGACGAGAAACCTTATGTGGACATTTAATACGACTCGCGTTATGCGGCGCGTTTCAATAATATTTTTCGTTTTTATTTTTTCTCTCTTTTTAATATACCCATCTCGATTCTTTTAGATATCCGACATCGTGGTCGGCGAAGAGCCAAACGTATCGGCCCGCGACGCTTTATTGAAATGGGCTCGCAAATCGACGTCGAAATACCCGGGCGTTCGAGTGTCGGACTTCACGTCTTCGTGGCGAGATGGCATGGCGTTCAACGCGATCATTCACAGAAACAGGTATAGACTTAAAATGAAAACTATAGTGTTTTTATCAAACGGAAAATATTTATACAGTTTTTTATTTTTGTATTTGCCACCATAGACCTGATTTACTAGATTGGCGCAATATCAAAAACAAAAATGTCCGGGAACGATTGGAGTCCGCGTTTTACATCGCTGAACGAGAATACGGAGTCACCAGACTATTGGATCCCGAAGGTATGTTATATACTCATATCGAATGTTTACGTTCGTTTTGTAAATTTATTACATGACGTGTATTTATATTATGTTTTTAGATGTCGACACTCACGAAATCGACGAAAAATCAATTATTACATATATATCGTCATTGCACGAAGTATTTCCGGAACCGCCACGTTTACACCCTCTTTACGATTCTGTTAGTAAAAATTTAAAAGTTAATTTATATTAAAAAAAAATTGATTTTAACTTTTATTATTATTATTTTTTCTAGGAATCACAACAGCGTTCCGGAGAATATCGTGAAATTGCATCATCGCTGAATCGTTGGATGCGTGAGAAATTATCTGTAATGTCCGATCGTAATTTTCCATCTACACTTATTGAAATGAAAAAATTAGCCTCTGAATCTACAAGGTTCCGCAATGAAGAACTTCCACCCCGCCATCGTGATAAACAACATCTCGTTCATTTATATAAGGAACTTCAAGTAAAAACATTTTACGTTTTGTTCTTTGAAACATTTCATATAACATTTATGTTTTGTTACAGAAATATTTTGACGCTGTTGGTGAAAATGATATTGAACCCGAATTACAAGCCGATGCTATTGATCGTACGTGGAATCGTTTAATGATGTCTTATCAAGATCGAGATTCTGCTATTCAGGAAGAAATTAAACGCCTTGAACGTTTACAAAGATTAGCAGAGAAAGTTCACCGCGAAACAAAACGAACAGACCTTAAATTAGATGAGTTGGAAACTAGAATTGTGGAAGAAGGACGCCGAGCCGATAGATTACATCCATTAGATGCTAAGCATAATGCTGATCAATTGGAAACTGAGTTACGTTTATCAGAAGATACTATACAGTCATTGTTTGTTGATGTACAAGCTCTGAGAGAAGGACGATATGTACAAGCACCAGAATTACAAAAGAGGTAATATTTAGTAGTAATTTTCCTTAATTCTAGACCAATTTTCTACCTTCATTTTATTTAGGGTTGAAAAACTACATCAAAGATGGGTAAACTTGCGTTCTTTGTTGCACTCTAAAGTACTTACCCCTTTAGCATCTTTGTCATTTCCTATTGTTGAAGAGCGTACAGTTACCAAACAAACAAGAACCATCTTGGAAACTAGACTTGTTGATACAAATACTCATTTCCGCTCATTACAAGAGTGTATCGATTGGTGTAATAATAAATTGGTAAGACAGTTAAAAGTGTATGTTTCATTAATTGTGATTATAACTTTTTTTTATTGTATTTACAGAAACAATTACAAGAAGCTGAATATGGTTCAGACTTGCCTAGTGTTCAAGGGCTTTTAGACCAACATCAGCGCGAACATAAAACAATTGACCAATTTCATACCAAAGTTGAACACTGCATAAACGCCAAGAGTAATTTCCATGGAGACGAATTATCTCTATATTCGCAGCACTTGAACACACTACAAAAAGTTTATTCTGAATTAGTTACTTTCTCCAACAAACGCCTATCTGATCTAGAAACATTGCAAGATTTCTTACAAT
Organism: Cinara cedri; assembly: GCA_902439185.1. Classification (NCBI taxonomy): domain Eukaryota; kingdom Metazoa; phylum Arthropoda; class Insecta; order Hemiptera; family Aphididae; genus Cinara; species Cinara cedri. Next base: position 146,089 of record CABPRJ010000012.1, on the reverse strand, counting down.
CGGCTACAAATCAACTTATTTGGCTCAATGAGAAAGAAGAAATTGAATTAAATCGCGACTGGAGTGACAAAGATTTGAACATTCCATCGATTCGACAATACTATGAGGTAAGATATGATTATTATTTACAACGATAGATATAATTACTGAAGGACTATTAAGATTTAAATTGACCGCATATATTTTTTAAGCATACATTTGGATCAGGGGTTGAGGTTAGTTCATGACTAATTATTCCTCTCATTATAATTGTATTTAAATGGATTAAAATATTTCTTGTTATTATTATTATTATTATTATTACAGTCTTTAATGTCAGAGCTCGAGAAAAGAGAAATTCAACTAAGTTCAGTACAAGATCGAGGGGAAGCATTAATTCTTCAAGGTCATCTTGCCTCAAAGTGTATTGAAGCTTATATTTCAGCTTTACAAACCCAATGGACGTGGTTGCTCCAACTGACTCTGTGCTTAGAAACTCATTTGAAACATGCCACTTATTACCACCAATTTTATTCTGATATCAAAGAAGCTGAACAGTGGTTAAACAAACGCGATGAATTATTAAATTCTGTTTTTAGCCAATCAGAATTTAGTTTGGATGATGGAGAGCGACTATTGAAAGGTATGCAAGATCTCCGCGAAGAATTAAATAATTTTAGTGAAGTGATTGGGACACTCGAAGACCGATCAAGACAAGTTGTGCCACTCAAACAGCGCAGGCTTCCAATTACTAGACCTATACCAGTCAATGCCATTTGTAACTTCCAGCAAAACGGGGTTTGTTTAGAAAATAATACCTATTGGCAACTATTTTGTTCATTTTGATTTTATCTATTTTTAGATTAATGTTGAAAAAGGATCTCAATGGTTACTCCATGACAATTCCGGACGAATTAAATGGAGGGTTTCTAGAGGAATGAATCTGACTGACGATTCAAATGTTCCTGGTGTAGTATTCTTAATCCCTCCTCCAGATCAAGAAGCTTTAGATTCTGTAGATCGCTTGCGCAGAGCATATGACCGCTCAACAGCATTATGGCAGCGTAAACAATTGCGTATGCGTCAAAATATGATATTTGCAACTATTAAAGTTGTGAAAGGATGGGACTTGGCTCAAGTAATTAAATAATTAAATTATTATTAAATAATATAAATTTTATTTTTATCTATGTTTTTTTTTTTGTAGTTTTTGGCAATGGGTGCTGATCAACGAAACGCTATTCGTAAGGCATTAAATGAAGATGCCAATAAATTGTTACGAGAAGGTGATCCAGCTGATCCTCAACTTAGAAGACTCAAGAGAGAAATGGACGAAGTTAATCGGTTGTTTGATGAATTTGAACGGCGATCACAAGCTGAAGAAGATAGTAAAAATCTAACACGAATGTTTACTGAACAAGTCAAATCTATTCAAATTTCTTTGGACGAATACGAACACACATTAAATACAAGATTGAGTGCCCCTATACCAAGGGATATGGACACACTTGAACATTTAGTTATTCAACACAAAGACTTTGAAACATCATTAAAGGTAATTTTACACACATACACACACACACACACACACACATATATATATATTGATTACCTGTTAAATAACAATTATGTTAATAATACTAATATAATTTATTTGTGCTTCAGAATCTGGGTCCTGATGTCGAAGCCATGCAAACTACATTAAAAAACATACCAAACAAGACACCAGCCCTGCAAGCTAAACACGATAAGGTCTTGAATCAATGGAATCAGTTATGGAATTTATCTCAGTTATATGTTGAAAGATTGAAGTGTGCAGAAATTACTTTGTCAGGACTAGAAGAAGCAAATAATGTTATATCAGATTTTGAAATAAAATTAGCATCTTATGGTGAGATGCCATCTGAATTGCCCGCTTTAAAATTAGTAAGTACATTAGATTTGTATCAGATTTTAATTACATATATTTATGTGTGTTTTTGTTACAAAGGTACATCAAGATCTGATTGCACTACAAAAAAATGTAGTCCTTCAGCAGCCAGTCATTGATCAACTGGTTGAAGATAAACATAATACCAGGCGTTTAACAGAAAAATCTAGGCACCATTTACCGCGTACTGCTCATCATGATTTGGATAGACTAGACAGCGATGTAAATCGTATTACAAGCAGATGGAACAATATTTGTAGTCAATTAGTCGACAGGTATATAATACTCAAAAATATATTTTATTTATTTTATCAGATTTTTGTTTATTAGTACAAATTAAATGTATTTTTTAATTATTAAAATATCTCATTTTTTTTTTATTTTCGTTGATCTAGCAATCAACATTCTTAATTTATGTTTGTATCTTTAGACTTAAAAGCTGTGAAGCAGCTTACGATCTTTTGAACAAATACAAAAATTCGTACCAGTCTGAAGTTCAAATCATTGATGAGAGCTATGTAAAATTAAATAATGTAGCACCTCTTAAAATGCAAGCACGAGACTTTACAGAAACAACAAAGGTAAGTGAACCATTATTAAAATAGAATTCTGTTATTATATGTTATCATTAAATATATATTTATGGTGAGTAATGTATTAAATATTACTTTAATTCAACCATAAACTTGCATGTATAATAAAAACAAAACATAATAATTTAATATATATTGTATAATATTAATTATTAATTTAACATGAGTTTAATATACTGGACTATATTATCTGAGTTGTGCTATATAATATCCAAAACCAGAGTTTGACATTTATTGATATTAATACATCTCGTAGGCTTTGTATAACAAGGTGCAGGAACGTACTAAAGCAATTGAGAACGTCAATGTGGATGGTGGCAGATTTATACGAGAAGCTAAGGTAACGAGCTTTTAACATTAAAAAAAAAAATCGAAATTTTGCTGTTTTAACCATTTAACAGACCATAACAAAGACTATGCGTATAATTAACCCGCACATAGATATATGACCTACGACTTCAACACTACTGCGCCTGGTTGGTGGACGAAATTCATCCAAGCCTTGATGCCAGCAACTATCATAAAGATCAAAACATGGATCCCAGTGTTGGCGAATTGGCTGTGTCTCATGAACTTGATGTGCTCAACCATAGATTTCAAGCGCTTCTAAACATGTTGATTGATCAGTTAAAAAATCTAGCTTCAGTTAATACAGAAGATCTTGAATTACAGGTAAATAGGTTTATTTAATAATTCAAAAATATTACATAATTTAGGATTCTGCAATCATTATTTTTTTTAATATCAATATTGTTTTTTATTTTATAACCGTAAAATTAAAACAATATTGAAATATTGCCAATATATCAATTTCAGTTTTTCATATAAAAAATTGAATTTAAAACTACTATTTTATCGGTTCTCATTATAGTTGATATCTTTTTTATGTACATTTATCACAACACTAGGTAGCTAGTATTTAAAAAAACAAACATGTTTAATAATTTACCTTATCTAGTAAATAGTAGGTTTAGATAAACTATAAATGTATGTACCATGACTATTTTTCAGTTTTGGGTAATTCCATTAATAAAAAATACACTGTTTTAAAATTTAGAAAATATCTGCGATATTCCCTAAATGATAGGTTTATATATTTATGAAATTAGGTCTTTTTGTTACTTTTAGATTCAGAGGAAAATGAGGAATGTATTCTTTTAATTACCTTTTTTTTGTGTGTGAACAATTTTTCTACCAGAAATTTTGCTCCAATTATATCATATAATTTGTGTTGATTTATATATCTTGGCAACAAAGGAAACAAATATACCTAATAATACTATGCTCAGAATCGTTTTTAATTAGCAGTAGTTAATAGTTGTGTACAAAAAAATTAAATTACTGTGTATAATAACCTTTCTTCAATATCTCCTAAAACAGTAGTACACTCATCAGCAGTATCATTTTTGTTTGTTTTTAAGTACTGTTAATATACATTTAAAATGATTATGTATTTTATTCTTGAGTTGTTACATACTGTTTTTACTAGACTTTGAAGTTCAAATTTTGTTGTGATGAAATTAGATTAAAACACGAAAACTTGTAATATATTTTGTAGGTAAAAATTAACTTAAATTTTAAATTAAAAAAAAAAATTTTTATCTTGCTCCTTTCAGAACATCTTTTGTTTACAGTGATTTATATTATAAAATTAAGTGTTATAACTTAATCTATATAAGTCTATCTTTCCTAATTCTCTCCTAGGACAGTTGCAATTTATAATTTATGTTAAATAATCATATTTCTTTTAAAACTTTATTTTTTTTCTTTTGTTTTTATTTCTTTTTTTTATGTTTGATATATTTAATTTATTATTCATAAAAATAATGTTAACTTTTACCAATAAAAAGTCTTCTAATAATTAACTTTTTTAATTTTTTAAGTGATTGCACCCACATACGTCTATTGCCAATTATTGTGTACTTTTCAGTTTTTCTAAAAATAATTGAAACATAGATTATTATATCCTTGAAGTTATAAAATAACATATTATTATGAGATAAAACTCAAGGTTTGGTTCTTAACGTATCAATTTAGCTATTAGGAATGATTAGTATAAATAAATGTTACAGGAATTTGTCAGGACCCTAGAGGCTAAGCCATTACGCACATTCAGAACTGAATTCAATATTTATGATACCGTTACTGAGTGAGTACACTACTTGGTACTTTTTAGTTTTGTTAGTTTTTTTATAGTTGTGTGTTTAATGTAGGTATTTTATTGTTATTATATTTTTAGAGTATCTACTAATGGTGTAGATGAAATAGTAACTGCAAAAACCATAAATCATCAGTCTACAATGGGTGGTCACCATTCTTCACCGTCAATTGAATCTAATGCTGAAGCAGATATTCGCTCTTTGCGCCGGCGTATGGAAGAAGCAACGGGAATGGATGATGATATTATTAATGCTCCAGGGATTGTGCATCCAAAGACTGGCAAAATTTTAACAGTAGGCGAAGCAATTCGTTTGCGTGTTTTGGATGTACGTACCGGTCGCATTGCTACTCAACCAGACTCAAAGTCTGGTTGGGTGGATATTGAGCATGCTGTTGGAAAAGGACTGGTGGACAAGGGACTAGCTGACAAATTATTGGGACCCTGTGTTGTTGGTGATGAAGGACCACAAATGACCCTGTTGGAAGCTATTCAAAAGGAGTTATTGGACGCTGAACGAGGACCAGTGGAAAGGATTAAGGTAAAAAATGAAGATGATATTGCTGATTTTAGTGAAACTCTCAATTCGAGCGAGGTTAGGGCTGAGGTATTCCAAGTGTTAAATAAAAGAGTCACATTAAACGAAAAAGAAATGACTGTACTCGATGTAGCTCATCAAGGAAACTTGGATAAAATAAATTTAGCTAATGATGAATTGCAGCTTTTGTCAAAACTTAATGGCCTCAAACATAAAAGTTCTTTAAAAGTTGTAATAAACAAAACATTAGATGCCTTAAAAATGAAAGAAGATCCTGGGGTTGACCTGCCACCAGAAGGCTGGAACTTGTCTGAAGCAATTGAACAAAATTTATTTGACCCAGTATCAGGTGTTTTTATTATACCCGGTACCGACCGATTGGTTTCTTTTAAGGAGTGTATTGATATGCGCATTATAAATCCTGATTCTGCTGTAGTAGTAGATCCAGATAAGCCAAGAACTTTAACATTGAAACAAGCGCTAAGGAAAAATATTTTAGATACTACTGGTCACTATCAAGGAAGTACTATGAAAGAAGCTATAGAAGGCAAATTTATTTGCGATTCATCGACAGTTGAATGTGTCACCCCAACTTCACCCCATGAAATAGTTGAAATAAACAATGGCAAACGTAAAGGGGAACGGTCTAATAGTATGCGACCTCAGTTTTTTGTACAAGAATCAATAACTGAAGAAGAACTGGATGAAGTAATACAAACTGATAGTAGAAATGTACCATGTTTACCTAAATTACTTCTAGAACCAAGCGCCACAGGAATGACCTTGGTAACTTAAACAATGATGTAATTTTATACCATGCATGGTGTATTGTGTTTTAAATTTATATAACTGTTATGTTAAAGAAGTTCCATAATTAATTATTTTTAGAAGTATAGCTTTTTTTTTATACATATACAATTTTGTCATTTGATTGCTTTTGTATTTGTTTTTTATTTTTCAGGACATTAGATCAACAGATTACATTTTAGAAAGCTATATATACCTACCAGTTATTATTTTGCCTATAAAATATGCCTAACAATATCATTTATATGATGTTATAACTTTTAATAACAAATTTGTATGTCTTTTTTTTTTATAAGGCTTATTTTAACAGTTACACAATTTGATAATCGATAGAATCAATAAATTAAAACTAAAATTAGTTTTAGATGAACTGCTTTTAATTTGAATGCATTGAACATAATCATCAGTATGCTAAATTGTGGTCTAATAATAATTATAAACAAAAAAATTAAACATTTTCAATTTATTTATACCTGTTTAACATCTTATACCTATGATTTATTTGTAGCAAGCCATGGCTGAGAAATATAAATTGTGTGATGACACTTTGACAGAATATTTGAATTGGATTGGAGAAATAGAAGATAGAATTGCCAACCAAGATATAGCTCAAGAAGATTTAAACCAGCTTCGAAATCAAATAAACATTTTAAAAGTATGGGGATTTAAACTATTAAATTGAGTTATTTATATATTTTGTATTTTGTATTTTTAGCTGATCAAAGAAGAAATTGACTCCCAGTTACGCCCTATTACAACATGTTTGGATCAAGTACGTCATATAATTGCTACAGGCAGTGAATACTTGTCAAGAGAAGAAGTAAATAACGTCGAGAAAAAAGCAAAATCTTTAAAATCCCGCTACGATCATGCAAATGAACGTACTGATAAACTTCTTCGCCGTTTAGTGTCTGCTAAAGATGAACTATCGAAATTTAAATCTGAACTTACAACATTTACTACATGGATGGACAGAGCTCAACGCACTCTTGATGAAAAAGAACGTGCTTTAGCTAATATCAATCGACTTGCTGATACATCATCAACCGAATCTACTAGAGAGTTTGTATCTGATGTTATTGCACATCAAGCCGATCTCCGTTTCATTACAATGGCCGCTCAAAAGTTTATTGATGAGTCTAAAGAATATTTGACTTGCTTAAATGATTTCAGAACAGGTTTACCGTCCAGGCTTCATCATATCGAACCAGTTTCTTCACAAGACAGTGTGATTAAAAACACAGTTACCAATGTTTCTAATAGTTATAGAGATCTACTTGCACGAGCTAATGCTTTATCTGATAAATTAAGTGGACTTAATTCTAAACAAAGAGAATATAAAGATGCTTTAAATGCTGTTAAAGCTTGGCTTAGGGAAGCTGAACCAAGAGCCGTTAAAATTCTTAACGAACCAATTGGTGCCGATCCAAATTCTCTTGAAGATCAACTTAATCGCACAAGAACATTAAATAATGAATTTTTGGGACAAGCAAGACTTATTGAAAATGTTAAGCAATCTGCAGATGCTTTGATCAGGTCACTTGAAGGGCAAAGTGGTATGAAAGAAGTGGAGGCTATACAAGGACCCGTTAAGGAATTAGAAGATAAGTACAGATCGTTATGTAATGGTTTAGCCGACCGACTATCACAATTGGATATTGCACTGGTTCAATCACACGGCGTTCAAGATGCATTGGATTCATTGCTTCATTGGTTGAATGATGCTGAAGCAACATTAAAGTAAGTTTTTTAAAAAATTTTGAATACTAAACTAATGACCCGTTTTATTGATATTCTACTTTATTAACTATCATTATATTTATGTTCAATTTTATAATATTATTGTTATCTGAACAAAAAAATCAGTATTTAAAAGTAAATGCATCCGTTTTAACTATTTTTTTTTTTTTTTGTACGGACACCAGCAACAATTTTCCAAACGTAACATTAAATATAATAGTGATAATACAATTAATAGATATTGTAATAGAATAGGAATTGAACAAATTTTAGTAAAATAAGTTACTAGTATTTAAATAAAAATATTGAAATATACTTACATAAGAAAAAAAATTTTTTTTGTAGGAATATAACAAGACCAGTAAGTTTGCATACTGATCGTCTAGGCGAACAAATTCGTGAGTATAGGTTATTGCAATCAGATATCGATACACATAGAGCAAGTGTTGATAGTGTTGCACATTCTACTCAAGAGTTAATGATTAACTCAAGTAATCCTAGACTTGCAAAAAAAATCGAAATTAAGTTAAAGGATGTTATGTCACGCTTCGAAAAGCTTTTGGATAGAACGGCCAAACGAGGAGAGTTATTGAACGACATCAACCAAACTTTGTCTTCATTTAATAGTCAAGCAGCAATGCTTGAACAATGGTTGGCAAATGCATTGGAGAATTTTAACAATATGCCGGAAAATAAATTGGAAGATTTGATTGCCCAACGAGACTCTCAAAGACAAGCGTTGGATCAAACAATACGTGATGGAAAAACTCTCATCAATAATAAGGATGTAACCGATACTCCCCCTGTACGTGATCGTGTAAAAGGTTTAGAAAACCAATGGAGAAATTTGAACCAGCTGTTAGAAGAAAAGCAAAGGTTAACCAAAGCTAAAGTGGAACAACTTCAAGCTTATGAAAAACTCAGGGATCAAGTGTTAGTGTGGTTAAATAACACCGAGAAAAGAGTGAATCAATTGGAGAGTGTTGCTGTAGATATAAATATTATTAAAAATCAAATTGATGAACTTAAACCAATCGCTAAGGATCATCGTGACTATAGTATTACAATAGACAGATTAAATGATCTAGGTTCCTCATTTTATGATTCCGGTCTTACTAATTCCACCAGACGCCGTAGTTCAGTGTCTCCCACTAAACGTTACTCTTTGGATTCTCTAAGAAAAAATTCTAGAGATTCTCCACGAAGTTCAGTTGTCAGTTTCACTTATAGTAGAATTGAAGATGGTTTGGATGATAGTCCTGTACAACAAGAATTGAATGAAATTAATAACAGATATAACCTATTAGGTATAAAAATATCCGACAGGCAAAATGAATTAGATACTATTAGAGATGATGTGAGAAAATTGGTGGATAACATGAAAATATTAAATCAATTTTTAGACAGAACACAGAAATCATTACCTAAAGAAAATATTCCTTTGACCAAAGAAGAGTCTGATAAAGCAGCAAAACAGGTTAGGGCTGTTCTTGAGGAAATGTATGAAAAACAGTCCCTGTTAGACAGTACTAAATCTGGTGTAAATGATTTATTAAAAAAGAAACCCACTTCATTGGGTGCTGATAGATTACATGATGACATTCAAAGTGTTACAAGCCGCTGGAAGAACCTAAATGATACTTGCAAGAATCGTATTAAACTTCTTGAAGATTTAAAAGATTTCCATGATTCGCACGATAATTTGTCAAACTGGTTAGGAGCCAAAGAACGTATGTTAAATGTTTTGGGGCCAATATCATCAGATTCCAGAATAGTGCAAAGTCAAGTTCAGCAAATACAAGTATTGAGAGAAGAGTTTAGAACTCAACAACCACAGCTTACACATTTAACATCTGTTGGTGAAAGTATATTAAATAGATTGCCAGATTCTAACTCTGTAGATGCTCAACGATTTTCTAATAAGTTGTCAACAATTTTACAAAAATGGTCAGACTTGCTTGGAAAACTAGAAGACAGAGCATCCAATCTTGGCGCAGCAGCCGATTCCACTCGAGAATTTGATGCAGGTCTTGCTCGTTTAACTGAAGCTTTACAGAATATTTCGGATCAACTGGATGATGTTTCATATGATAAAGAACCAGAAGATAGGCTTAGGAAAATACAAAATTTGGAAAGACAATTGGAAGGCCAAAGACCATTATTGGCCGATTTAGAAGATGCTGGCAGTCATTTGTGTAATGTATTAGATGATCCAGCTTGCAAAGCAGATATTCAAGCAAAATTAGCGGCTATAAATCGTCAATACAACAACTTGCAAAAGAAATTGGATAATAAAAAAGCTGAAATTGAAGGATCATTAAAAGATGGTAGACAGTTTGAAGCTACTTGTGCTTTGACACTTGGTTGGCTTTCTGACCAATTGGGCAGTCTCACAGAACGTTTATTAATATCCGCTGACAGAGACATACTACAACAACAAGTTGCTCAGTACGAGCCTATATATAAAGAAGTTTTACACAAAGAACACGAAGTCATTATGCTTTTGAACAAAGGTCGTGATATGTTATCTCGAACTGGGCAACGTAATGAATCTCGTAATTTACAACGTGACCTAGACAAAATACAACAAAATTGGGATAAATTGCGTAAAGAAGCTGCTGACCGCCATAATAGACTTCAGACTTGTATGGAACATTGTAGGAAATATTATAGAGCCCAAGAGTCCTTCACACCGTGGTTGACACAAGCTGAAAATAAATTAGAACTTATTCGACCAACCAGTTTTAGCAAAAGAGATGTGGACAAACAACTCAAAGAATTATCTGCTTTTAGAAACGAAGTGTGGAAACATTCAGGTGAGTTTGAAAATGTTAAAACTCTTGGAGAAGCATTCCTTTCCTCTTGTGACGTAGATAAAGAACTGGTAAAACAGGAATTGTTGACTATTAAAACTCGTTGGGATAAATTGAACAATGAATTAATGGAAAAAACACAGTGGTTAGAAGACATTTCAAGAAAGTTGGCTGAATTTTCCGATAACCTTAGAGATTCTGAACATGCCCTGCAACGCTGTGAAGATAAACTTGCATCACATGATTCTATTGGTGGTGCAGCACGTGATCCAAAACTTTTAGAGAGAATTAAAGCTTTACGAGAAGACGCCAGAAAGTTAAGAAGCCCGTTAGTTAGTTTAAGGCAAACAGCAGGGGACTTAGCTTCAGAAGCCGCCCAGATGGGTGTTGGTGACTCCTTAAAATTACAAGATGATGTAGATAATCTTATGGATCGATTAGATGATTTGGAAGGTAAACTGGATGACAGATGTTCCCAATTACATTCAGCTTCGACAGCATTAGCACAGTATGCAGATAAAGTCAAATTGCTTAGCAAAAACCTGAACGATTTAGAAGCTGAATTTGACTCATTGCAACCACCTGGCCGAGATGTAAAAACCGTAACTGGTCAATTAGACGAAGTAGACAAATTTATTAAGAAAATTGCTAGAGCTGGAGATGATGCTACAGAAATGTTAGATCTTGGCCAGCGTTTGGAAGATTCTACTTCTATGCGTGATCAAGCTGAATCATTGACTCGGCAATTGAATAAACTTGATGAACGAGCATCCAATAGGCAAACAGATCTTGAAAATATTTTGGACAGGCTACAAGCTTTTAAAAATAAACATGACAATGTTATTCAAGACATAGACCATGCAACAGATGAATTTAGAAGTTTGAAACCAATTGGATCTGAAGTGGAGGCAATCAAATTCCAACAACAAGAATTTGCTTCTTTCAGGAAAAATTCTATTGAGCCTCTTATTGTAGCTGTAGATGATGTTAATGGTGTAGGTCAAAGATTAATTCAATCTGCTGCCAGAGGTGTGAACACTGGTGTTTTAGAAAAAGATTTAGAAAAAATGAATGATAAGTGGAATTCATTGAAAGAGAAATTAAATGAAAGAGATAGGCGTTTGGACTATGGACTTTTACAATCTGGAAAGTTTCAAGAAGCTTTAGACGGTTTTGCTAAGTGGTTAGCTGATACAGAAGAATTAGTATCCAACCAAAAACCACCATCAGCTGATTACAAAGTGGTAAAGGCACAATTACAAGAGCAGAAGGTAAATAAATATTTTTGAATTTTTAAAATTATTTTAGACAAGTAAACAATGTATTCAAACTAAACTGATTTTATTTTTAGTTCTTGAAGAAAATGTTGGCGGATCGACAAAATTCAATGTCATCAATATTTGATATGGGCAATGAAGTTGCAGCCAATGCTGATCTTAGAGAACGTAAAGAAATTGAAGTACAACTGAAAGAATTATCTCAGCGTTTTAATAATTTGGACCGTGGTGCTACAAAACGTATGGATGACTTGCAAAGAGCCATGGTGGTGGCTAAAGAGTTTTTAGAAAAAATAACACCTCTTTTAGAATGGTTGGATAAAAGTGAGAAAAAAATTAAAGATATGGAACTCATTCCTACAGATGAAGAAAAAATACAACAGAGGATTAAAGAACACGGGGTAAGTAAAAAAAAAAACAACTAATTCTAAAATGAAAAATTCTTTAACTATTTTTATTTTTAGAAATTGCATAATGAAATCCTATCCAAAAATCCTGAATTCCATGATCTCACAGAAGTAGCAAGTACATTAATGGCTTTAGTTGGTGAAGACGAGGCATCTGGTGTAGCAGATAGAATTCAAGAAACCGCTGATCGTTATGCTACACTTGTGAATACATCAGAAAGAGTAGGACAACTGTTACAAGACTCTCGAGCTGGGCTTAGGCATTTAGTATTGACATATCAAGATTTACAAGCATGGATGGAAGGCATGGAAAAACGTTTGGGCAAATATAAAGTGTTGCCTGTGCATACAGACAAACTTGTTGAACAAATGGAGGATATTGCAGATTTGTGTGAAGAAATATCAAATCACCAATCAGATGTTGATGGAACTGTAGAAACTGGTATGGAACTTATGAAACATATCACTAGCGATGAAGCTATTCAATTAAAAGACAAGTTAGATGTATTGCAAAGACGTTATAATGATTTGGTCACTACTGGCACTGATTTATTAAAGAATGCTGAAAGTATGTTGCCACTTGTACAACAATTTCACAATGCTCATAAACGTTTGGGTGACTGGATGTTGTCTGCTGAATCACAATTGCAAACTGCTGAACCAAAAGAAGAAGATATACACAATTTAGAACTTGATATTCAAGGTGTGTAGTAGTATTATTAGTAATATTACCAGTTGGTTAATTTTCTATTTTCCAATTAAATTTAATTTAATAATAATAATAATTTTTGTTTCTTTCTTTAGAATTCCGTCCAGTATTAGAAAATATCAACCAAATGGGTCCACAACTATGTCAAATGTCCCCTGGTGAAGGTGCTTCAACCATAGAAGGCCTTGTTACAAGAGATAATAGAAGATTTGATGCTATTGCTGAACAAATTCAAAGAAAAGCTGAACGAATACATTTGTCTAAACAGCGATCGCTTGAAGTTATTGGTGACATGGATGATTTGTTAGATTGGTTCCGTGAAGTTGAAAACCAGCTGAGAGATGCAGAACCTCCTAGTAGTGAAGTGGATATTATTCGTGTACAGCTTAAAGAACATAAAGCATTAAACGATGACATATCAAGTCAAAAGGGACGAGGGAGAGACGTATTGTCTATGGCAAAGAAAGTATTGAGAGAAGTTACACAAAGCAATGATACCGGTCTAATGCGTGAAAAAATGGAGGACCTCCGTGAAGTAATGGAACATGTATCATCATTAAGTGCAGAACGTTTAAGTGTGCTCGAACAAGCGTTACCTCTTGCCCAACACTTCCAAGAATCACACTTTGATTTATCAGGTTGGTTGGACGACATGGAACGTCAAGTTTCAATGTTAGCTATGCCTGCTCTAAGACCAGAGCTTATTGCTCAGCAACAAGATAAAAACGAAATGTTTATGCAATCCATCGCAGAACATAAACCACTTGTAGATAAGCTCAATAAAACCGGTGAAGCTTTAATCAGATTATGTAATGAAGAAGAAGGATTAAAGATCCAAGATATTATGGACAGTGATAATGCTAGGTACGCAGAATTAAGATCTGAACTCAGACAAAGACAACAAGCTTTGGAAAAAGCTTTACAAGAGACCAGTCAATTTAGTGACAAATTAGAAGGCATGTTAAGAGCATTGCAAAACACTGCTGAACAGGTATCTGGTGCTGAACCTATATCTGCTCATCCGCCCAAAATTCGTGACCAACAAGATGAGAATGATGTAGTTGCTGAAGATTTACACAAACGTGCTGATGCATTCCAAGCAGTGAAAAGAGCAGCAAATGATGTAATTAATAAAGCTCCTAATTCCTCGGATCCAGCTGTCAAAGATATTAAACGCAAACTAGAAAGATTAAACAGTCTTTGGAATGAAGTTCAAGAGGCGACTAATGATCGTGGCCGTAGTCTTGAAGAGGCTCTTATACTGGCGGAAAGATTTTGGGAAGAATTACAGAATGTAATGGGAACATTAAAGAATTTACAAGATTCATTACAATCACAAGATGCGCCGGCAGTAGAACCTGCTATATTAAAACAGCAAAAGGCTGTATTGAAAGAAATCAAAGCAGAAATCGATCAGACCAAACCTGAAGTAGAACAAGTTCGGGAAAGTGGTAAAAAATTAATGAAAGTGTGTGGAGACCCTGATAAGCCAGAAGTTAAAAAACATATTGAAGACTTGGATAATGCCTGGGAAACTGTAACTGCATTATTTGCTAAACGCGAAGAAAATTTGATACAAGCAATGGAAAAAGCTATGGAATTCCATGAAACATTACAAGTATGAATTGAATTATCTATATTTTTAGTTTTATTTGAATCATTGCTATCTTATAATTGTTGTCTTGAACAAATTATTTATAATTTGAGGGGAAATTACTTTTTATGTGAAAAAAAAATTATTTTGCTATGTATAGCAATGTACATCATGTTTTATTATATTTATCATAGAATATTAATCTGCATTAGGATAATGTATTAATCATATATATTATTTATATATATTTCCAACTTCAAATAAATATTTTTAAAGACCCGACTAACTAAATAATAATGGCATTATAATACGTTTTATTGTTGTTGGTACAAATAATTTAAATTTAAAAAAATCCGAGTATCGTGGCCTACACTAAATAATAATGATCAATGTTAACAATAATATTAAAAATATTTATTAAAAAAGTTTTATTTTTATTTTCAGTTAACAAATTGATAAATAATTTGAGACATTCTATCTTTAATCACCATTTAAACAAATAATTTTTGTTGTTGGTTTGGCCTTTTAAATATTCTTACAAACTTACTAATATTTTAGTATAATTTGTGTAGATACTTAAAAATGTTCTATTCAAAGAATGTGAGTTTGCATACTTATTATAATATTTAACAATTTTTTAATTTTTTTTCCAGGATTTACTTAAATTTTTGGATGGAGCTGAACGCAGATTTGCAAATTTGGGTCCTTTGGGCACAGACATCAAGGTTGTTAAAAACCAAATCGGTGAACTTAAAAATTTTAAGTCTGATATTGACCCTCAAATGGTTAAAGTAGAAGCTCTGAACAGGTATATACTATACTATACTATACTATTATAGTGTATAAATGCATATAAATAGTATAAAATATTTATTAAATTGGTTAATATTGTATATTATGTTTAATAATCGCTTACTATGGATTTTATTTTTATATAGAAGTTTGACTAGGTAATGACTATAAACTAGTTCATAAATTTATATTAACATTGGTTTTATACTATACAGACAAGTGGTGCTTTACAGAATATTATGAACTACTGTTAATAGTGTTATGCCTAGGCATAGAATACAATGGATTATAATGTTAGAACTTAGAACTAGTTTCCAATATCTTATATAGCTACCACTTGTCTGTATATTTTTAATAATATTAATGTAAACATTATATTACTATATTATATTTATAATTTAAAGGCAAGCTCAAGAACTCACTGAAAGGACTACAGTTGAACAAGCAGCTGCTCTCAAACAACCGTTAACTGAAGTAAACCGTAGATGGGAAAATTTGCTGAAGGGTATTGTAGAACGTCAACGTCAATTAGAAAATAGTCTTTTACAATTAGGTCAATTCCATCATGCATTAGCTGAACTTCTTGCATGGATCGATGCTACTAATAAAACATTAGATAAAGATTTAAAACCTGTGGCGGGTGATTCTCAGTTATTAGAAGTAGAACTCGCTAAATTGAAAGTATTGGTCAATGACATCCATGCCCATCAATCAAGTGTTGACACATTAAATGATGCTGGTCGACAATTAATAGAAAATGGAAAAGGATCAGCTGAAGCTAACACTACTCAAGATAAGCTTAACTTACTTAACAAGAGCTGGAAAGATTTATTACAAAAGGCAGCTGATCGGCAGCTGGAATTGGAAGACGCATTACAAGAAGCCCAAAGATTTGCTGTAGAAATACAAGATCTCTTATCATGGCTTGGTGAAGTTGACGGTGTAATAGCTACATCTAAACCAGTTGGTGGTTTACCTGAAACTGCTAGTGAACAATTGGAACGTTTTATGGAAGTATATGATGAACTAGAATCTAATAGACCCAAAGTGGAAACCGTGTTAGCACAAGGACAAGAATATTTGAAAAAATCTCCTAGCTCAGGAAATCTTCAACAGAATTTGAAAACATTAAAACAACGATGGGATAGTGTGACTGCTAGAGCTAATGATAAGAAAATCAAATTGGAGATTGCTCTCAAAGAAGCTACAGAGTTCCATAATGCTTTACAGGTATGTTTAATAAAATTTTCATTAAAATTATTTAATTCATTATTATATATTATTTGTGAAAATAAAAATGTATCATGTTATAGGCATTTGTTGATTGGTTAACTGATGCTGAAAAAACTTTATCAAATTTAAAACCAGTTTCCCGAATTTTGGCTACTATTTTAACACAAATTGAAGACCACAAAACTTTTCAAAAAGATGTTAGTTCCCATCGAGAAATTATGCTTCATTTGGACAAAAAAGGAACTCACCTTAAGTACTTCTCACAAAAACAAGATGTCATACTCATAAAGAACTTGTTGATTAGGTAAAATTGAATTGAAAAATGTTTTGTACAGTTAAAATGTTTAAAATAACAATTATCTTTTATTTTGTTAGTGTACAACATCGCTTTGAACGTGTAGTTTCAAAAAGTGCTGAAAGAACTCGTGCACTTGATCATGGTTACAAAGAGGCTCGCGAGTTCCACGAAGCATGGTCAAGCCTAATGGAATGGTTGACCACTGCTGAAAAGAACTTGGATGAGTTAACTCAAGATGCCAGTGTTGGAAATGATCCAGAACGTATCAAACAACGTTTGGCTAAACACAGAGATGTACAACGTGCCTTGAGTGGAAAACAAAGCACTTATGATTCTACAATGAGAATGGGTAAAGCTTTGAAAGATAAAGCTCCAAAGAGTGATGAACATCAGTTAAACAAAATGATTAATGAACTGAAAGAAAAATGGAATATGGTTTGTACTAAATCTGTTGATAGACAGAGGAAATTGGAAGAGGCTTTGTTATACAGTGGACAGTTTAAAGATGCTATGGAAGCTCTTTTAGATTGGTTACGTAAAACTGAAAAACGGCTAACAGATGAGGGTCCAGTACATGGAGATTTAGACACTGTAATGGCTCTAGTTGAACAACATAAGGTGAATACATTGATTGTATGATATTAGTTTTTATTTGAATACATAATAACTATTGTTTTTATTTTAGTCGTTTGAAGAGACATTATCTAAACGTTATGAACAAATGAAAACTGTTAGACAAACTGGTAGAGATCTAATGTCCAAAGCTAATAGTGCAGACCGAGTTATTATACAAAATCAATTAGATGAATTGGAAGGTTTATGGAACCGTACTAGTAACCTGTGTGATAAACGCACCGAACGACTTGAAGATGCATTAAAACAGGCAAGTTAATAGTTTTAATTTAAATGAAAATAATACATTTATTACTTTTATTAATTATTTTTAATTTATTCAGGCTGAACAGTTACATAAATCTGTTCATTTGTTATTGGAATGGTTATCAGATGCAGAAATGAAATTAAGATTTATTGGACCATTACCAGACAATGAACAAGAAACCAGAAACCAACTAAATGAACACAGAAAGTTCATTGAAGAGATGTCTGATAAAGAGCATGAAAAAGACTCAACCGTGACACTGGCACAAGATATTCTGGGAAAAGCTCATCCCGATGCAGTTGGTGTCATCAAACATTGGATAACTATAATTCAGTCCAGATGGGAAGAAGTATGGACTTGGGCTAAACAAGTAAAAAAATATTCATTTAAACTACATATATTAACTGTTATAAATTAATAATTGTCAAAGCACGATAAGAAAAATAAATTAATTTAATTTTTCTTTTTTAGAGAGAACAAAAACTGATAGATCAACTTCAGTCTCTTCAGGACTTAGATTCGTTGCTAGAAGAATTATTCTCTTGGTTGACTAGACTAGAAAACCAATTATTGGATCTAGAACACGAACCTTTACCTGACAGCATTGAAGTTGTCGAAAAACTTATTGATGAACACCGTGAGTTCATGGAAAACACTGCTAAAAGGCAAACCGAAGTTGATACTGTGTGCAAAGCTAAACAACCGGCCGCTCCAGTGGGTAGAAAACCATCAGCTAAAAAAATATCTGCTATCAGGTATGTTATCATAATATTAATATATGGCAATATTATATTATTTAACATACCATATTGTTATTATGTGTTATGAAAAAAACAAATTTTTTTCAGTTGCATGATTGTTTAATTTAAAGCTTATTGTGTTTTAAAAAATATTTTCACTTTGTGTTTGCTTAATGATTAATATAAAATATTAAAATGTATTTTCACAATATTGCACGCTAAAAATCAATATACTTTATAAGATTGCACTTTTTGCACATTTTCAGCCGAGAGGACTTGGCTGGCAGCTCATATGATCTGACTGATCAACGCAGACAAAGGTTGGTACAAAAATATACATGGCATATTTTGTCACTTGTTTGGTATATTTATAGTTAGTGATGAACTATTAATTTTTACATATTGGATTGATCACATTGCATGCTATTTATCACTGTGTTGTATACAAATTTAAAATACAAACAAGATACCTAATATACCTAATTAAATACTTTAACTTCAATCTATATCCAGAATGGCTATTTATGATTAATAAGAATAGATGGTTTTTGTTTTTAAACATATTTCTTTAATTTTAATTTTAGTGAAATATATTTTATATCATTTCATTTTTATAACTTGGGGTAGTCAAAATTTTAAAGATGTGTGTAATATTTTGATGAGAATAATACAATTATTGTAATTTAAATATAACATTTTTATAATTTTTAAATTTTAAATTTGTTTTTATAACATTGCTTTTTATATTATTAATTATAATTTCATAATATTTTTTTTTTCTGTTTAGTCGGGGTAGTACAATCGCACGAGACAAATCTATGGATCATTTACCACATATTGGACCTCGATTCCCAGCCAAAGGAAGGTATATCAAAAAGTCAAAGATTAACATATTATTTATTAATTAATGTTGTGTATAAATACTTTCTTCTGTCACTATTCTTTATACATTTTTAGCAGCTTAGTTTAGTGTTTGTGTTTTGTTTAATTTGTATGTAAATATGATTTTCATAATTATATTAATTTTTGTATAATATTGGGATTTTTTTTCTCTTTTTATTATGAGTAGTAAAGTGGAAGAGCCTTTATTACGTAATTCGCGTTCACGACAACTTTGGGACAAATGGCATAATGTGTGGTTGATGGCTTGGGAACGTCAACGTCGACTTCAGGAACATTTGAACTACTTGAGGGAAGTTGAAAAAGTCCGAAACTTTTCATGGGATTTGTGGAGAAAACGAGTATGTGTATATTTTAATGTTTAAAATATATATCATTTATAATAAAAACCTTGTAAAATCTAATAAATATCATTTTTATAAATTAATATTGTAAAATTATAAACAGTTTTTTGTTTGATATAATTTTATTAGAATAATTAAATAAAAGATATATTATATAATACACTCTTCCTTAAAAATTGTATTTAATCATGATCATTAATTTATTTTTATAGTTCTTAAAGTTCATGAATCATAAGAAATCTCGACTAACTGACCTGTTCCGGAAAATGGACAAGAACAATGATGGTCTTATACCCAGAGAGGACTTTATTGACGGAATCATGAAAACTAGTAAGTTTTAGGTTTCCCAAGTAAACATTTACAGATTCAATCATATTGGCACGATTACTATACTAATGTACTAGCACAGCAGTTCTTAAACTTTTGGTGCACATGGACCCCTGACAAAAAACTTCCAGATTCCCTCCCTACCAATACCTCTTTTTACAAAATATCTCATATTACAATCAATATTTACTGATAGAGCCACCGCGGACAAGTCAACATGAATATTGTGGTCGTCCAAGGGGCTGTGGACCACAGTTTAATAACTGCTGTACTAATATGAAAATAATACTAATGAAAATTTACACTAACAAATATGTTTAGAATTTGATACCAGCAAATTAGAAATGAATGCTGTGGCTGACATGTTTGATGAAGATAAACTTGGTTTAATTGATTGGAAAAAGTTTATTGCTGCATTACGGCCAGACTGGGAAGAAAAGAAACCGGTAGATACTGAAGCCGAAAAAATTCATGACGAAGTCAAAAGACTGGTGATGTTGTGTACATGTAGACAGAAGTTTAGAGTGTTCCAAGTTGGAGAAGGAAAATATAGAGTAATTTTACAATAAACTGTTTTATAAAAAGGATGCTAATTTTTTTGCTCTCTTTTTTATATAGTTTGGTGATAGTCAGAAACTACGTTTAGTCCGAATACTGCGATCAACCGTTATGGTTCGTGTTGGTGGCGGTTGGGTTGCCCTCGACGAATTTCTGGTTAAAAATGATCCATGCAGAGGTATGTTTATTGTTTACCACATTTTACTGTACTTAAAAAAAGGATTAATGATAATTAAAATAAATTTTAACCGATGGCCGGGTAAATTTTGGTCAGACATAAATGACTTATAATATTTACTAATAAATAAGTTAATTTTACTGTTTATTTTAGTATCTCTTAACCAGTGCCTCGTTTGTACAAGGGTAAACAGATATAAACGCGGTTAACCAAAAGAAAGCAAATGTTAAATACATAACATAATGCCTATATATTATACTATAAATAATAATAATTAAAAACAAACTCTTGAGAAAGTAAATTGAAATCATAATTATTAAACTATAATAATAATAATTATTTTATACCATATTATTATTACTACCTATTCAAACGCATGTGTATATTATATTGTTATTAACATCTAAGGATTTTAATTTCCAAAGTACGTAATTAACATATGCAGATATACTGTTGTTTTTTATTGATTTTTCAATTTTTCATTTTTTGTTTTTGTTTTATCCTTGTCCACCGTTGTTTCCTGTATTCTCAAAATATCATTTTCGTATTATTTTTTTTCGGTTTTTATTTTTGTTTTTATTTTTTGATTGAGTTTAGTTGAAATGTTGCCGATGCCCAACCCATTCGTGCCCGAAGAACACGAACCGTGGTGTCCTTACAGCCTAATCCAATTGAATTGTATGATCGCTATTATAATAATATGTCGTTTCATTGGTTTTTTTCAAAAAAAAATTTTTTTCTCTGCACGTGGTATTTGTTTAGGGGTTTGCGTTTTGTTTTGTATTTCTCGGCGGTATCTAATACCGTATACTCTTTATAAGCCTTCTTCAACGACCAAAAAGGTATGACGCGGTCGTCGTTAGATACACACACACACGGTGTTGTATTATTATTATGAAAATTAAGAACCATTTAGCTACGATCCTGTGTGAACACATATTTGCGCACTGTAATTTTTTTCTGTAGTTTACGTGTGAACTACAGTAGTCTTTAGTTTTTTTTTTTTTTTGCCGCATAAAGCATTGCGATTGTTGCTGAACTTTTTGTAGTGTTTTATCAAACCAAGCTGCATTTTGTGAGCAATGCCTGCAGTTTTGTTGTTGAGTTTCGTGCTGCTGTATCGCATGGATGCTGATAACGAGTTCACTGCTACTTTTTCCTATTCCCAAATTCCATATTCTCCTTATGTCTAATATGTAGGTGAAACTATGCACACATGGATGTCTTGTAAACCTGCTTAGATGCTCCCTCTCCCCTCATTTTCTAGGCAGGTTTTTTTTTTTGTTTTAAGGAAATTTTACTACCCTAACCTGAAAGCCAAAAAATAAATAAATTTACTATAAAATTATACTGTTATATACTGTTATATAAATACCAAATGTTTGGCAGCGAATGGAAAGATAGTACATTATGATAATGCAATAGAAAGATAATATTTAAATGTATATGTCTACTTCCACTTATGTGTTACATACTATTAAGAAAACAGAATAAGGAATGCAATTGTAAAGTCGGTAGCGTAAAGTGGTGTGTCATTGTGCTAGGTGATAAGATAAAAGAGAATAAATCGCAGAAATGGTTCAAACATGCAGTGAGGAGGGATGAGTCAGAGACTGTAAGAATAGATTTGTATGTGAAATATAAATAAGAAGTAGTAGATCTAAATGAATATAGTTCGATATGATATATAGAAAAACAGTACCAGATGGATATCTAGAGGAGAGAGACAAGGGAAAACATGAAAAATAATTCATAGAGCTCCCCCCACTAGCCTAAAGTTGCCTGTAAACCTTTGTATAACTCTAGTCCAAAAATGAAATGTTTGAATTTCCCTTCCAACAAAACTATTAAAAAAAAAAAAATATATTGGGCCCAGAAGTCTATGTCGAGTAGTTTCACCTATGCAACAGGTGATTTTTCCATATTATGCTCTTTTTCTGCAAAGTATATTGTAACCGCTCACACCAGCATGCTAAATAATTAATTAATATTTAAATAATATAATTGATAATACGCTGAATGCCTAACTCGGCGTGAGGACACTAATCCGGTTTGGCTTTAATAATAATATATTTTAGTCACACACTAATGTTTTTTTTCTGGTTAATTTAAATTTTTAATTCCATTACAATATATTATTTAAAAATATTATTATTTATTATTATTATTATTTTATTTTTGTTCACTTTTTAATTGCAATGTGTTTGTGTTTTTTTTTTTTTTTTTTTGTTTTTTTTTTTTCGTTTTTTTTTTTTCGTTAAACATTTTCTCCTTCTCATCACACCTTTTCATTTCCTTTATTACGCACTCACAGCCAAAGGACGCACAAACATCGAGCTCCGCGAGCAGTTCATACTGGCCGACGGCGTGTCACAGAGCATGTCTGCATTCAAACCGAAACACAACGCACAACAGCAACAGCGGTCTGTGTCTACGGCCGGACCCATCACCAAGGTAAAATGACTATAATACGTGACGAATATAACTACGTACCTCTAAAGTATATTATTATATATTATATTACAATATAACGAGTCTGTATAATGTAATATATTATACATCCAAGTAAGAAAGCACGGATTTTACTACACTCCTGTGTTTGTTGTTTTCGCCTCCCAGCATTATAAGCATAATAATTGCATCGTGTATAAGACATTATAATATTGTCGTGTGTGAAAATGGCTTTGGTTTTTTTTTTTTTTTTTTGCTGCCGCTGTTTTTTTTTTTTGTTTTTGTTTTGTTTACCGACTGCGTTACGTAGTTATATATTAAGTAGTCGTATATATATATAATGTAACATATTATACATAATATTATTAGTAGTTGTTTTATACACATTATACACATTGTATATTGATGGCGCGCGAGCTCCTCTACTTCTGAACTTCTGTCGGCTTGTGGTTTGTAGAGCGCTATGATTATTTTATTATACCTAAATATTATAACTGCAAATATATAGCAAAGGCGGAGATAAAACAAAATGAAAAAGTTCTCAAGGGTTTTAAATAAAAATTTGAAAAAAAAAAAAATGGTTTATTATAATCGTTAATGTATTATATATTATGCGAAACGCTCTTTTGGTTACGTCGAGGCACTTTGGGAGAGAGCATATATGATGAGACCGTGTAAACGATGTAGTAAATTGAAAATATGTTTTTAAATTTGAAAAAAAAAACAAACAGCCGAAGAGTTTATGAGAGAGTTGATGCCGATATTCGAGAGCTTAAGACAACGAGAGTCCTTGCCGTGTTCGTATCCTCTTGCGATGGGCCCCAGCAGGCAAACGCACACGTTTTGGGTAAATTGTCAAAAAAAAAAAATTAAAAATTGCGTGAGAGCATTTTTTTTTTTTTTTTTTTCTTTTTTTTATATAAATATTATTAATTTGTAATATATTTTATTCGCGACGGCGGCGGCGGCGATATGCCTTTACGTCGTAATTGTGGTGTAATTCGGCGGACAAATAATGGAAATGCGCACTCGCACCATCATTAAACATTTTATCATGACGAAATAATGAGTGTATATACACATTTTTTGTATAATGTTTAAAAAGTCGGACGTACTTTGCACAATGGGTAGGCCACACTGTAGCAGATGGAAAGTTCGGAAGGTATAAGACACACGGGGTATTTTTACTTATATATTGAAAGCAAGGATATAAATCGTTTCTATTAGTAATGGTTCTGAGCGTGGAGTATAATAGTAATATTAGTCGTGATTTTTCCCCTTGTAGCCAAGGTAACCCAGAAATCAGTGCATAAAATAATACTGATGTATCGATGACTGTGTGACATTTGCTGTCACTTTTTTAAAAAAAATTAACAAAACTGCGGAGAAAATCGAGATTTTTTTTCAATTACAATATTACCGAGCGAAAAATCCGCATATTATTAAGGTACAATGCGAATAATTTGCAACGTGTTTTAATAACGGAAAAAGAATTTCCTGAGAGAATAAAAAAAGAACCACGCATCTCATTAGTAAAATATCTAATAGCTTCTTATCGCTATGCTCAGAATCTAATTTTTTTTTTTTAAATATACCGATTTTTCGAAAGCTATTCTTTTTCTCGGCTTCTTCATCTCCCTGTTATATTCATCACCATTTCATTTTATCGAATCCGTACGCCTCCTCAAGTCTTTCCTTAATATAGCCACTATATGTTTATTAGTTAACTATGCCACTATGCCACTTTTGTTTGGCCTGTTTTCCTCCGGTTAACTTAAATTTTTTTAATTACTCGTCTATTTTCCTTGTCCCAAATGATCATGTTCATACCATCTTGAATCTGTTCTCAATGAGAATTTCTTATCCCGCAGTTCCCATGTTATGTATTCCACGTTGCTCATAGTCTACTTCGTATTCGTTCCTAAAATTCTATCTGACACTATCATATTTTCTTCTACTTCCAATTTACCAACACTCACACATTCATCATACATAATCGCTGCAACCTCTCCAAATATTATTATTATATTATATAACAGCTATAACCGTCGCCGCCGCACGTACACGTTTAATGTACAATAATACGCGTTATTCGGTTAAATTTAAGTCCTATTTGTAATTTTTTTTTTTTTATACATTGTCACTAACGTCGACTAATCGTGTGTAGGTCCGCGAACGCAGTGCTCGAAGCGTGCCGATGGGCAAGATGGGTGTGAACCGCACCGCCGGAACGCCAGACTCTCTTAGCGACAACGAATCTTCGCCATACTCGAGAACGCCGGTCCGCAAACCGTCCGCACCGGCCACGCCGGCCACCAGAAGGTCGAGTGCCGGACTTACCGGAAGCCTGCCGGCCAGCCGACCGGGAAGCAGGCCGCAGAGTCGCCAAGGAAGCAAACCTCCAAGCCGACACGGTTCCAACCTGTCGCTGGACAGTACTGGTGAGTACATCGATGATAATATATTGTAATGTGTTCCGGCATCACAGAAAACTGTGTATTGATGACGACAAGCGTTTAAAAAAAAAGTCCCCAAAGCTCTAAAAATTACTTAAGAAATAACTGCTATAGATAAGTTTTTACAGTGATTTAAAATCACTACGTTCAGTGTAGTACGCTACCGCTATGGCTACAATTCTAGAAAAAAAAAAAGTCTAGTTATAAAAGGGAACTTTTATATTATTGTCAATCTTATTAGAATACAATACACTAAATATTGATTCCATACAATATATACAAATACATTTTTTATATTTGAAGTTATCGGTAAGAAAAAAACATGCTATAGTTAAATATTTTATTAAATTCGCAATTTTATTTTGATAATAATCAAAGCACTCAAAGTACGTTAGGTACTTTACAAAATAAAACCGCTACCAGTATCGCTACAAAAAAGATAGCACGCTACAGCGCAGCTGTGCTACTTCTAACCTCTGGTTTTATATCCACTCCGACATATTCAATTTCTTGGTTTTAACATTAGTTTTTTTTTTTTAAGAAAACTATAGAAAAATGGTTTGAATTTATTAAAGCTCCTATAATTTCTATTAAAAATAGCGAAAAAAAAATAAAATTCAGAAAAAGTGCGAACCAACGTTACCGAGTACTTACATAATTTATTTTATTCCACGTTACACGTTCTTTTTTTTTACGATTGGTATTTTATAACTGAAAAAACTACGTTTTGAACGGGGTTTAAAAAAATAATTTAAAAAATTGTGCTCTTTTTGCCGGATTTCAATGCCAAGTGCATCTGTTATGGGGTTTGGTCTTAAACAATGATTTCCGAGTTCATATAAATTTGATTTGTTTAACAGATATTTCAAAAATGACATTTTCGTTTTGCATTATACGGCGATTTTGTTTTATTTAGATACGAATCGATAGTTAAAATTTAAATTAATTTCAATTTAGACCGTTCGAAATATTATCGCAAGCATTTTTGTTCTCGTGAATATCATTTTACCATAGTAGGTATTTTTTCATTCAATATTTCAAGATAGTCAATCATGATTGTCTACGCGTATAGGTTTTCGATAATTTCTTTATTTTTATTATCTCGGCCCGTCACCCCGGCTCTGACACATAAAAACTTACACTACTGTTGTGGGCGATATTTTTATTTTGTATTTTTTTGCGGCTTTTCCGTGTGTAGAATTTTTCCTTTTTTTTGGAGGGGGGGGGGAAAGGATGGTGGTCGTGTTTTTCAACGGTGTTATTTAGGCGTTTTCATAACCTCATCGCTTAGGTACCTTAATAGCGATTGCAATTATTGCGATTTAATACACCCATGCTGCAATAATATTATACTTACTGCTGTTTCAGACTCGGCTACGCCTAGCCGCATACCGAGACTAACGCCCGGTAAGACGCCCGCGTCCGCCGCCCGAAAAACCACGCTGAACGGACAAACTACCGTCTCCGGTAGGGGATTGCGGTCGCCGTCCACGTTGGGCAACCAATCTTCGACTTCTTCCGCCAGGTAACGATTGCGTGCCATAAATTATTGTTATTATTTTTAATCTCTTATCGTTTTTCGATATTAATAATAAACAATATACCGTAATAATATTACATTCATCAGAACCGCCTATAACTCCGACTAACTTTGTTAATGAATTTATATTTATTATACAATTATATTCAGGTCCCTGTCAATGCACAGGTCGTCGAGTATACCTACGTTGTCTAACTCAAGTTCTAGGTAACTAACATTTTAACCGTTTTATATCATTCATACATATATATATATATCGTATATATTATTTTATTTGTAATATTTTAGTGATAATATCTTTTGAGCATGTTCTGTTTACACTTTACGTCATAATTAATAATACTGCAGGGTGGATCGTAAAGAACGCCGGATTTAAAGTCGCCGTCTAGCCACACATCGCATCCGTTTGATCTGTTCAAAGGCGAAAAACACGTATTATATCAGTATCTATAATGAATACGCTATTCGCGACATCTTATACGGTTTAAACGCGAACCACCCACCCCTCAATTCACCGCGACCCATTCACACGTTTTCCGGTTAAGTTCGTTCGTGACCCGTCGATTCTGTTGTTTGAGTTCCATTTCGCGGTTTGTGCCTGGATAAACCTGCCAGCCCGTAGGAAAAAGTCGCGAGGGGCAGTCGAGTCACGGGTGTTTTGAGCCGGTTTCCTCGCAACGAAATCTGTTTCGCGTGTACTTTACCACGAGTAATTTATTACAACACAAACGACGAACGGTAATGGCGACAAAAACGCTCGTCAACTCAAAACCTCAATGACGGCAAACATATAAAAGAAAAAAAAAATAATAATAAAAAACGGCGAGCAGTTCACATCCGGCGTTCTTTACGAATCACATATTTTATACTTAAAATTATGTATTCCTACATAATATTATCATATTACGTATCGCGGTGATGGGCAACGTGTTTATATTTTTTCGAGCACGGATTTATACCGTAATACAATTTTGAATAAGATGCACCTACGTATTGTTAAATTGACCATTGAAGATAGTCGACGTGTCAACATACGTCATTCGCGTCTATTTAAATTCGACAAACAAACCGTGCCTAGAATAATATACTGAAGGCGTTCCAAAGTTTAGAAAAAAAAAAAAAAAAAAACGTATCGAGCGGGCGGTTTTTTTCTTCTCCTTCTCTACTGCTCAATCGGATTCGTTCGAAAGTATTCTAAATTCCCGCGAGATAACCGAACGGTAGCGTAACACTCGGGTTTGGAAAACAAATAACTCGTTATAAACATTATAATATTGCATTATTATTGTCGAGTCGACAATACGGCCGGAAAACCGTCCCGGGGGCGTCGAAACCGACAGTAATTTCTGATCGAGTCCGCATACACTTTGATATTCGCTCGCAAATCCCATCGTCGCGCTATATTCTCGTTCTCTCCGTCCGCTCCACAATCGATATCCGTCTCCCCGTTTGTTTGTTTTTCCTTCCATCTCTTTGTAAGGAATTTTTTTTTCCTCGCGTTTCCGTCCTGTGTACACCTTTAACTCGCGCCCGTCTATTATTGTCCTCGCGCCGTTTCTCGGCGTACGCCAATCTCGACCGGCCGATCAGAATACAACACCGTTATGAAAATACGCCCCCGCCGCAGGCGCAGTTCCGCCCCAACGCGTTTTGTTTTCATCACCCGACCGATCGCCACTATAATATTATCGTTTTTTTTTTTTTTTGATACTGATATTATTGTTATTATTATTAGCGTTATTATTTGTTTGTATTATATTTTATTACTCACCAATTCTGTTTGTTTCGTCCGGTCTCGGACGGTACACTATTGCATTATACAGCCGTAACCAACACCCGGGTTCGAGAATACCCGTTCCCGCGGGACCGTGTAACTTCTCCCGGGACTCGACAATGCCCACGTTGTCGTCGTCGCCACTGTCGTCGACGCCGTCTTCCGGGTAAAACGCAACAAATCAAAAATCGTAACGCATTCTTAAAGGGCGGAATTACGAAACGTACATTAGTTTTTTTTTTCCTTTTTCGTTTTGCTATATACGAAACCATCGGAATATATATATATAAAAAAAACCTCACGATATTGCCAATTATCTGGCGCGAACGTCCGCCCTTTAATATGTATATATACGTGCGTGTTCCGTTTGCGCTATATGTGTCATATCCTGTTTTGCTTCCCCTCCCCGCCCCTTTTTTTTTTGTGATTGTCGCTTGTTGTAACACGCGTTATTATTGTTTACCGCGTCTTCCTGCACGCGCTTGTGTACATATTATTATCATGTAAACGCAATAACATTAGAGATGGACATGAACGCCAAAACCGTGTGTACGATCGATACCAATACCTGCGACTAAGAAACCATTAATGTTATTTATCCTCGTAACAATAAAATACTAATTAAACTTTAGATGTACCGCTAATACACTATAATGTCTTATCGTGCACAATAAAAAAAAAAAAAAAAATGTATGCTAATTTATTTAGTCTACAATCAATCTAACTGCGACGTAGTGATTATCACGTTATCACTTGTCATTTTAAAACGTCGAAATCGATATCGAAAATTATGACATCGATTTCGATATTTTGTACTGTCTTTAGTATCGCGGTATTGACTTGTACATTCCTAATACTAATAATAATTGGAGAACGGGTTTATATGCACTTAAAAACTACCAAAAATTATCGCTTAGAAACGCACAAAAAAAAAAACTCAAAAAAAAAAATATTTCAATTTTTTTTTCATATATAATAATACGTACAACAATTAAATTTTAAAAAATTTGATTTAATAAGTTAAAAGGGGGGGGGGGGATTTTTAAATATTTTTACGCGCTTTTTTGTGGATTTTAAGTGCATATACAAATCCGTTCCTTAAATTAATAGTAGACCAATTTCCGTATACGTATTTTTCTATCTAGACATAACATTTTGTACTATTGTATGTATGTAATATAGATGTATTAATAAATTATCATATCACTTCCGAGTGAAACGAAACTGCCATGTCTATAAACCTACTTGCGTAGTTTGACCGGCTTTTCTGCGATCGAACCTTATTGCCGTCTTTTGGAACGCATGTTGTGTCGAGTACCCGGTATTGTGCTAAACCCATCCACGCGTTGTCGCTTTATTGTTCGTCTTTGGTTGCGTCATCGTTCTTAAATTAACGGTCGAGATTTTCAACGATTAAAACCCGGTTATGCCAGTACAACGGTATCAGTGGCGTGCGCAAGAGACGGGAGATTGAGGGTTGTATCTCCCACCCCCTCCACATTGCTTTAAAAACACAACAACTATGAATGTCTGATTTTTACCGAATAACGAATGAAAATCGGCTCTTTTTGTTCCGGCTAATTATACATTTCCGTTGTCTGGTTAGATATAGTGTATTATAGAAAACGATTCTACGATGTATTCATGAGTGCAATTTACTACATCTACCCCCCCCCTCCCTCCATCCCGTTCAATGTTTCCAGGGGCACGCCACCGGTGACGATTAATGTAATTATTGCGCTTTGGAATCGGCAATCCACGGCCACTTGTACGACGTGTGTAACAATTCCCATATACGTATACGGTTCCGGGTCAGTTGATTTTCGGTCAATCGCACTCAACGTCCGACCGGCCCAATTACTGGGTTTAATAAGCCACAGGAGGTAGAGTAGGGTTACCGACATTCTCCCTCCCGCGAAACTTTCGAGACGTGAACACGTGGCGCATGGTAATTATTTTTCGCCAACTTAAAATCCTTTTATCTAATTTCCAAGTTTTATACCTTCCCGTAGAAAAAATGGAGGCTTGAAGTACGCCGCTATTACTGATTTACAATCGATCTAACCCAATATGCATCACGAGAAAAGTATGTAATCCGAAAATGATACCTAGTTAGAAAGGTATTGCTGATTGCAAAAAAAAAACAGTCTGATGACCTATAATGAACAACACAAATAGCGTTTTCTACTATTTTCCACTTTTAAATATTAAAACGTTATGAAATCTGTTGGATGTCTTGAATAATGACATTGTTGTTATCGCCGGCAGTATTGGCCCGATTCAATAACTGAGCCAACGTGCCGAGCAATAGTTCGTACTTCGGCCTAGTCCGACCCTGCCCGTAAATAATATGACAGTTCTGCGTTTCAATTATGCACCACGGATGCATTTAAAATGGTTAACTGGACGGATCTCCCACCCCGTCCCCTCCCGAGATTCGGACGTCGTGGTGATATTGCTAGATCTCTGCCGATTGTTGTGGGATTTAGAGGAAATGAAAATGAAAATGTTGGTCTAACATAACCGGGGTTATGACGTACGGAGAATACGGGTCCGTTGGAAAATCTCGATCGAACTAGCGCACCTAGTGACGCGACCGTGTCACCGTCTCTCGCCACACAGCACGGCTTGATAATAATCGATCGTGAAATGAAACGATTTTTCTAATAATACACTTTTCGTTTTTTTTTTTGTTTTTTTTAATCAAACAGGATGCAGTCGCCGTTGGTCGCGGCCACTTCATCTTCCAGTTTGGCGAGAAAACCGTCCAACGCGTCCGAAACGAAACGCAGAAACTCCAAACCGGACACCCGGGAACCGTTCCGGCTCTAGAAAAATAACCGCCGGAACAAACGAACATATATATATTTATACGTAATATAATAATATAATTGACGTTTAACCCCGTAATCAATGTTATTATTTAATATTTACTATAATCAAACAAACGTTGATTAATCTCTTATAATTAATCCTGTCTCGTGTGTGTGTGTTTTTTTTTTTTTTTTTTTTTAATAAGAGTATTATTATTTTTTACACATTATATAATTTTTTTTTTGTTTTCTTTCAAATTCCGTTTTCTTACCGCCTAAGTATGTAATTTATATTTTGTTATTAATCGTCTCCCGTGAAAGTTTTAATTTTTTTTTTTTATTATTATTATTATTATTATTATTATTATATATAATTTATATATTATTATTATGTATTAATAATTGCCAGTCACTTTTTCGATTTTACATGTGTTTTTTTCATATAGACGGATTAATATGCATTTGTTGATGAGATTTATAATATTCAAGTGCCATTTAACGAAAAAAATAAATTAAAAATAATCTTGATACTTTGTTATGCCGTTTGTCTATACACATATATGTATGCGATCCAGCAATGTAATATTGTTATTTATTGTATTTTTTTTATATATATTTATAATATTTATTTAATGTAAATAATCTCTATGATAATAGCAACAGTTAATGAATTTACTTTAAAATTATTATTACAAGTGCCAATATTGTATTATTTACTTCTTCGATATATTTTTTTTATGTAACGTGTAATTAAAACTTAACATAATAAGTAATTGAGAATACCATTGAGCCACTTATTTGTAACTCTAAAATTAACCAAATTATAACAGCAAATAATTATTTTTTAACTATTTATAATATTTAATTGTTTTTCCGCTGTGGAATAAATAAATTGTGCAATTGTTTACTTAAAAACCATTTTTTTTTTTTTTTTTGAAACTTCCTAGAATTATTACTTTAAGGCAGTGGTTCCCAACCTTTCTGACACTGGACCAGCCAGAGAACTTTCGATACATCTTGGACCACCTCAATTTTAGACCTTATTTTTCTTATAAACAAGAATCAATTATTTTAACATATTTTAGAATTTAGATTATGAATAAAATCAATGAAATTCCTTATAGGTTTTTCCTTACAATAATATTTATAATTAATCAATATTAAGTAAAGTTTAAAATTATCAAAAATTCAATGCAAATTACTATTATAAAAACAATTCAATGCGAATTTTGAGCTTGAATTTCCTTTAATAACAGATATTTTTGAAGGAATTCTGCTCAAAGCTACATACATGTCTTTAGAGGCGTCCAACCGGTTTATTTGTTTATTTTTAATACAGAGTAGTCTGGAAAATCCTTGTTCGCACAAATAATTTGTTGAAAATATTACTAAATATCTTAATGTGATTTCCCAATGCTCAGGATACGTAATTGCTTTTTTACACCAAAACTCTTCGATATGCATGTAAGATTCAAACATATCCTTACAGTTTTAAAACATACTTTTTTCCTTGGATTTGCCAATTTTTTTTTTAAGAAATCTATACGAACAATTGATAAAACGACTATCCTACCCACTGATTATATCCAAAATATATACCTTATGTTATATGTAAACGTTTCTCGACAAATCGAAACATTCTGTTCACTATATTGCATAAGTACTTATTGTATGTTCCGTAGTAAATTTGTAATAATTTTGTAACTATCAAATTTTCCAGGTTATTATCAGGTACCTCATCGACGTTATCAATAAAGGGGTTTTGAATCATACTTTGGTTACCTTTCGTTTCATAACCATTAAATTCTTGGAAATACCGATAAATTTCATCTTTAAGTTTAAAGTTGTAAAGTTTACTATACACAATTGTCGGCATTTGTGTTACGTCACTAAGGAACAATGAAATATTTCTAGAGTTTCTAGATATTGCTCGTGGACCACCGCACAATGTCTTGTGGACCATAGATTGGGAACCTCTTCTTTAAGGTAACATAATTAGAATCAATATATAAAAAAGAGGAAAGTAATCAACATATTAAAATATTAGTATTGATTATATTTCATGCAATATTGATATTAGGTGACCATTTTTATACACTGTTGCTATGAACCATAAGAGTATTTGTGGAGTAGCAAGTGGGAGTAGATGAGTTGCTATTGCCTACCAATTATGTGGGTGACATCTACGACGTTGCCAAATATTATTAATCTTGATATAGATGTTAATATCTCAAGACTTGATCATTCAAGATCAAATAAATTTTTATTTCATAAAAATCAAAAAATTACCCCCTTAAAGTACTACTCCAGGAAAATTCCCTTTCTGAAAAGTTTTATTTGATACTTTGGAGCAAAATTTCCAGTAAAAATTTTGTACACAGTATAAAAAAATAAAATAAATAAACATCTTTGTAAAACCAATACATTCTTCGCTACACTCAGAATCTAAAATTCAATTCAGGTATCATTATAATTTATCAATAGGTATAACTTTGGTGGTTAAACAGAAAAAGTTGAGTGTAGTTTTTTTTCATAAGCGCTTTAAGAAAATCATAATATTACATTATTTTAAAACACGTAAAACTGAAATTAGTTTTTTTATTTTTCAAGCGATGTAAAATCAAATTTTTAATAAAACCGTAAAAATGGAGTCCTTTCAACAAATGTATAGCAGAGCTACGCTCGGAATCGTTTTTCGTTAACAATGGTTTATTAATAAATAGTTTATTATTTTTAAAATTATATCTTGTAATAAATTCAAACTGTAATCAAATAGTAGTATTATAAGTATATATGCCGTGAATCAAGAAATGCATTGGTACAAACCGGTGTAACACCATCACTATATCTACCAGGCATTCCGATATTTATACAGGTAAAATTACAATTAGTGTCATATAGTGCTATAAGAATGGTGCTGTTTCTCCCTTTATAATTCAAATTTAAGTAACCACTCCTCGCGAAAGCTTAAAAGACATGGCATACCGTTAAAATAGATTATCCCGATTTTCAGATAATTAAATATTTAATGTACTATGTGTTTCCCATCTAAAGCTCCAACGCAATGCGGCATTTGCCATTTAGATTCAAATTCTTTAGCAATGTTCAACCAGCCGTCTATATTAGGTTTAAATAATACCTAAAATATGTACTCATTATAATATAAAACTGATTTTTTTTATGATTATTTCATCTTTTAATTTATTTCAAATAACATCACAACAATCAAATATCAACTTAGAAATTGTCGATTTACCAATTCGAAAGTTGAACATAATATCAACCGGTTGATTATCAACCATACTTACATCAGTGGCCAAATATCTGTATTTAAGAAAATATAAGTAACATTGTAAAACTTTTTTTACATCAAAAACGAATTATTAAAACTCAATTAGCATCATAAAAATTAACCTTAACGTGGCTCCCAATAATTTCTCCAACATATAAAATATCAGGCCTTGAAGGTGAACGTCGAAGACTAGGATCAACTATTATTATGAGCTCTTCAAAAGTAGAGGATGACATTCTCGTAAAATTGAAAAATAAAAAAAGAGTTTGAAAGCTGATTCTCTCTTAACATTGTGTTAAAATGGTCAAGATTTGAAAAATTCACACAGCATTGGCTGTACATTCCATCCGAATATGTACATATATGTTAATTAATCAGTATTAAGCTTTTCTCTCGTTTTCTTTTTATACATTCTCTCTGATTTCATATTTTCCGAAAGATATATTATACAACAAGAAATAATGCACAATTGCCTTTTGTGTATATAGTTATCATATTCATTCACAATGCCTAAATATTCCAAATAATTTCCTTTTAAAAGTTGTTTATCCATTTTGTATAATAATATGCATATAATTAAAAATAATGTAGTACATATAATTAATAATGTACATTTCATTATGTTTAAATATTTAATGTCTGATAACAAAATCCCGCCTAGTTTTTTAACCAAGTTTTGATAACAAGTGGTATATTGTACGATTAAAGATAGGTTATCTTTAATCTTTAATTGTGGTACATAGTGATAGAAAATAGATATATTATCTTTGTATAGAGTGGTATTATGTTTTTAAAAGTACACGGTTGGGTAAAATACACGACACGGGGTAGTGTGAACCCGGCTTAAAGCTTAGACGTTTGTACTCACTAATTCTACTTTTGAAAATGGCGTTACTGAAAATGTTGAGACCCTATCGAGAAGCAACAAATCAATTAACCAAATGTAAGTACTTAATGTTAAAGAATTTGTTTTTATTTAATGTTTATTTGATTTATTATACATTATGTATGTAACAGTGTCCCATAGTGTGAATTGATAATATTTTTCCAATATGGTTTTCTGTCAGAAGGGCACATGTAGAGAGAAATAGAATTTGTATTTTCATCCTTAAAAACTGAAAAATGCGATCTTCAGATAATGGTTTGAGCATGAGTATTCCACTAAGTGGATTTTAATTATGTGGTGGATGGTCGGTATTTAGGCATTACCAGTAAGTTGAAAAAGCGGTTCTGGACTTTATCAAGTCGCTGCATGTTACTTGGGTGGCCTAGACGACAGCACCATATTCAAGTAGTGATGTGACCAAGGTGTTGTATAGTGAAGAAATGTACCTACGCATGAGAGTGGAAGAGTATCGCCTAATGAATTCAACAATTCTCAACACCTTGCATGCAATGTAATCAATGTTGTCGAAAATCAAGTGAAGAAATGTTAAGAAAGCCTAAGGGCCGTTCTCATCAATGTAAAAAAAAAAGCGTTTATCTGATTCTTAAACTGAGTTTATAGCTGATAACCGATCACAATTGGTCAATTTTCTTATAAACTCCATTTACATATCAATGTTTACATTGATGAGAACGGGCTAAAGTCTTTCACTTGATCATCATGTTCAAGAGGATGCCCGTTTGGGTGTTAATCATATTTTTATAATTCATGGGTACGATAAAAAGACCTGAGCTTATATTTGCTAGTATTAGTAGAAATTTTGGATACAAATAATTTTGAAAACACTGATTTGTGAGACACTGGTAAATATTATATATTATATTCTAGGTGACACCACTGCACTACTACCGCAAATCAATAATGTCCGAGGTCTTAAGAATTTTAAACCTCCAATTATATATGACCGTAAGAACATTTGATACTTACCTATTGAATAATTTAAGAGTTGTATTAATTTGCCTATAATTTGTTCAGATATTGAGATACCTGAAAGACCTAAACTACATTACATTGATAGGGTACCAAATTATAGTAACTCTCAACTCAGGCCACCAAAAATGCATAAAATGCTCAATTTGATGAGGGGTCCTGAATTGGTTCATAACAAACTCATTCATAAACAGTATGGTATTCAGGTATACACATTTGTAATATTACTAATATTATTTATTATTTAGGTTACCTAATTGAGTATTTTAAAAATAGTTCATTAATGAACTATGTAATTTTTGAAGTATTAAATCATTTTTTTTTTTTCATGTTTTTTTAATAAATATACAAAATGCTTGATTATTAATATAGGCTACAGGTGGAGGCCGAATGAGATATATTCATTTTGAAGTAATTCGTATGGGTTTACTTAGAAAATTAGATTGGTCCAGAATGTTTGCTATTTGGAGAATCGATTCACCATGGCAAGCTGTTACTAAAAAGGTTTGTTTTATTACATAAATAATTAAACATTTGAGAACATTTCTTTAACCCAGTAATATTCTTATAGGGTCAAGGTCAGCGGATGGGTGGCGGTAAAGGAAGTATAGATCATTATGTTACTCCCGTTAGAACTGGCAGAATTATCATAGAAATTGCTGGTCATTGTGAATATGTAGAAGTATGTTAATGTTTTTTAAATTATCATGAATAAAAAGTACCACTCATCGATCTTAGGACCCTGGACCCGTATAAAACGGGGAAGGTTTTTCAAATTAGATTAAGGTGGTATTTAATTTTGAACATTATTTATGATGACCGACACCCTATTTTGTGTAAAATTAATGATAATTTGCCCTCTTCTTGTGCTCAAAGAAGGTTGAAAATGATGAAATAGGGTAGTTTTGTGGTTTTTCGCAAATAATTAAATAAATATATCACTGATTATAAAATGATGTACAATTTTTTGGTAGCTCTTCTTAATATCTATATAATTTAATATTATACAATTTACTGTAAAATCTGTTTTTCTCAAAAAAAATTGTAAAATACAAACTATTTCATGTATTTAGCAAAACTGATTTTTTAAGATTATTTAATTTTATTTGTCAAATGACTGAAGATATAAAACAATAAATTTAGTATAAAATTGATGTAGAATTCAATTCCCTAAAAACAGTTCAAGACAATTAAATTGTCTTAATGGTCCTAATAGGAATCTTTTAAATAAATTTGGAGATTGTTGATTAGAATACATAGAAAAAAATTAAATATTTTTATTTAGAAATGTTATCTGCCGTATTTGATATGCTTGAAAAATGGTCTTTTCTTCACAAAGTTTAAGAATTCGACAGTCTGGTAAGCACCATCCAGTGAGATGGATGGCCAAAAGTATACATTATTTGAAAATATTTTTATTAAGATTAGAATTCAATATGACTAAGACCGAAGGAAATGTGTTGAGCAGAATTTGTGCTTTCATTATTAAAATTTATATAAAAGTCATGGTTTTACCACAATGAATGTGAGCGAAGTACCTTTGAATAATTTAAATTTAATACGTGTGTTGCATGAATATACAATATGCCATAAGCCGATAGCTCAAGCATGCTTATCAAAGTTTTTAGTTCTATTGTAAAAATCTTTGGTACCTCAAAAATGGATGCATCACATTTTCTATTTTTTATGAACAGAATTCGACAGAAATGAGAAAACAAATCACAAAAACCTTAAAGAATATGAAGAAATAGATCAAATAAGTGAGGAATAAGTTAAAGAAGAGAACGTTCAAAATAAATTTGTATTAAAATTAGAAAACGTTAGATATTTGTTTAATTCTGCTCAATGCATTTCTTTCTGTCTTAGTCACTTTGAATTCCAATCTTATTAAAAAATATCTTCAAACAATGAATACTTTTGTCCATTCATCTCACTGGATGGTACTTATCTGTACAATAAGGCTGTCGGATTCTTAAACTTTGTCAAGTAGAGACCATTTTTCAAGTGTATCAAATACGGCAGATATTGATACAGATGAAATAATATGAAAGTGATAATATATTAACATAAATCCTATTGTAACATTAAATCAGTCGTTCTAATTAATTTTTTATTAATGACCCTTTTTTTTTAGAAAAATTAAATTCTATATCATTATTATATTAAATATTGTTTTATATCTTCAGCCATTTGACAAATATAATTAAATAGTCTTAAAAAAATCAGTTTTGCTAAATACATGAAATATTTTGTATTTTTTCTTGGGAAAAACATATTTTACAGTAAATTGAATAATATTAAATTATATAGACATTAAGAAGAGTTATCAAAAAGTTATATATCATTTTATGATCAGTGATATAGTTATTGAATTACTTGCAAAAAACCACAAAACTACCCTATTAACTCAATTTAAACCCTCTAAGAGCATGGGAAGGGGGTGAGTTATTATGAACAAATTTCAAACAGATTACTTTTACACAAAACTGAATAAAATTGGGGGAGGGGGTCAGTCATCAAAAATAATAATGTTCAAAAATAAGGACCTCCCTTAAATTAGATTCATAACATTTGTTTTACTATGTTAAACAACAATACATACAATTTTTTAATTATTAATGACTTTTAATGTTATAGGTGAAAGACATTTTGAAGAAAATTTCTGCTAAACTTCCATTCCAAGCCAAAGCTGTTAGCCAAGAGATTTTAGAGTTTAATACAGCTAAAGAACAGTGGAAGAATGAAAATAATCAAAATCCATATACAATGGAATATTTAATTAAAAATAACATGGATGATTTGCAACGAAAAGTAAAAAAAATTGATCTATTACACTTTGGAAAATATGTCTAAGATTCAGTTAGTGATTAAATAAATTTATATAGTTAATACTTTGATGTATTTTGATTTGTATGTATATACTAAAATAATAAAGTTTATTTAAATATTGAATTTTTGTACATATTTTCAACATGCTCTATAACAATATAATGATTATTTTTATATCCATTTATTACCAATAAACATAATTATGGAGATATCTAATAATCAAATTATAAAATTAATTCAGTTTACTAAAAGTTAAGTAAACAAAATGAAAAATTCTAATATGTATTAATATACAAAATATTATTTATTGTTATTATTTTGACAGACAGATATCATAATATTGAAAATCGTTAAACAATAATGTGTAGTAAAGTTGTAATGAAAGTTATGGTGCACTTAAACAGCAGGTACAGTTAACAAGGTTAGCTTTAGATTTGGGTTGATCAGAGAACATCAGTATACCATAAACCCACGTTCAGAGCAGCCATTCTAATGAAACGGAGAAATACCCACCAGTCCAAGTGGTCATGAACGTATGGATAGGCCTTGAGGTATAAATAATCCTTATATAGGTACATAAAAGAATAGGCATTTTTAATGTTTTAATTTTGTGATGACACTTTAAATGTTTTCCAATTTCTTTTCACATAGTACTAAACACTCTTGAGTGTCACCACGGTGATCGATTTTTCATTTTTTTTGTTCTCATGAGAGGGAGAGGGGGGGATGTATTTAAAGGTTATGGTTTTTCACGTACCTTTAAATAATTTAACGATTTTTTTTCTTTTTTACAGAGTTATACAAAATAATCATATGATTTATTATTTACAATTTCATTTTATTCGTTGTTATAATCGTTTACACACTCTTTCGTAAATAAACACTGGCAGAAAACGCCGATAAATAAAACTATGGGCCGGTATGCAAACATGGAATTTAAATTCTTTTAGGTTATGTAATGGGAATAAGCTCCGTGTTATCTCTCTTACAAAAATGTAATTGAAGCTGAAATTTTGACCAGACGTGCAAAGGGAGAAAAAATATTTTTACCGAAAATAACATTATACCTCAACAGTTCTCTCGTTCAGTTCAGTAGAGTTCAGTTTCCAATAAAAATTTGTTATGTAATAACAATAAACAAAGCGCAATGTTTGGCTTTACCTTATTGTGGTGTAGATTTTGAAAATAACTGTTTCTTACATGGACAATTGTATGTAACATTTTCTAGAGTTGGAAGATCTGTCCATTTATATATTTATGCACCACGGAACATAAAAATCTGAATGAGGTTTACCAAGAAGTTTGACTTTGGTCATTTTAGAATTGAGTAACTCAGCATAGAATCATTTTTAAACGTTCATAAATAAAGTTAAACAATACAAACTATACCCAATTATAATTATAAAATCATATTTAATAATAATATGCGTATAGAACCATTAGAGAGAGCAAAAACTACACACACGCGAAGCCGGGCAATTCAGTTGGTATAATACATTGTATATGAATATTTTCTCAATTTGATAGTAGTCATCAGTCACAGTTAGTAGGAGCATTATTAATAGTAGCCTAATTCATGATTGCTGCATTTAGTAACAACTGCTAAAAATCAATTATTAATCTATAAGGTAAGGTAACTGTATCATTTAGATTATACATACTATATACGATTAAATGACATACAAATCAAGGCAGCTTCTAAATGTTTTATAAAAGTATTTCCGAAAACTGTATTTCCATTGTATTATATATATGTTGAGTGTTGGAATTGGAATTTAAAAACACGTTAGCGCATATATTTATTTTTTAAATTTAAAATTAAATTAAATTAATTCAAACAAATATATTTTATTGTATAAAATATTTAATTTAATCATTTCAAATAGTGTTGAACCTGGAAGATCTTTCAAGTTAATAAATTCAATTGATACATATGGTGGTATGTTATTTTTAAAAATGTAATTAATTATTTAAAACCAAAGTATTAATACTTACTTCACTATCTTTCTGTAGGTAATTGAAAAAGTAGGTCCGCTGATAAATGTTTGCCCAATACAATTTTGATCCTTCAATTAAGATATACTTTGTTAGAGCAATTATTGTAATTTATGAATATTAAATCAATTATGTTTTTAGTTTTTATAGCGATATTATAAATTATAAATGTGTGTCATGTATTGAAGTTTATGGTTCACATTATCCTATCAATATACGGTTTTCGCGAGCATAATTTATTGTTACGCGTGCGGACTTGTTTGAAAATAATACTAAAATGTAAAAAGGTCAGGTAAATGTTTTCAATGATTGTACGTAACTGGAAATTTAAAATTAAGTTAAAAACGTCATATTATAACGAATTATTTGGGAAATTAAAATTCGGATTGAAACCGGGGGATACGAGAGTGGGGTTTGAGTTTTGCGACAGTGTCCTCGATTTTATTTTACAATATCACATGTAGTGAAAATTCCTTGAAATATTATCTCCTGGTTTTATGCGACCTTTACATTTTTTTCTTTTTTTAATTTCCTCTATTTTAATTTCGACTGTCTACTCGTACTTGACTCGCCCTGAAAATACGGTCATTAAACACGCACGCGAGCACATACCTACACGGCGTAGAGCCGACGCAAGTTTTATTTATTATATGTAATTGGAAGTTTTCACATTATTTTCGACGACGAAGTTCATGCGGAACGCTATTTACACCGGCGTAGGCGGACGTGTTTCAATATTTATATAATGTCGCGAGTTCAACGCTAATCACACTCTACTCGGTTGCAAACTCGGTAAATAACATCAAAACCGTCGTAAAGCTGACGGTGAGATTTCTCGAAGAGTGCTCATTACACTTTGATTTACGTTGTTTCGTATTTTTTTCCTCCCACGTTTTTATACGAAGTAAAATATGTCGCTCACAGCGGTGTTGGAAATGTTACTTTTCAAAAGGAATCCGTGCCTATGCGCGCGTTCCTCGTTTCCATTGCCGTAAAATGTTAACCGGGTCTCGCCCGTTGATAAGACGGTTTCGATTACTGTACTTTCGGTTTTAAGATGTTCAATATTTTGGAGGATATATTATGTCTGGAACGCGTATAACCCAGGAATGTATTTCTCCGGAATTAAAACAAATAATTATATTAATATAAACAATTGTGTTGGTATGTGTATGTATAACGGTCGGCGGTGGATTCTGGAATTGTACGTTCCCAGGATATCCAGTGTTCTGGACGTATACGGTTTTTATAATTTTTTGAATTTCGTAAAAAATACATTCCGGAATTACACGCGTTCCGGACATACTATATTTTCCGGGTGTGGTGTATAAGTCCTCCAAATTATTGTAGATTTTTAAATCCTAAAGTAGTAAGCGATATATCGTAATTCGTACAATTCGTATTCAAATTTGAACTTTAAACGCCGTATGAAAAGAATTAGTACGATAAAACGCAGACAATTATTACAATGTATTTTGTAGTATTACGAATTAATTAATTAATGGGTACTACAGTTTTCAATTAGAGTTTATCGAAACATGGTAAATCGAACTTCGCCCGGTATTGTTTATCATTAACAACGATTCGTCTGTACAGATATAAATTATCGAATCACCCTCCATATGGTTGTTTCGATTACACTATTACAGTAAGTTTTGCACACGGGAGACGGGACATTCGTATGAGAAAATATGCCAGCCTGGAATAATTAATAATAGTTTTAATTGATTTAGTCACGTTTCCGCACGCGAGAGAAAAAGATTCCTCATAATATAAACAATTTTTTTTTTTTTCGAACTTTCATATTTTTCTTCGCGAATTGTTCGAATATAAAAGTCATTTCGACGGGAATTTATGATATTTATCTGTACGGAGATTTTGAGTGAAGTTTCAATTATATGGTTTTTACTTTGGGAATAATAGCTAGTGTATAACATATAAGGTATATGCGATTTTGAAATCTGTAGCCGTGACCCCGATCAGTATCGTGAGGACGTTAGTTAAAAAAAAAAAAAAAAATACTTCGTTTCGTATTCCATTTTAAAAAGTCACCGTGTATACAGCCGAACACACGAGTTTAATTATTATTGTGCTAACACGCATATGCAGGAGGTCGAGGGAGTAAAAGTTCTGTTTTTGTATCACGCAATTGGGTTTTTTCTGCTACTGTGTCGTACAACGATTGTTCGATTAGCAAAGCTGGGTACTGACGGTTATATGTAAAATAATATGGTCTGTAAAATCACGTTGAAAAGTTATATTTGTTAATAATTCGAAAAACTTATAACCAGTCGGTTTAAATTCCGAACAACTATTGGTATTTTGCTATTCTGACTTTACGCGCTGTCACGGAAAATATAATAATATGCTCCACTTGAACGCGTTAAAAAACGTCAAAAGTAACTTCAGTTGTATTTTCGGTTAGGCGTTTTCATTTCTTAAAATCTATATTTCAAAATGCGATAATACAAACGTATCGATGGACTTTATGATATTACTTTAACGCGTTAATACAAGTAATATGAGTAATATCGCTGTTGCTGCTACGAAAAAAAGGTGAAATAAGTATTTACTTATCTAATTATTATGTTTGCAATTTGATTCGATAATTTAGTTTGACTTTCGTACGAACCGGTTTTAAGAT
Organism: Cinara cedri; assembly: GCA_902439185.1. Taxonomy (NCBI): domain Eukaryota; kingdom Metazoa; phylum Arthropoda; class Insecta; order Hemiptera; family Aphididae; genus Cinara; species Cinara cedri. Next base: position 101,624 of record CABPRJ010000012.1, on the reverse strand, counting down.
ACGAGCGAAATAAAAAAAAAAACCTAACTTAATTAATCTAATCTTAATTTTAACTCAGTTATTATTATTAAGATGTACCTACATTTAGTACATTTAAAAATTTACTTCTGAAACAAATTTGTTTTAAAAATAATAATCGCAAACTTTGATAAATCACGGACATTTCGAGTAAATCACAGGGCTTTGTAATATTGGTTATGTCGATATAATACAGGTATTATAAAATAATATAAGGTAATATTGGCAGCAGGCGAGTACACAGGAAAAATAATCGAGGGATTTTCTTAAACAAAAAAAAAAAAAAAAAAAATTATAAACGTTTTGAACAATATAGAATTAGTATAATATAATGCGTTTTTTAAGTTTCAGAGGAGATTTGAATCGCTAAACTCCCCTATCTGTATACGCGCCCGAATATATAAAGATGGGTATTATGATGATAAAAAAATGATAAAAAAATATTATCAAATAAACGAAAACCACGTTGAATTTTTTTTTTTTCATAATATGTATTTTAATAATAATATTAATAATAAATAATCAAACAAGAACACTTTTACGATTAATAATATAGTATTAATGAATTTATAATAATATTATAATATCCGGAGTATTGGATGAAAAAAAAATGTAAATCACCGAAGGGTGTTTTTTTTTTTCTTCAACTATTTTCTAAAATATTAAGTAATTTTATTTTAATAACTACAACCGAATCGATAAATATTCGAAACGTTCACTATACAATAATTTACTACAATATAATAGATTATAATAATATACTATTTTTAATGTTTTATATGTATTTTAGAACGTGTAAACTACACGAAAAATCGAAAGACGAAAAAAGAGAGTGCGAATATGTGCGCGTCAAGAAAATGAATCGGAAAAGTTCGTATTTTAATAATAATATGTAATTATACTTAGCCTATAATAATAATATAATAGTAATATGGAATGAAAAAGTATTAGAATAATTGCGTTTACAACGCGCGAAATCGAATAAAAAAAAAACAATTTGATATTCTTTTTCGCGTGGGTAAACTGCAGTATAATAATCATTATTGTTAGTCAATTTTATGATTAGCTAAAAAGTACACTATACGGTCGAAATAACGCGTAATTTTTAAAACAACAAATTTTTACTTAATTTTTATCAATAATATTATAATCGTATTAATATAACAACGAATAATGCGCAACATTAATAAGAGAAGAGTAAGAACTTCGCGTATAATAAATTGTGCACGATTACTTTTTTTTTTTTTGTCTTTCCGGTATCTAACTGCGGGTCGCAATATAATAATTATTATATTGTTATTTTCCTTAGGTACGGGTCTTTTTCCTTGGTAAAACGAGTTATTCTTTTTTGGCGGCAGCGGACGACGACGACGAGGAATCGTCTTCTTGGTTGTGCTTGGCAAGCGCCAGAAGTATCATTGTCAATTCTTTCCGGTTGATTTTCCCGTCTTCGTTATAGTCCACGCCGCGGAGTATGGTCTCCTCGAAGTCTTGCAAATCGTCTGCGTCGTAATCCTGTAAACCAACGGTTTTAGCGCCTCCTAACACGCAGGGTGTTCTACGTAGTGTTATCCTTATGTTAACAACTGTGTCAATGTTTATTATTATTTTTTTTTTTAATCGGGTTTTGTGATAGAGGAACACGTATGTAGATATAAATTACATTTTTATTTTCATCTCTTAATTACTGAAAAAAAAATAACTTTTTATTTTATCGCTTTTCAAAATTTTCAAAATAATCATTTTGTAAAATAAAACGTTTTAAACGTTTTAATATGACATTGTATTTATATCCGATTAATAGTTTCTCAGTAATAACGTTATAACGGCATATAACGGCCTCAATGTAAAAAAAGTATAGACATGAAAACGATATTAATATTCAATAGAAGACAAGGAATTGCCGTGCTGATTGTGATTCATTATCACATAATGTGTTCTTTTGTTTGAAATTTCAAATCCAATTCTATTGCATTTGACAAATGTTTTACGGGTTTACTAATATATTCGTTGATCCCAAAGGGAACGGTTAAATTTAGTGTTTGGTATTTTTTATTTATAATCTTTTCTTATGTAAATTGTTTTATTTTATTTTTGGTCTAAATGGTCTATCACTTATAATATTTTTATCAGAGATATTGAGTATTTTAGCCTTTCTTGAACCATTTTAAACTATAAACACGTCCCCATTTTGCATTTAGTGATATACTGTTTACTTATTTCTAATATTGGCGAATCGAAAGTACTCATTTTCCAAGATTTGTTCGTCAGACAAGCAAATCTTGTTTGATATAGATTATTAAAATCAAATTTGTGAATCTATTTTGATTCACCGAAGTTCAAATATAATTCTTAATTTTTCACATTGCTGAAAATGATATATTGAATGTTTTGGAAGGGCTAAGGCCTATAAAGCCTACCCACTAAATAATTGCACCTATGAGTAGTACTACTAATAGGTTTTAGATTTTAACTTGTATATATTTGCACGAAACCCTAGTTATATTTTTATATTATAATTATTAGTTATTACTGTATTCTAATTTAAATTATTATACAGGGTGATCAACACAACGAAAGGCACTCGTTTTTTCGGAAAATATAAACTTTTTTCGGAATTTGATTTTTGGGAAATTTAAGAAACAGGTAGCTTTAAAATATCACGTTACCAGCGGTGTGTGCAGAAAGAAAGAAGTAAGTGTTAATTCCTCCTATTGGCTTCAAAATATAAAAGAATTAGTATTTTTATTGAAATATAAATATTTTAGAAAATTTAGAAGAAAAGGTAAGGTTAGGTTTATTTATTGATTGGAAATAAAAAAATTGGATCCGAATTTTAAATTCTCATATCTGTGTTGGGTAGAGAAGACGATTTTAATTTTATTTATGATTTTTATTTGGGAACACCCTCCCTTGAAAATTCCTGGCTACGCCTAGATAAGTTTCTGTTTTTTTTAATAACTTATGGCTATGGGGATAAAACCACTATGGCAGATGCCTGCTTTTGATTTTCAAATAGCGACCGATATAAAAAATTCTTTAAATAGATGCAATTTTATTTTAAATACATGTTGGTGTTGCAATTTTTAATTTCCGCTAACCCGTTTACGAGATATTTCGCTTTTGATATTTTGCCGGTAAGGGGGAGAGTATATTATAGTGTAGCACCGTTTGTGTGGTGGTGCGCCGCAGATGTTTGAACAGTACTTCACCGTATACTCAGTCCCTATCCACAATACGTCAAACGTTAGAGTGGAATATCTTTTGTTATGTCTATCACCCTGTATAGTTTTGTATTCAAAAATAATATTATACAGACTTTTTTGACTAGTTCGAGTAGATCCTTCAAAAAACCTCTGAGTTCCTCGTTCTCGATCGTGCCGTTATTATCCTGCGAACAATCCACCAAGTATTATAAAAAGCGCCATTAGAATTATTATCGTTTGGTATTTTCAAAATATAATACTCTTATAAGTATACGCGAACGCGTGATTAATACTTAAAAACTAAAATATGCTTAGTGATAAACGCGTTAATATAACGTGATGGAGCTCGAGTTCATATCCGAATATATTTTATAACGCGGCTAAAGGGATCAAACAAGCTTATTAGGCTTCATCAGAGTTTAAAACGCACTCAAAGTCATAAATTATAGTGATGGTAAAATTAACACTTTGGACTATAGTATATTTATTTATTTATAGGAAAATATACGGAATTGACCCAATTTAGATGCAGTACATTAAACAAATTAATTGATTAAAAATAAACATTCAAAAGACAATAAACATAATATAGTAACACATAGCAGTACAGAAAAGTTATAATAATAATAGAAATAAAATTAAAAATTAAACAAGGAATGATGGGTCCTCGTTGGTCAGTTTCATTATCATATTATGCAAAGGATTATGTTTTAAATAACGAGTAGGATAAATAGGGATAGAAAAGGAATAGAAACGCCGAAGGTTTCGCGAAGAGACAAGAAAATTGACGTTTCTAACAACACAAGAGCATTGATTTCCGTCGCAGCGATTAATTGTATTAATTATTTGTTAAAATAACGATGTACGATAAGTCAAAACGAATAATTATTGCGTGTGGGAAGAGAGTGATTTTTAATACCTGTACGTTTTTATTTGACAGTATTATGATAATAATGTAAAAAAAAAAAAAATTGTTAAAAAGTATATTATTACGTTTATTATTAATATTTATATGCGAAGTTTTTAAAACAATTTAACCATAAAGTATATACAGAGTGATAATTTATACAAAATATTTAAAAGGACGTATTGTCATTTGGCGTGGGCAAAAACATCTCGGGCTATTGACTTAGTTCAGAAACCAAATTTTTACCATAAATAAAGAGACATTTTTTTGTTCATCGTTGTTTTTAGTTTTTCGGTAGTGACACCGAAAAACTACGAAATAAGTTATTCGTATTTGAAAAACTTAAAATTATCAGATTTTTAAATAATAATATTTTTTTTTTATAAATGTAATATATAAAATAAAAACCGATGTCGCATAATGCGAATTTTTCTATTTTGAAAAATTTGATTTCTTTATTAAGTCCATGGCCCGAGTAACTTTTGGCCACGAAACATGTTTTTACACAGCCGAATCACGGGTTGTAGTACATCAAAAGCACATTTCTTATATGTATTTTATGGAAGACACGTAAAAAAGAAATTCAAATTTAATTTATTTGTCACGTATAAATCATATACGCTATATATTATACAACGATCTTGCGCAATTTGTTACGATTTATTAAAAATGTGTAGACGCGGACATTTGTACACAGTTATTTCTGGAACTGCAGTCCGGAATAGGATACTGTTCCGGAAATAATTTATAAATAATACATAATATAATATAATGCAAGCGTCTCTCGTTGTCATAAAATTCAATTTATAGATCATATCCGCTGTACACAACAAGATGATTCCAGAGTTGTTTGTATGTAGGAAAGTGTGTAATTAATTTTGAAATTAATCGGATTTAGAGAAAAAAAAAAAAAAAAAAAATCATGTTTCTTTTGTGTTTGTTTTCCTGAAATCTGTGAAAGAAGTGATCCGAATATATGAGTAAAAATAAAAAGGTCACAATTCGAAGTTCAAACATATTTGTCGGCAATTTGAAACAAAATCCTCCTCCTTTTCTGTGATTTTTTTATTTAATTGAATACAATGTTTTGCGTATTAGGACAAACTATCGTCAAAATTATTGAATTTCCATATCAAATAATTGAACGTATAGCTCGCGATTTACCAACGAAACGAATGGTTCGAAATATAATAGTTTATAATATATCGTCGCTTATAATTTAACATCACGTGCCTAAACATTTGACGAAATGCTTAGGTTATCGATATTAATAAAACAACTATTTCTGAAAACGTTTTGTTCCATAACTAAATATTTAGTTAGGACTCGTGGTTATACCGTAAATAACGAAAACAATAACACCAATTGCATCAAAACCTCGTATAAACATAACGTATATCAGCCAATAACACGCGTGACACGCAATAGTTTGCATTGCGAAGAACAAATATGTTATTAGTGCAAAACGTATTAATTAAATTTAACCAGTATTTTAATTTAGTGAGGTTAAATCAGTTACGTAACGTTTTTTTTTATCGTATTTTATTAAAACTTTATAAACACTGAGATCTAAGCAAAGGTCTACTATAGTATTCGCAGTGTATATATTACACATACTTTCAACAATTTTTCATAATATATTATTTTAAAAGTACATTTCTATCTAAATAACTCTACTTTTATATATTAGGCTTAGCCATGTAAGGTACGATCTCAACATTCCCATATAATGTTTATATAATATATCTACGAAATACCCTGCTTTTGGTCAGGCTTATTTCGCCTTTATCCCCACATACCATATATGATGTAGGTGCTATTCAAGGGGTGCGATTGTCGGTGAGTCCGCACCGGCGAGCTGGTGCGGCGTGCCTGGGTCGCTTGCGGGCCACCAGCACCGGACCATCGCTGGCCCGTACTTTTTTGACTCGCGAGTACGACTGATAGTATGGTACCCTCACGTCTCACTGGGACAGTGATTTGTCTACTATTTTGGGCCTGTCCCACAACCACCATGTTAGGCCCCCCGACTTTGGGGGCATTAAGTCCGGAGCGGCTGGGCTGGTTAGGTACCGACTGGGTCTTAAGTTGACGTCGGTTGGTCAACCCGGGGCCAAGACCTTACCAATATTCTAATTTCCCGAGCCGGCTAAGCCTTAACATGCATATCTATAATATGCTACCCTATATTTGCGAACACGTGTAAAACAACAAATCGTCTATTATTTTAGAAAATAGTTTTAAAAACATTATCGTGTATATAACCAACAGGAATAGAAGAAAAAAAACCAAATATAAAATTTCAGTTTCAAATTATTTATCGACCAAAAAAAAAAAAAGATTTAAACAAATAAAAATGGAAAAACGATTTGATGTATGGTAATAATATTAGGGCTCAAATTTTATTGATTTTGTAATATTTTGTTAAGAAATAGAATTTTTCGCCAGAGACATAATTTGTAAAGCAAATTTTTTCCGATGATATGGTATTTATTTTACGTGAAATTTTTTTTAAACTAAATATTTAAATTTAAATACATTTTATGTGTAAAAATTCAAACTTCATATTTTTAAGAACTCGGGTATCTAATCGTATGAAATGATAAACGAAACGGCAGTAATTATTTCGCGCTCAACAAAATTCAGATTCGGTTTTAATTTAATGATGTGCATTATAGTAACAATTAACAAATCGCTGATTTTTTTTTCGGTGGGAAATATTTCCGAAGTCAGTTTTCACCGATAATTTATAAAATATATCATTATGCCTATTTATAATATAATATGTTTGATGTTTCGTTTCAAATGCACATTCAAAATAAATGTCCGGTATTTACTCATCATATTCGCGTAAATATTTTTAATTTACATTTTTGGGTAAACCGAATAATTGTTTGTACAAAATATTCTTTGTTAATTTAATTATAAAAGTTTTAATGAAATTATTCGAAAGTTCCAACGAAACTATATACAGTGAGGCGAGCGAGTGAGGTATATATAAAATATCATATTTTTTTATGTCTGTACATTTTTATTTTATTTTACCATACGTAGGCTAAACTAATTACGGGTGTGTTTTTATATGGTATTTTATAATTAAAATTGTCAACAAAAATATTGTTAGTTGACGATGGCCAATGTGAGATACAGCGATGAAAATGAATTCTGCGTGTTTGAAAGGAATATTTTTAGTTTCTTATAAGAAGCCATCGGAATATTAAGAGATTATATAGGCTGTCCCACGAAGATATTCCCCTCGAATATCTCCGGAGATAATAAAGAAAATCAAATTCTGTTTTTTTTTTCTTTATATTACTAACCAGGATGACTAGAAATATTTATTTTTGAATGCAATTTTTTTTTTAGTAAAAAAAAGTAACTTTTTATTTTATTATTTTCGGAAAATGTTAAGATATTAATTTTGTAGAGTTTATTTTTCTGAACGTTTTAATGTATCACACATTTATATCCGATGAATATTTTCTAAGTAACAGTCGTTTTAAATTCTACTAATCCGTGTGAAAACCGATGTTATCTACTATCTAGGGAATAACATAACCGCGTTACGCGATAACATAGATTTTTACGCATATGCAAGAGGTAAATCTCCGTGGAACAGCCTGTGTAGTGGGTAGTGCACGTCTGGTGAAGCCAAACAATACATTACTTCGTGCGGTGCAAGAAAGGAAACCGACTGTAGGGAAAAGTTCTGTTGGGAAATTCTTGGAAGAATGAATTGAATGAGGCGGGAAGACGTAGTCAAGAAAGACGTGGATAATTTATAGGAGTGAAATTAGATTTTAAAACACGATGTTGGATAGAGAAGGCTAGAAATTGTTTGTATGAGGGTAAGATCCTAGAGGTATCGTAGTTGTACTTCGATGACGGACGACGAAGAGAAAAAATTAAAATCATAATAAATAAATCAAACTTTAATAATTGTGTATTATTATTGATCGGACGTGCGCGCGTCGATTTGGTAAAAAAAAAAAAGAAGAAATATCTTCAGTCATCTTAAAAGCTAAGGTGCCGCGCGGTATACTTACTCGGTCGTACAGCGAAAACACTCTCTCGATGTCGTCCTTAGTCAGCTTTGTAGCTCCCTGGAAATCGATAAATACGATCATTATTATATATTTGCAAAGTATTTTAATTAAGCTTTCGGGTCAATTAAAATAACGCACAACTACGTATATGGGTATAACTATTGTAAATGTATATTATGTATCAGTGGCGGCTCGTGAACTTACTGCCGCGAGTGGCGACAAGGCGGTATCTTGACCAATCTTGACCACGGTGGCGGCGAGGCGAATATTTTTTAAATAACAAGAGCATATGATGATGTTCATATAGTTTATACACGGAGAGACAAGTATTATATAGGTATACGCTATCAGAATATTAGAAAACAAGGCGTTGTTATAACATTAATTATTTTGTGCACACAGGGTATCCCTCCGTGTAAAATACCGAATAAAAGAATACTTGTAAAAAAAAAAAAAACAATTATAATAAACACTGTTTACGACGCGGCGAAAAAGTATTATTTTTTTATGAAAATTCTTCTCAATGTTTCTATGTGTATATTATTGCATCATTTTTTTACACTACACTTATGTTGAGTGTATAACCATTATATAAAGCCAGGTTTTTTTTAGAGTTTCAGTGGCTACAAAAAAAAAAAAAAAAGTGACTGTGCAATTAACCGAACAGAATAATCCGACGGCATTAACAAAAGAGATCTTTTTAAATGGAAATTATTGTTATTATTATTATTTTTATAATATTGCTATGACATTTTGCGGTGACGTTGGTGCCAGACGCATTTTCACGGAGAAGCTGCAATATAATAATTATTATTCAAAGTGCAGTACCAATTCGTCACAGACGTTTTGTTTGTGTGTGTGTATGTGTGTGCATGTTAATATTTCTCTCAGTTTGGAACGTTTTTTATTCTGCGTTTTTTTTTTTTTTTATTATAAGCCTATTGCCATTACTTATAATTGTCTTTGGAACGTTTTTTTACAACTATAATGTAATTATACAATTTATTTCAATCGTAAAAAGACGAAAAATCGTGCATTGTCCTTAAATTGTGTTTTTGAGTTTGCGTAGATCGAATTGAAGTGGTAAAATGGAAAAATGAAATTTCGTGAAAAACTCCGTTTACCTCGCGCTGGCTGACATTTTTTCGAATAAAAATATTATATGTACTTTTTATATTTGAGCCGTCAAAATTCATGACCGTTTCAATTATTATTTTAACTGTCCAGCCCGGTGAGGTGTGGTGTTGCGCTATGCAAATTTAATGTCTATAACCCCTTTTTTTTCGATCCGTTTGAAAATAGATTGTTTAAAAAATCTTTTTGAAAACCGAATTTAATAGAAATAAAACAAAAGAAATGTAATTTAGCGCATGTTTTCCCATTACCACCCCAATTCTATCACGGTTAATAACTATTGTCCGTGACCAATTAAATGAATTAGGTAACCTAGTTACTTCTCCAACTTCTTACTCGAGCTCATGTATAGCTCACAGGAAGTAGATAAACCGAATTATGCAGTGTGCAATGGTAACAGTTAGCAAGTGTTGTTTGTTAAGAGGGTTATTTAAATTTGAAAAAGAAAAATATGTGATCGCCTTGCAGTGTGCACAGCGTTATAAGTTTTGCGGTGTTCGCCCGAATAACCATACCGGCACAAAACGAGATAACTAGCTGCCCACAGTTTAGCCAATCACGGTGTTTTATCAACACGCGTAATCACGGCGCAGGAGTAGCCTTTACACGCGTTCGTTAAAAACAATTGCTCGTGTACACTCGAACAATAAATAATATATACAGTGTGAAACCATCAGGGTCGCGTCGCGTCGTCTAGTCCTATCGAGGATATTATTCGGATATATATATATAATAATAATAATATACGACAAAAGGCTTTTGTTTCGACGAAACTATAGTTGAGTGTATAGTCATGGGTTTGCGTAGAGCTTCACGTATAATATATATATCTATATATACACATACATACATACATACATACATACGATGTTCTAACTGTGTTTAGAGTATATACTTAGTTTATATAAATCTCTATTGTGTGTTTAATCCATTGTCATCGTAAATCCACTCTCTCTTTCTGGTATAAGTGCAGTTCACTTATACTAGAACTTTATACTTATACCTGTTATCGCACGCACCTGTCTGTATCAAAGCAACTATATTTGTGTTCTATGTATAGATCAGTATGGTGCACCCGGAATTGTTCAAGTAGAGGAGAGAAACTTAAAGGATTATAATATCATCCGGTAACGTGCAACGGACACCGTTTTCGAGGGTGTGGGAGGGGGAGAAATATTAAATATCTTATTACTATGCAATATTTGATGAACAAAAAAAAAAACACTATACGAATACAATAAGTTTTAATTATATCGGAGTATGAATTTTTGTATTTCAAAAATCTATATTTCTTCTTTTTTTTTTACTGCTAAGAAAAATATCATTTGACTCCATCGAGTTTTTAACCGGCGATTTACATATTGTTTGATAAATGAGCTTCAGAATAAATAATGTGTAACTGATAACGTTGAAGAATGGAAACGAAAATTGAACATTCATTACATTAAAACAAAAAATTGCTTGTTGGAGAAAGATCCCTGTTATCATCCCTCCTCCCTCAGGTACGATGAGGATGTCATCACAAATCAATATCTGCTTTTTCATTCCAGGTTCATTAAACAATTTAAATGAATGCATAGATTTATATATCTAACAACTGCAGTGTTCAGATTCTGGATCCAAGACAACTGTATTTTTTTTTTAGACAGTATATTATTATGACATTTCGTTTTTTCAAAAAAAAATATCTAGTATTTGGAAGTTAGCTACGCTAAAGAAAATTCGTATGTCAAAAATTATGTTTTCAAATAATATTTGTCAACATATATTGGACAAATATCGATAAATGTGTTGAAAATTGATGAAAACAATTTGTTTAAATTTAATATAAGTAGGGACCTAGGTGATGATGGGAAATAAAAACATTTTCTTAAACTGCAAATGGATTTCAACGTCGTATAATACATGATATAGTTTATATACGTGGTTAAATCTTTGGCGAAACCGTGGGAATAATTATATTACCATACTATATTTACTATAGAGTACATTTTCCGATTCGGTATACGAAAAACACAGAGAAAAATGTAGAATAAGATGAGGATATTGTACGTGTTTTATATGGACAAATTAATCTATAGATAAAATATTGTTTAAATTGTAATTAGTATAAAATTAGTACATATTTTATTATTAGAAATAATAGATAAAACAACAAGTTTGTATTAATATACCATATAAATTAATTACTTTTTACTTTTCAGCGTAATCGTACGACTTTTTTGAAATTTATGACGTGTACCTATCATATTTTAGTATTTTGACAGGTCACCAAAAAAAAAAAAAAAAAATGTTTTAATCTATCGAAGCCAAATATTTATTTTTATTAAATCCACAGATAATTAAAATTATTGTGTAGGTGTCTTTTATCGTCGTCCAGACAAAATTACATTCTGCCCTGCGATCAGTCTTTTTTAACATATTTTGTCTTTATATACGTCAATATTATCAACGAAACGTGCGTCTATATATCAAGGACAAAAACAAAAAAAAAAAAAAAAAAAAAAAACCCTCGGAGAGACGAAAGTGCATATTATTATATTATAATGTATACAGATATAGGTTACTACACGTACCTATGTGTAGTAAAAACAGTGATGGTAGAATTTCGGATATAATAATTCGGTAGGTACCGCGCCCATTATTATACTTACGACCGGTAAGTATACAATAAATATCATTTGCCTATATATTGTTGTTCTATTCGTCGTTATCGTTGTCGACGCCATTTTGTTCGCCGGCGGAAACTGAATAAGCGAACGCGTATACCTATTATAAATAAATGGACTTGGCCCCGCGATTTCGTTTTATCCTTTAGATAGTATTAGGGTATTATGTTGGTGTTCTTTATTTATATTTATTGTTAACACGCGATTACCAGGAGGATAGAATTTTGTCGATTTCTTATTTTCTCCCTCTCTCTATTTTTCTCTCTTTCTCTCTCTTTTGCTTTCTGAGTTTTTATATTTTAAGGACATAGCTGATAGGCAGGGTGGGTATTATCGAAAATAAAGTCTTACTTTGAACACTTGACGGCACAAAAAGTTTTCCTTGACTGGCAGCAACCTTTGAGATACAGACAGATAGACAGAAAAAAAAGAAAAAAAAGTAAGATTAATTTTCGGCAAACATTGCGCGATCGAATCCAAAAATCTTCGTTATAGTTATCACGATGATGGCTCTGGCATTATTTAATTTATCAAGCCCTCGTACCGTGTAGGTAAGTGTATACTCACTTGGCCATCTCGGAAAGCTGCAACTTTCCATCCTTGTTTGCGTCGAACACTTGCAACTAAAAAAAAAAAAAAATAATATAAATTATATAACATCTATAACATTATAATATGTTTTCGATTTTTCATTACTCACCATAGTATCGGTGTATTCGATGAGTTTGTCTTCGGACACGTCGTTAATTTTTTTCGCCTCTTTCAACAAATCTCTTAAGAAATTCTGAAAGATACACACATTTAATATAAAATTCTGATAAAATATAATAGAGTATATGTTATGAAGATGAATTTATTTTCGTTTTTCCCCTTAAACTATTAAAGGGAAAAGATGGGTGATGTATTTTGTGGGGATATAACCCACAGTTTAGTTAGTGTCGACTACATAATAATATTATGTAGTTACTCATAGTTTTACAACGTCAAAATTGTTTAAACATCGTTTTGAGTAATTGAATATCTCAAAGATTACATTTGTGTTGACATAATATATTATATGAAGACAAAATAGGTACTCATGATACTATGTACTCCGACAACTGCAGTAATTTACACTAAAAGTTTACTGACATAGATTAAAATAAAAAGTCACCTATATAATATTATACCACGATACATAATATTTAGTAGCTAACTGTAATCCCATAAGGTATTATTATTTTTTGCAGTCTCAGTGGTGTTTTTTATTCGTACGAAACGCTTGTGATTATTTATGTTAATCTGTCGATAATATCTGTGCTTAAAACTTAAAAGGTATAGGTACTCGAGATATAGTAAATTTGAAACTTATTATGATGGACGTTTAAGAAATATAATATACACGTATATATATATACCATGTAATAGCAAATTGGTAAAGATTTTATAATCGGTAGTTATAACTATAGTTGGTACTTTTACTACGCGAAAACAAAAAAAAATAAATTATCGCGCGTTCGAAAAATGAATTCGAAAGTTTAAGGTTTCCAACGAGTAGGTTTATATCAATACTAAGATACTGAGATAACACAATAGTTTTTTTTCTGAAATTTAAAACTGTGGCGGCTATCCTGAAAAAGAAAATTTACTGTTGAGGATGTTTCTGCAGAGGACATTCATAAGATGTAGAATATAAAAATATGTATTTAGTATAAGACTAGAAAACACAACGCAAAGACATTCATTATCAAGTTTCGTCTCTTTTTCATATTTATTTTTTTTCCACACGTACGTCGATAATACGTTTTTGTGTTAACTTGTACAATATACATTATACATACACGGGACCGAGCCGTTTTTTTTTTTGTTTCGTACAAAGTTAACAATAATAATAATTATCATATACGAATATAGTTTTAAATTATAGAAACGCGTATTATGTTAAAATAATTATTACTTACGGGGTAAAAGCTAATTAAAAACAAAATATAGTTTATAACCGTGTTTGTGTCAAACTGTCAAACTTTCTTATACTTTCACTTACTGCGTAAAATAAACAAGTTGAGTAATAAATAATATGGTTAATTAATTATTAAAAAAAAACACAACCTTTTGTGGTAAGCACATAATCTCTAATCATTAAAATATTGTATTCGATTTGGCAAACACCAATAAAATACACACCGTACAATTGCGTATTTGCGCTTATGGTTCATGCATTTGTTTTTTCCAGGCCGCACGACCTTTACTTTTGCTGTTGGAAAATAATAATTATTATATGATTTTCGTACGTGACAGTGTTCATTGTAATATCAAAGGAGAGGGCAAGGTTAGGTTAGGTTAGTAGGTTTATAGTTGAAAAAGCTACGCGCGCTTGAAAAATATGTTTTACATATAATAATATAATATTATAGTTTCTGGGGATGTTTTTTATGATTAATTGTGCATGTGAAGAGCCAAAATAACATCTTATTAACAATTGTCTGTGTCTGTCTAACGGACCCAATAGCAAAAATAATATTTTTTTCGTATTTACATAGATCCAACAGTACTCTGGATTTGATATAGATCTTAAACAAAAATTATTTTAGCTAGTCGAAAACGAAAAATTATACTATAAAATATTGTGTTCAAAGGGAAATTTTCGATATTTATTCCCTATATAATTTATTCATACTTCAAACTTTAAAAATAATTTATTTTTTCATCTTAATAAAAATTTGTATACATAATTAATATTTAAAAAATGTCTGTATAGAAAACATAATAAATATTTTCATTTTTAATTTGGTGGAATAATTTTTATTTTTTAAATATTAATCCCACCCCACAATTAACATTTGCTCAGCAGGGTCTAAAATAGCGTATTGTAAAAAAAAAAAATTGAGTTCTTATACGAAACGGCGCTAAAGGAACACGGCTCCGGGGCCCGAAAACTGTGTGAATACGTCTCTGCACAGACAATTACTGCCTTAATATTATGTCTTGTAGACAAATTAGAGGAGATTACGGAATGGACATTGTATTGTTATTATTTCTGTCAGATTTCGCAAAAACTAATGCCACTGTATTGTGTATATTATATACATTTTAACAATCACTTTTGGACATTTCTAGCGGTTCCCTCTAGACTAAATGATCTGTAACTGAGGAATCGTAGTAGTTTTGTTGGCGCATTGAAGTGATGAAAGTTGGGTTGAATTTAACCATAGTTTTTGCGGGCCGTAGAGTATTTTATAGCTTTTTACGTCTTTATACACTATCCAAATAAAGCCAGGGGGATGCAATTTTATATACGCACGGCGTTAGTGTCAAGTATATGCTTTTTGGGAGTTAAAACTTTGAACTCTCACCATTACATAAACCCCGGTACATTTACATACGACCGAATGTCACCATTTTCTCGAGAGTAGCTCGAGTAGCTCTCGAGTGTAATAATTACAGTACAATATATTGTATACTTTAGTGTATTATTATATAGTACCTATATAACTGGTTATAATCGCTGTTTCGCAAAGAGTATTTATGTTGTACAAAATAGTTGGTGGTGTAAGACTCGACTTATTAACTGTATCGCTGATAGAGCTTTGTCGCTCAGAGGTGTTTTTTTTTATTATTATTATTAATATTTTTTTTTGCAATAGACCCGACAATATAAAATATTTTCGTCTTATGTATTTACCGCTCAAATCTCTCCGGTCGAGAGTATAATTTTTTAATAATAATTGCGCACGCTAATCGAGTATTACTAATGTGTCTGCTCACGGTTTATACGTATAAGTATATAATATAATACATAATATTATATACAATAATTAGTCAAACTTAATTGTAGGGCGGAAATAGTATTCTACGGGCAATAATTATAAATGATCGCGGTTTATAAATCTCGGGTCCCCCCGGACGTTTTCCTTCCAAATTAATCCCGCGGGACGAAAAACAATACGTACCTACCTATCTAAGCAGAAGCGCGTATTATTATAATAATATAAGAGCTATCGCGCTGGCAGTGCGGAGTATATTAAACGAAAGGGATTATTGCGGTTAAGGGGCGGGACACGGTTTGTGGATTATATTGTGTATACGTATTGGAAGGTGGTGCCGCTAGTGGTAAGTCCGAAACGGTTTCGGACCTTTGCGAGCGGCGTCGGCCGCGGGATTTAACGGCCGCCACCGAACCGGAAAATAATCGACCGGGAGATTAAAATATTAGTATTATTATTATTATTATTATTATTATTATTGCCGGTCGTGGACCTATGAATTATTTTATTTCTCGTAAAAGGCTATATTATTATCTAGTCACTGCAGCTATATGGTTCACAATGAATATAATTGTGTTGTCGCAGTGATGAAAATAGGGCGGATTTTTTTTTCTGAATTTAATAACGAGTAGGTGTATTCAGTATTCAAAGAACGCGTCGAACGCCTGTAAATAACACAAGTCTTCATATTATTATTATTATCAAACGTTCCGGCTATTTTAGATATTAGGTCGTGCGAAGAAGCTTGTGGTTTTCCAAAGACGTTTATTTATTTATTCATTTTTTTTTACTGTTCTGTGGAAAACTTTTCTACCAGAGATTTTGTTTCGATTTTCATGTGTAGCACCTTTTCTGAAAGGAAATCGGTAATTTTAATTCAATTTTTTTTAGTATTTTTCGCCAGATACACGCGAAAGAAATTGTCAAAACATTTGTATTGAAAAAGCCACTTGACGAGTTATCGATGATATTAAAACGAAGTATTATATTAATTTTTAATAGTTTCTGATAATTATAAACTGATATAAATTACAGAGAAGTTGCATTGCTTTCAAAGTGATTATTTTTTGTACACATCTTCGCGTCAAAAGAACCGAAAGAAAATCAGGTAATTATAATATTATAGAGCGATAACAAAAACCAACTGTTAATTACTAATTTTAAGTTACTCATTTAATAATTAACTAATACAGATTTCTAAATACATTTTTTTTTCAAAGGGAGACTATATTTTTCGATTTTTTTGAAATATATATAAAGATTTAATGATATGCACTGGAAAAATGAATTCCTTTATCTAAAATTGTGGAAAATATTTAATTCTATATTTTTGTATAGGCAGTGAAATAATATTTATGTTTTTATGTTTTTGATATTTTTCAGACAAAACCGCATATTCTGGCCATCGGAACTGATATTCGGAGCTTAAGGTTATTCTCTTGCGTCGAATAAATTATTTTGAATTTCCAAGCATAAATCAATCACGAGCAGTTGAATTCCTCGGATGTTCGTTAACAATTTATACGTGAATATTATTATACACGAAGATCTTATTGTTGTTGTTCTTGCTATTGTTGTTACCTATATTTTTTTTATGATGTATAAATTCGATTTTGATTGAGTCAAAACTCAAAAGTTTTTGGCGCGTCTGTAGCCGCGTAGGAATATCTGCATATGAAATATCCATTAAATACTCCCCGGGGATAAGAATATACAAAATCGAATAACTACTTTCTTGCAGCCTAGATATACTCGAGACTGCTGCGGAATTCAGATAATATTTTCACTTCGGTGGACGGAATATAAAATGTGTTTTTGTTAAGCTCCCGGCGGAAAAGCGCAGAAATACGTCTTGCAGGCGTAGAGATGAAGGAAAAAAATGACGTTTCGGATATACTTATAGTTTATTGTTGACTGTTGTTTGTATTGTATTTGCAGTGTGAAACGCATTGACAATTTGCTTAACACAATATACGCGTCTGATTTAAATTTGGTACACCTACCTTTACTGTTCAAAATGCATTATCCAAGCTTAAATAGCTTTCAACAGTAAAAAGGGCCATTGTTCACGTCAATCATTATTAATATTCTCGGTTTTTTTTTACTTGAAAACATACTTAATACAGGAAAAAGTACCATGTCTCATAGAGCAGTTCGATTATGTATTTTTTAGTTGGAGAAAGAAAAACTTCTTGCGTGGTACATTAAATTTGGAACTTGAAAACTATATTTCTAAATGCTATTATTCGATTTAGATGAAGGACAAGTTTTCATTTTTTTTTAGAACTGTTTGTCGTTTTTGATTACATATGTCTATAATCGGAGTCCCATGAGCCCTAAAAGAAATTTTTCTCTCTTCAAAAGAAAATATTATCGTTATTGAATCACTATGCGAGACATGAGAGTGTTTTCCTGTAAAGTATTTTTTAAGAAAAAAAACAATCCATCGCAGGCCACTTAATATGATTGGTCGTTAACAGTATCCAGTAACAAAGATCTATCGGAAATTTTCCAAAGTTGAATTGAACTTATCTTTGATCTTATTTGGGTTGAAATAGTCAGTTGATTTTTCGGTACACCATATCTGTGGAGACGATATATATATACACGCAGTGGTGGCTCGTCAGACGATGCAAGTGAAGCAAAGCCTTATTGACAATTTTCTTATCACAATTAATATACATATATAACGTACATGTAGATATAAACATAGGTTATTATAAATGGCACTTTTAATTAAATCTTAAAATTAATTTCGTTCAAAATTATAGTATTGATTGATTTCCGAAAAACGTGTAAATTTACCTACTGATTATTTTTAAATTTTAAAAATAATTATAAATAACCTAAAGCCTAAAATCAACAAATAATAACATTAATGATAACATCATTTCGTTTTATATTTTGATAGTATATATATCTTTATGTGTATTATTAACATTCCCTTCTTTTGTAATTTTCAAAATATTTGCATTATCACTTGCGAGGCTCACGAGTCGCCACTGGATACACGATGTCACATACGACAGAACGGTAACCGACCATGATGAAATCGCGTTTATGTTTGCACATTCCCATGGCACACCTCGCCTTGTAATACCTCTCCTAACGTATTTGTTTAGACGACATTTACGATTGTTGACGACGCCACTACTGTAACAATTGAACACGTTTTCGTTTGTACATAGCTCGCGTAGAGGGAATTTGGCGGTCTGACAGCAGTTTATATACCTAGCTCATTCAAAATGCGCGAAATGAAATCTTTTTCTCATGAGACGGAGTATAGATGAGGGAGTGACTGTTTCAATATTATATAACGGTTCGAGTATTCTGTTTTAGAAACGTTTTAGCGGGATCGAATAGTGATAAATAGATATATTTTGAAAACTATCATCATTATCATATGCGTATAGAATTCTGCACATTGCATATAAATATTTAATATTTCATTTCCATTTTAAATTGCATTATTAAACATTGTATAATTAATGTGTAATAGGAGTTTACTCCGTAAATAAATGATATTATGCTATATTAGTCATATTAGATAATAATTGTTTAAACATATTTGTTATAATTAATATTATAAATCAGTATTAGAAAAAAAAACATGTTTACCAAGTATTTATTAATCCATGAAAAAGGCTAAAAATTCGTTCAATGTTATTACGACACTGTCGGGTTTAAACCACGGATCCCTAAGTAAACCCGCCTAAAACCTTAACGTCTAACCCGGGCTATAATACCTATCAACTTAGTATCGTTTTACGACCATCGTGTAATGATGACCAATGACTACGTCATTATATACGTACAAATATATATAGACGACTTGAGCCGGTAAATTATTCGAGTATTCGAGTGTTTAGAACCAGTGTTTGTTTCGGAGGTTGTGGGTGGATGGGGGGGGGGTTGCTCCCACTCTTAAAAAAGTAATAGACAAGCGGAAAATGGTCGTGAAATATTATTAATACAAACATATAATATTATAATATTATCCAAGCTACACATGTACGGTTTAATTTATCGTCTCGTTTTCATCGACGATACTAATAATCGAGGGTACCGTGTGCGATTTTAACGAAAATAATATTAGATTTCCCGAGGCTTTTACAGGTACTCTCGTCGTCGTCGGTGATTGTATTACGCGTAAAATAAATACGGATACTTCGTGTGTATACTCGTATATAATAATGTAATAATAATTATACGGATTGTACGCGAGATTCGCAGGCGGATCCTGCGGCATCGTCGTCGTCGTCGTCTTCGTCGGCTGTATGTGACGTGCGCTGCTTATTATTATTATTATTATTATATACTGTATATTTTATCTCCGGGTTCGTTATTCTCGAGAATATAATATCGCATATGCGTGTATATTATTATAAACTTTAATATTTAATCGCGCGGGCAACTTTCGGAGACTGAATAATATTTTGCGAACCGCGGACCGAAACATCCTGCAGCGACTGTGCACACGGGTATATTATATTATTGAAATATATTTCGTCGTGGGCCTGGCACGGAATTAGTTATACTCGTGAATTACCGCGGAAACCGTTACGTTTTGTCTGCGTGTGTATATAAAGTTTGTTGCGTATACATATAGCCGCGCGGATATACCGATGGAAAACAAACTGACGCGCAATATATACTTCGGGAAAGTGTGCATCGGGTACCTCGCCGTATATGAATTATAACGTATCCGAGACGTTCGTTAGGAAAACGGGCAAAAGTTTTGAAATGAATACGAAAAAGTCGACGAAAAACCTATAAAGGCATCATATACCGCGGCTACATAAACAATTATATCGATTTAACGGTTCGTATTCGTTTTGTACGCTGCGAACGCTTTACGTGTATCGCGATGAATTATACGAGCGTTTGATTTATACATTTTAACCGGTACTTTTATGTAATATATATTGTATTAAAAAAAAAAAATAATAAAGATTTCCTTATACATAAATAAAAGAATCCTTTATATTAAAAAAACGAAGCGAAATGAGAACAGCGAGTCGCTCTTTTCCCGCAATCTACAGGCGAATCTGTTTGCGCTGCAGTTAAAAATGTGTAATTAATTTCGCGGGAAATTGCTGCGGATGTTTTTTCTTTTGCGAGTTATTTTTTTGCCCTGCTCTATATAAATTGTATTTTACGAGATAAATTAGGTTTCTATTTTTTTTTTTGTATACATTTTCTAAATAGCTAAATGTACGCTCTTTTTGAAATAAATACGTGCAAGTATTTTAACTTTTAGTATAGGTTTTTTGTTTCTGTCTTGTTTTTTCTCTTTTGATATTGACTCCGCGGGGAAGATTTTATAGAGCGGGACGACGAGATGCATATATCTCTACCAAATATATTATTCAGTCGAGACGAGCAAAAAATAAAAATAAACAGCAAACAGCAGTAGAAGAAAATGTACTTAAACTTTTATATATCCCGAAAAAGAAAATATGTGAACCTACATAAAAAATGTATGGGACTCGCCGAAATTTAGAACGCGAGTTCGGATAAACAGCAGTCGACTGTATACCGCGACTGCGGTGGCAGCGCATTTCGTACAATTAAATTTTATACGGGCAGATGATATTCAATATTTATGACACGAAGTTCATCGGGGTGAAACTTACATCTACCTGGTTACTTATCTACCTCTACAAAGTTACTGTATAATATGTTTAAGTTACTGTATATATATATACAGATTTATATTATTACAGTAAAGTTGCGATCGATATATAAGCACAGATATAAAGTCAAAAGACCACTGCACCGGTATCATCGTCGTGACCCCTTTAACTCCAAGTGGTTTTTGTTTTTCAATATAGTTCTAGGTATATATTATCATTATATTGTCGGTTTTCACGCGACGGGTGTAGTTACTATTGTCTGTGTTCTAAGGAAATTTGCGTAAAAAAGCGCGGCTTTAAGGCGTATAACAAAGCGCACGGGTGAACATTCAAGGCAACATATAAAAATAAGCTCAAAATGTATTCTAAATGAAGTTTTTGAACTTGAAATTGAAAATGAAAATTATTAGTTCATATTATTTTTTCCAGAGGAGCGGCTAGTATCTTGTCTTTCCCTTCACTTGTGAAAACACTTATAAAGAGTTTCGTATAGTACTTTATTGGACAGAAATATATAAGAAATTTAAAGCAGAAATAAAAAGGATTGAAAGAATTGAATTATGGTGCTGGAGAAGAACAGTGAAAGTTCTCTGGACAGAGAAAGTTAAAAATGAAGATGCAAACTTAAGAATGAACGAACGGAAATCAACCAGAGAAAAAAGGAAAAAATGGATAGGACATATATTATGGAGAAACAATGCATGAATAACGACAGTAATGAAAGGTGAGAGAGAGAGAAAAACTGGAAGAGTACACTGAGAACTCGATTTATAATACAGAAATCAGGGAAGACATAGGAAAAACAATTTTTAAGAAACTAAAAGTTTCTGTGGTAGATAGGGGTGAGTGTAGATCCATAAGGAACAAATTGACTGAATGATTGATAAAAATAAAATATTGTAAATTATAAAAAAACACAATAAAACTGCTGTTTATTGCTGATACATACTCTTATTCGGTTTGCTTCGGGGCCTCAGATTCTCACTTTGCCAACTAATTCACTAATAGCCGGTTACCGGTAAAAAGACGTTTTCATAAAACATACTATATATTTTTTGTTGTTTGTAAATGATTTCGTGTAAGTGCGAAATTAGTCGATTTCGAACGGTAAACGCGATGAAAAATAGCTAAGAGTATATTCTATTTAAAAGTCGATCATTCTGTTACTGTTGTTGTTACTGTCATTCATTACTGTCATTAATATAATATTATAGTAAGATGTTTTCGTAAAAATGTTAGTTTTATTTAAAAAAAATTTGCATTTCGATTAAATTATTTATTTATTTATTCATACTCTGCTATTGATGGGTTGTCTATGCGTTTCATAAGACACCCGAAGAATATTTACGTTTATTAACTTTGTAAAAGAATACATATTTAGTTTTACATATATATTGAAAACACTGACCACACTGATCACTTATTATGATTAAGAAATCCGGATTTTGCTTTCAACAATCCAAAATGTATTGTAAATCCGGATTTCAGATCACGGAATTCTGATTTCAGCTTCTAAATAAAACGATTTTAATCCGTTGAAATTTTAAAAAACATTTTAAATATTTCATATTTAAAATAAACTGAAGTATCCCTATAAGGCCCAAAATATCGTGAAGTATAAAAATTTTGAATTTTATTACCAGTAATCTGTTATTATCTATGTATACATTGAAATAGTCGGATATTTGTGATGAATCACGATCACCGAAATGTCAAGTATATATCCTTATTTTGGCCAATAAAGGAGAGTATACCTATTGCTGATTTTCATATTATCCGCGAGTATAATCACTACTCGAAAATTCGGACTTGGGCAGTAAAAAAATAAACGATAATAATAATAAAAAAAAAAAAACGTCACGATGTCGAGTGAATAAATCCCCGAAATCTTTCTGACCCGAACGGAATTTTAAAAGGGTCTGCGAAATACAATAATAATAATAATATATACAGTGTATATATTATTATTATTATACACAATATACCAGCGGAATGCAAAATCGTTAAAGTTTTTCGCGCCTCTCGGCAAAATGTTATTTTGAACTTAACGCGCGTGTTTGTTACGAATTTGTCGGTTTTTTTTTTGTGCCTCTTTTCACTCGCTAAAAAGCATTCGCGTGTCCGACATTGTATACGTTATAGTACGACGGTCGTTGTACAGTTTGATATTATACGCAGAGTTAAATAATATTCTGTTAAAAAGTTCGTCGGGGCTCTCCGCCATACTGCACGTTATTATATACGAACACAAAGTACGAACTCGTATAAAACGCCATCACACAATAAATCATAATGACAACAATATAATAATATAATATTATATTGATTATATAGCGCTGTGTTGTGTACGCACTGATAATAATAATGATATTATAATTATAATTTAAATCCTCCGGGGCTGGGACGCATAATAATAATATAATTATATACGCACGTGTAGCATAAAGTCATGTACGATGTACGAAAATGTATTATGTACTACTCGTATATAGTCGCACCGCAGCTCGTATATTAAACAAGCAAAAAAATTCGATATTTCTCACGGGCAGGCCACTGTTGTATAGGTGGGTATAGTTGGGAAGGTATACAATAGGCAATTTAATTTATATAGGTAGAGAGGTACCTTATACTGTATGCATTCAACGATCCAGAGCGATTGTGTGTTGACAACATTAATTACACCGGAAACCTTGCTGCAATCAAAATGTATATCTAGTTGGTGCGCCGAGAAGGTAATTTTTTAAAATGTTTGTCTGTTTGACACCTTAATAGAGTGAGGGTAAATCGGCAAAAATGTTGAAAACCCGGGAACACTAAAGCGATAACGGTTTTTGTAATTTTCAATTTTATTATTATTAATTTGTAATTCGGTTTAAAATACTAATCTACTAAATTGTAATCTTTTCGATATTTTTTTTTTCTTTTTGATATTTTGACATTTTGATCACTGACTTAAAAGCCAGAAGTCAACCGTTGTAGATCCGTCGCATTGTAAACAATTGCCATCAAATCGCCACGTGAGAATCGGAATACGGTCCAGCGACGGCATTGCGAAAGCTTTATATAGCTGATAAGAGTTGGTAAAGTATTGATTTTTTCTTCAAAATTATCTATTATTATTGAATTTTATGTTGGTGTGTTCTTTTCTCTTATAGAAATCCTTTGCCGAAACTTTTGTGCGATAGAAGCACGTTTTTATTTTCTGCTGAACGTCCGCACGTTTTCAGCGTCACGTCCCGAAGCTTTTATATTATTAATAAAATAATAATATTAATATTATTATCATCATCATCATTTTTCTTTTTTCTTTTTAAACTGATGAAATATACCTATCTATCAAAAACGTACGAATATCACTCGGATCTAGGAAACTACAGGTGAATCGTAATTATTCAGCTTTTTGGTTCTTTCCGAAACTGATTTCAATAAAGAAATAAAGTAATCACTTTACACATCACGACTTTATATTGATGTTGATTTGTATTGCTTTCAGATTTTGTACGACGAATTTCATGAAGAAACGCAATATTACAAAAAAAGATGTTTAGATTCTCAGCGTACAAGGAATCTATTGGTTTTATGAATGAGTACTATATTTCTGTCTGTAAACAACTTTTCGACCAGAAATCTTGTTCAAGTCGAAATATTATAAAAGATCTTTTTTGTTGCATTTGGAACTTGGTTGGTGATTAAATAATTCATTTTTTGATTTTATGACCAGTTTTTATAACAATTGGGAAAAATCGGAAAAAAACGTAGAAAGAATAGGAAAGCTTTTGGACATAATGGATTTATTATTTTTAATTTTATTTTGTTTTTTTGTTGTAATTCAGTTAAAAATATTCGTAGAGACTTGAAATGTTGACAGAAAACTTTTATTGGTCTTTTCTGAACATGCCAAAATTTTAAAAATATTCTGAATCTATTTTTAGGCATTTTAAAAGTGTTTTAGTTGTTTTACGTAGGTAGTTTTTTTTTTGGTAGATATTATGTGGATAAAATAGTTTGACCACACAGAAATGCTTAAAAGTTTAACACGGGTCTCATTTTCAGTTGTACTTGTAAAATTGTACCGTTTTATATTTGTATAATCATGTAAAGATCAAATTTGATAAAATCGTAAATATCACGGCATTTTAAAACATGTATAAATGAACTTCACTCAAAATCGTACTGATATAAATTGAATAATTTTATGTATTCTACCTTCCCAACTTTTTTAAAAATTTTTCTAATATTATATATATAGGTATACTCTGTATTCTGCATGTACCTATTACAATATTTACAATATCGAAAAAAAAAATAGATAGAAATTTGAAAAGGTGGAGTATCCACATTGAGTTATGTAATTTATATTTGTATTTTACGATGAATAATTGTTCATAAAAAAACGATTTTTTGACAAGTTCGATTAAAATCATTTTAAAATGTCACGATTTTTATGAGTTTCATAAAAATTTGATCTTTAAAGCTTATAAAACAAAATAATTGAATAATGTTCTACTTTTTTTTTAATCATCAATGACAACTTATGATATCCCTTGTGTTAAATTTTCAAGCGTTCTTCTCTGCCAAAACAATTTTATCCGTATAAACCCAACTAAAAACTCGACAATTAATAAGCCAAATATGTTTTGAAAATATTATAAGATCTAGAAAAAACTAATATTATTTTTTGAAATGTTCAAATATGTTCTACGATTATTCTCAACTGAATCACAAAAAAAAAAATAATAATAATAATAAATACATTTCTCTGTTTTTCATACATTTTCCCTAACTATTTAGAAAAATACAAGGAAAATAAAAAAAAAAAAAATTACTACCTCATAAAACTAGATAAACAAAATTGATTTCCAGAAAAAACACTACACTGGAAAATCGTATCGAGATTTCTGGTAAAAAAAGGTGTTGAATGTTAAAATAAAAAAATACATCGTATAGTAACACGCAAATACAAAACACGACCGAATGCAGTATGGGTACGTTTCCGACCTTGATATCACGATTATTTTTTCCGTCCATCGGACAACACATGATTTCCCATAACTTGACAACAATAATAATATATATCATAGTGTGTTTCTATAGAGGTAGCTTAACTGTTGTTTGCAACGTAAAACGACGAAAACGGAATCCTGGCTCTCTCTCGGGAGGAGTTTATACCTAAATGCCAAAACGTCCTGCAAACGAGCGATACGAGTGTACGATAATAATAATAATAATTATTATTATTATTATTATTATTACCTGCCATATACTGTATAATGTGAAATGATAACAGTATATTATAATATAAGATCGCGAGGAAACGACGTTCTATTACGCGACAAAATCATATTGTGCGCTGGAATGAGAATCGCAATGTGTGAATAATATTACGTTTATCTCTGCAGTGTACTATATTATTATGCAAAATAATATTTTAGTGCGTATTCGTGCATTTCAACGGTATTGCCATTGTTAATCGTTATTTCCTTCTTACAAAACCATTACAAAGATTCTCAAGAAACGAAACAGCAAACCCATGATATGAAAAGAATATAATAACCAGAGCCCCATATTGTAAAATGTAAAGGAAGAAATATCAAACGGACAAAACTGGAACTGGAGTGATTGGAGTGTATATACTTAACAGACTGAGAACAGGGTTCGTACGTGAAAAGTCAGCTCAGAAAAAATGGAATATACTGTACGAAGAAGAGAAAACTATATAACTGCGAATGCGGCGAGACTATAATGAAACGTAATATCGTTTACAATCTCCGAATGACAAAACGGCACAAGTCGTAAGTCTTACTAGAATAGGGTCTAAATGACATGAAATAAGAAGAACATATTGTTTTTAGATGAATGACAGGGCAAGTACAGACAATAATCGTATATATCATAGGGATTCGAGTTATAAATATAGAATCAGAACATAATATTCTAGTATTTAGTATCATTATGTACTAATATTCATCTTTAGGTCAGACTTTCCGTTTATTATTACACTGTTCGAGTATTATTGTTATATATATTTTTTTTTTACTGTTCCCTCTAGAACTACACAATCATGGTTCCCGTCGATATTCTTAATTTAATTATTTTAAATATAATTAATTTAGTTACATACGGTGTACTGGTAAGATCGAATTTTATGCTTAAATACAATACTTTTTTGAACATTTTGTTACAAATCTGAAAATAATTACGTTGTATTTGTCTCAATGAACACTAGATGCCAGTATCAGGACTGTATATTTATCATTAATAAATAATGAGATATTATGTTGATAACGCATTCGTACGTCAGTGGCACTGAAAAAGCTAAATATTATGTTTACCAGAAACAAATTAAAAAATATCGGTCAAATCTATTTCGCCGCTTTAGGCTTTAGTTTATCAGTATTAGTCTAACGTTAAATTCAGCTTACAAGAACTGGAATATTTGGGACGGACTTTAAATTTAATTCGACGCATTCAATTATAGTTCAAAAGGAAATTCATTGTAATGTGTGAAATTATGGAAACCGATTAAACAATTTTTATTTGTAAATTATTCATCGAATAGGTTCGATCAATATATTATTACAGGTGTCTAGGTAGGTTAATAATTTAAGGGTAGGACAAGAAATGCAGGATTACACGTTTTTCGACGTAGTTTACAATGCATGTCCCCGAGTAGATTTATCGGTTCGTCGTTTGAAGGCATGTTGTCGCGCGATGGACGAGGAAGTAGAAGTCCGTCGTGGTACGTATCGTCACCCATGTTTTTTACCTATAATATTATTGTTACACGCGAATGTGTACGTTTATAAATTTTACAACGCGCATTCAGTATACAGAGTTCAATAATATAATAGTACAATATTAGAAGTAAACGCGCAAGAAAAATGCGTATATACACAATTCACGTAACGATTTTTTTTTTTTTTTTTATGACAGACCTAGTTGTAAATTATTGTTATAATCGACAGAATGTATATATTATAATATACTAGGCAAATTACAATATAATAAGTTAGGTAAATCGACGAAACACGCGAACCGTTTTGCAATAAAATATTATTATTATTGTAAAAAGAAAAATAGAACAGAGAATGTGTGTATCAGAATGCTTTGGTGGATAAGGTGTAGTGACGAGGAAGATATAGGATAAGGATAAGTAGGTAAAATATACGTGGCTCCGATAGTCGAAAAATGATAGAAAATAAACTAAAATGTTTTGGGAATGTCATGAGGAAAGAGGAATCAGAAGCAGTAAGAATCGTAATGAAACAATATACGTACCGGAGAAAAAAGAGAAAGAGGAAGACCGAAAAAGAGTTTGTTGGATGGTGAGATATGAGGATACTCAAGAAAAGTCAGTGCATGCGAGGGGGAGTTTGGGTCAAATGGAGGTTTAGGCGGAGGATAGTTGATCCCAGGTAGTTAGGATGAAAATGAAGGAAAGGCGAAGAAGATTGTTGTCGTGGTTGCGCCACCCATTCGTGTATACGAATAGAAAATTCACTTTTATGTGTAATACGAAATTTTCGAATCGTACGAAGAAATGATGACTTTAGTGAACTATGACATTTTAATTATTGTTTTAATCATAAGTAAAATGCAAAATATTTTAAGTCAAATTTTTAAGAACACAATCAAATTGTTTTATGATTTCTAGTATTTTAAACTATAGGTATCGTTCACAACACTATCGCCGCAATAGTGATCGGCTGATCTTATCTACATAATAATTCCAAAATCGTGTAACAAACTTCAAACACACAAATCTCTGGAAAACTGGGTCGGCCGTGTTTTCTTCGGCTGCCGGAATCCGCCTCCGATTATTTTTTTGCCCGGGTTTGTTATTGCCGACGACCACGAAGCGTTCCCTCGGGACTTGTTCGTCTTTACTTAAACCACCGAAGCCTAAAAGTCACGTATAATCTTACCGCCGCGACGGTACCTGTATAATAACGTTAACGCGGCCTTACAGTAATAATGATAATAATAATATTATTATTATTATGCCGAGCGAGAATTAAATTCGCAGATACCCGAGACGATTTACGTCCGACCGACACGTCCGTTTTCGATATCGGTATATATTATGCGTATTATTATTTTGTACGCGCGCGCCCGGTTATCTCGATGACGCGGACGACGGCGAAGTGTTCCGGTCGACATAACGATAATGCTGCAGTCGATAATAATAATAATAAAAAAAAAAAAAACCAAGGGAAGAAAATCTCGAAAAAAAGAAAAATCATAAATATAAAAAGAACGACCATAATACCGTTCTATACATTATACCTCCGCTTTTCGCCCAGACCATAAAATATATAACGCGGCGTTTATTATTGCTATTATTATGTATATAATATTATATTTATTGGCCCGACGAGACCGTTTTTTCCTTTTCTTTTCAGAGAAATCCGAATGTTTTATGACGATAATAATATATTACACTTACGCAAATCCGACGACGGCAGCTTTTGTTCGGCGCTGATGATCGATATGACGTGCGCGTCAAGTTAACCCCCTCCCCTCCCAACTCGTTCGATTCGATTGAAAATGGCGTCGAACAGTCGAGAACCAATTGCAAATTTGATTAGGTTAATATTGTGAATTCTTCAATTCCTTGTAAAATCGTTTCCTTTCGCGGAGACTGACTTTAAGTAACCCCTCATCCTCCAAATTTGGTCAATCATCGTCGAAATGACGCCATTGATTGCAAATTCAGTGGATAAAATTATTATGAACGAGCATAGAGTGCAGGCCTCCTTACTATATCTTGGCAGGATTTTGACTTGAAGATTTTCTCTAATCAAAAATTTTATATAGGGACTTATTTTTATGGAATTTTATATTTAGGCGATAATTTAAAGGGGAAGTTTTTTTTTTTTGAAATACCCTTTTCATAATAATGGGAAAAGACAGAATATTTCGTAATAACGCTACTATGTGATTTTTTTTATGTCCTGTTCTTTATTATCTTTCACTATTAATATTTATGTCAAAAACCGTACAGTTTTCCTCTCTAAACACCGTGATGGATGTAATGTGATGGACATATCAGTTTTTGATTTTAGATGCCGAGCACGGAGAAAATATCAAACTTCTCGGGGTTTTTTTTTTTTTTTTATTTTTGTTCCGTATACGGTGCACGATTTTCTTTTTAAGCTGAAAGTCTATATTATGTTCTGTTCTCCGAATAAATAAAACATCAGTACATCGTGTTCGGCCGTTTACACGAACGCATGACATAAAAACGTAAAATAATTGTTGGGGAAATAAACTCGTTAGGTTCCTTTTTTTACGTGGGTTCCGGTAGTGGAAGTTTTAATTAAAACCGTACGAGCATTGCCTGCAAAAGAAACTGTGCTCGGGCATATCTGATCTCGCACACGATAATAATAACTATTATCTCGTAATACGTGTTTCTCTGACAAATTAGGCTACGGTTATATTTAAGTCGTTTTCAATCCGATCCGATTCGACCAACTCGACCAACATCTTTTATTCGATATTTGTGGCTAAGTTATTTCCGATTTCGCACCAACTTCGTGAACTTATTATCTACTCTGACATTTATTTATTAGTATATATCTACCACGTATTGATAGAGTTCACATATGCATTGGTGCTTTTTATTCAAAATGTGTTTAAGTTTCAACAGTTCAGGAAACAAATGGAATGATTTACTGGATAGTAAATATTATATTTAAATAATACAATTTTCTGTTGGATGCATAATTTATTAAATGATTTTAAAAATGGGGAATATTTTAAGATGTGTATTAAACTTCAAGAATATCCTGATAAATTTAAAGAATACTTTCGAATAAGCATAAAAACGTATGATTATTGATTATAAATTATCGATTATTTAACCCAAATAATCTAATTTTTCCTGATTTGTCGGAAGAAAATTAAATCGATTTGTTTCTCTTCCGACGCATCGAACTAGTCGGATTGTCGGATCGGAATGGAAACGGCTCTAATGTAGCCGTAACCTTATTATTACAGTCCAAAATAAAAAAACCGACGTTATGGTGTAACGAACAAATTTCGTACCAGAACACATTGGTTTTAAAATTATGTTGGTATACTCCCACAATCCCACCACTTCACTGTCGATATAATACGCCAAGAGAGGAGGTGGGAATTGGATACCCTAATGTTCCACACCGTTATATAGGTCTATTTAAATTATAGTTCGCTATAGTTTAAAATCAACGGGGTTCGGGGTTTAACACAAATACGCTGAAATAAAAATAGAAAAACGTGATTTGTCCGGAACATCGAAATTGAAAGTGGTAAGATTAATTGGATTTAAAAGTTATATTGTATGGGTATTTATTATTTTCGTTTATAGTGTCGATTTTCAGTAATTTCGGTCACCGGTATGGATTTAATAATTATTTTAATAAACAAAACTAAAATTACTACCCACTTAACAAAATTATTTATGTAAACGTAGTCGAAATGTTTTTATACGAAATTATAAGCCGTTCGTAATTATTGCGTAAATTCTCTGTCAAGAGCGGAACTACAATATTATTATTATGTGAACAAAATGGTCAAATTAAAACTTTTACATATTAAAATTAATTTGTTTTTAATATTATAATAAATTATGAAAAATGCGTTTGAATTGTTTTAGATTTGTGTCTGGCTGTAGAACTATAATAACGAAATTAAATTCTATAATTCTACGCATTTTTGCTTGAAAATTTATTTTAGATGATTTAATTTTTAAACTAATAAAACGTGTTTTTTTTTCTCTCAGAAACGTTTTTTCGTTTATTAAAAAAAGCTTTTACTTTCGCATGTTTAATTTTTCGACTGATAGCAATTAAATTTAATATTGCATTGAAATTCCCAATACTTTTCTGACAATTTGCGATTTATGTTTTTTTTTTTTTTTTAACACATTTTTGGTAAGTAAAATGTTATTTTTTTCACACTGTACATTAAAAGATGCGTATTTGTTTCCTTGTTCAATTTTATTTAAAAAATTTTTTTAGACTGTCTGCATATTTTCTAAAAAATTAGATAAAAACTACTAAGAACTAACGATACGTCGTCGTTGTTACAATTGAAAAACCCACGACCAATATTTTAATAGAATCTTTTCGGTTTATCGAGTCCCGCTCAGAATCATTTTCAAATTGCATCGGTTTGTCATTGCTTTCAGTACATAAACTATAAATTATCTCAAAACTTCCAAACTTCTCGCCCACAACAGTAATCTAATCATGTTGGTAACATGATGTTGCGAAATATGTCCATCTCTATTTCCATTAACCATATAATTTTTACTGAGAGAACTACCAGAGATAAACTGTAAAGAAGTATAAATTATCGTTCAACCCACGACGTAATTTAAGTACCTAACCTAAATATATCAAAACAATTACAGAACCAACAACAATATTT
Source organism: Cinara cedri (assembly GCA_902439185.1). Classification (NCBI taxonomy): domain Eukaryota; kingdom Metazoa; phylum Arthropoda; class Insecta; order Hemiptera; family Aphididae; genus Cinara; species Cinara cedri. The sequence goes on along the minus strand of CABPRJ010000012.1, from coordinate 68,850 downwards.
GAATATGGACTTTACTTTCTCCAAATACGATAATAATACAACTACGGGTCTAAACTCTTTCAAAACCACCGGGTAAGTACCAAGTTACGAAACTAGTATAAACAATAATATTATTGCGAACCTTTTCAAATTGCACTGTAGCCAAAACCTTTTTCCTACCTTATCAAATAATTGTCTTCAGGTCGTTTATCACTTACCTAAACACGACGTTTTTCGCCCGCGGTAATGTTATTAGACATTTATTAAAAAAGGTTATGTTTACAAGGGAACTGACTCAGAGATGGGATCAGTTTTTCTCTCGTACGCAAAATACGAAAAAGATATTTACCGAACATAACTTTAAATTTTCCATGTATTGCTTCGACCGGAGCCATCGGCTGCAACCATTTGCGATCGTTCAGTGAAACTTAATCGAAAATACCATCGATTTGTTATGCAAAACTACGTCAACTAAGTGAGAGAGGGAAAACATTTTTATTTCTTCCGTGGATTTTTCGGATTCACGTATTAACTATGTGTATAGTGACAAATAAAGTAGACGCGTCAAGAGTGAAGTTTCAAACCGATCTGAGGATAGATCAATAATTGGGTGAAAAGATGTATAAGGGAGTTTAATTTATAAATTATGTATTTTTGAGCAATTTCAAAAACAATTTTATCCATATCAAACTTAAAAAAAAAAAACTAGAAAACATCGTATTTATGACACAAAAACATGAGACTTTTTAAACATTGTACGGCCTCCTGAAATTGTCAATATGATATTAGTATTCGATGAAAGTTTTAAGTCTCTACGGTTATTTTCCATCGGTTCATAACAGCAAAAAAGAAAATCGAAAAATAAAAAAAACCTTTTAATTTCGTAAATATTGTCGTTTTTCCATCCATAGATTCCTTATCAATTTCATTTTAGAAAAAGTTCTGTATAATCTATATATTTTCTAAAACATTGAGTACGCTAGTAAATTTATAATGAAAATGTCAACGTATAGAAGAAACATGACTCCTTACTCTCACAGATAATGTTTTGAAAATTTGCAGTTTTTCGGATTTTTTTAATTTCCCCACCCCCCTCCACAATGTAGTAACGTTCTTACTCCGCGGAGATACGATATATTATTTTTAAAGACCGCGGGTTCGGATTTATTGGCTACAAGCCGAAAATGTCGATTATCGCATCTCGTAAAGTTGTCGTTTATAGCCGTCCGAGGATGTTTATCGAACCATTAGAACGGTCAGTATACGTTGTAAACAAAACTATATATTACGTAGTATTTATGATATATACTATATAGGTTAAACCTAACCTTGGATAGGTTCGTGTATACCTATGATATTAGTTAGTATTTTTATTCCTTTTAATTTTTTCGGTATCGCGCTGTAAATAAAATATATGATATCCTGACGATAACGACGGGGCGACGGAAATAATATTAAAAAAAAATGTATAACAATAATATGCTAATTAATTAATGTGTTATAGCACGCCGCGCGCTTGTTTAGGACCGACATAAATATCGTCGGTTTTCACCGGTTTACGTTTTATTACGGTAGTGTTTTTTTTTTTTTTTTTTTTTTTTTTTTTTATTTATTTACGTTTGTACACAATCCGTATATTGTTGTACCTGACCTATAATAAAAAATAAAAAAATTATGTGCACCTCAATCGACAACGCACTCGGGACATTTCGCGACCTCTTTACATATTTTATACGTATTATTATTATATATCGTGGCTCTCGTTCAGAAAATAAAAAAAAAATGCCGCTAATAAAAGCGCATGAATTTTTCTGTTCTCCGCAATGTAAAGCGAGTAAAAAACCCTGTAATAATACTATGAGAAACGGAAGACAATTGTCTAATTTCCATAAATTATACTTATACTGATTAGTTGTAATCGACAATGGTTCAAATAATAAAGAGCATCTGAGCTCGAAAAATATTCATCCATGATGGATAAATTTGATGCATGTATTAATTATAATAAAGTAAAATATTTTGGAGATGCCGATATAAAAATGATTATTTTTGTTGCATTCGTACATCGATTTAAAACATCCGACGTAAAAATTATTTTTACTATTCAATAATATTTTGTGTATTGTGGAATGTTCATGAATGAGTAATAAAGACAGAACAAATAATCAAGCTGAAGCAGCCAAAGGACGACTGAATCTCTACAAATGGGTGTACAACATTCAACATTGTGAACATTTATTACTAACCTCAGAAAGGTTCAATTAGAATGTGATATATTTTATCAAAAACTAGAAGCTGGAAATAGTCCTAGAAAAAAGGAATGTTTGATGTAGGCGAAAGAACTTTTAAAATTGTAGAGAATTACAACAAACGCAACATAGTTAGTATTTTTAAGGGGCATAGTCCGAAATATAAGTTGCTACTAAAGCCGATTGTTTTTTACTTATATTAATTATATTTATTTTTTAAATTCAAAATGTTTGTATTTTGTATGCCAAAACAGTCTCATGCCAAAACAGCCTCACGCCAAAATGGTTTACGCCAAAGTGACCGTGCCAAAACGTCCGGGTCTGACGACTAACCGTGTTTTACCCCCTAAAAATATTTCGACGAGTGCTCAAGCTTGAAGCTTGCTTCATGTACATATCGGAGGGGTGTGATTTCGGCACCGTTCGTGGTTAAAAATTATATACACGGGTTTGATTATGCGTCGTAGTTTTAGTACTCAATTCGTACGAATTTCTACGACTATGGTTTAAACTGCAGACGCGGCAGGTGGTGTGATATTCGTCAAATTGGCTCCTTTATAAAACGTTCCTTTTTCAAGTTTTTCCCCAGACGGTAAATTCAAAACTTGTTTTTCGAGGACCAGACTTTTTCCATACACATAATAATGTATTACAATCAAATCGATTTTGTTTGCTGCGGTGTTGTCGTCGACGGAGTTTTACAATATTTTTCTCGTATCGAATTTAATCGTCGATCGATTATGAAGTTTACCCGTTAACATACAATATTATATTGGCTATTGATTATATGTACCTAACCTACATTTATGTTATTAAATATATATATATATATAAATAGTTTTAAATTATTAAAACGAGTTTACATAATATAACACAAGAGTGTTATGATAAAGTTTGTATAAATATTACTATCACGACATCGACGGCTGTGGCGGTGTAATGTTACACTCGCCACACGTATCTCATACCGAAAACTATACGACGCGAACACGTTGAGCTGGTTCAGTTTTGTATAAAGACTATATTGGCTCGAATTTTGATTTTTTTTGTTGTTTTTTTTTTTTTTTTACAAATTACCGTAGACATGTTATATTGTTTACGCATCTACTGTGAGAAGACAAAATATAAACGTCGAACGCGACGTCGGGCAAGCGTATTTTTTAGACATATTTTATCGAGTGATGCCTGGTTTTCGTTACGATAAGTTCTCAAAAACATTCGGTAAATAATTTTTGTGCTTCAGTTATAAAACGACGTTGAACAAAAACAAGTTTAAATAAATATCAGAGGTCTCTGGAGCGTCATACATTCGTACGAATAATAAAAATAACACTGTATTATCATAGTATAGTTATGATATTTCTAGTGTTTTCCATCTGACTACACTAGTGTACACTAGACGCGGTCACTGTGATATACCGTCAGTGGTGTCTTAGAGGGTATACACAAATCGTAGACGTCATTCATAGCGTATACTGATAAATGATAACTGAAATATTGATAGTAATATATTTTCATTATTGCTGTGCCCGTCGCCAAAATAAAAAAAAAAAATTGTTTTCAAGTACACAAATTTAATACATACAATAATTGTCATAGATAATGAAGATATCTTTAATTTTTATTATCTATGCAAGTTATATACATATATAAATATACATCCTTAGTCCGAGCACAGAATAATGATTGGATTGCCTAGGCAATCTGAGGGTCGACTTTACCTAATCAATGATTAATCGTCAATTGGAACATTTGATCGTTTGGACTAGGACTTTGTGGAAAATATAATACAATTATAAAATATATATTTTAAGATTTATTATTTCATTGTATAAATACAAAGTTATATAATTATAGTTTTTATTTATTGGATGAGTAATTGAAAAATAGTTAATTCCACGTCTTTTGATATACGACATGAAGAAATCGAAGCATTTTTACTAACCGTATAAGTCTTTTTTGAGAAAAAAACAAATCTTTGTAAAAACTAAAAACTTTATCGTTATATTCAAAATCTAAAACAATTTTGTAGTTTTATTTGTTTTTATTATTATTTTAAGTATCGTATAAGAGTTTACATTGTAATGTATAGGAACTTTTGAAAATAGACTTTAAAAATAGATTTTATAAAAACTAAAATCAGTGTCAAACAGGTGGAAAAAATTGATGAGATTTGGGTGACCGAACATATTATATTATTAAATATTATTACTAGGTACGCGAGTTTTTTGTCCCACTGAATTTGAAAAATATTTCTCAGGTCTTGTTATTTTTTTTATTTACTATACAGAAACACGAATTATAATAATATTATTATACTTAATGTTTTTTGAAGGCGCAAAAAAAAGCGTCAAATATTTGAAACATTTTTCTAACAGAGTTATGAGTTTAACCCGACATCAAACCGAATCAAAGGAAACTATAATATTTCAAGCGAAATCAAATGTATTTTATTTTGTTTAATCGAGCGATAATTTTTAATAATCGTGTTTCCGTATTAGAATAAATATACTTTTCAAATGGATTAAAATTAAATGATATTAAAATCAACGGCAATACGATAATATAATAATATTTATTATATTACGATATTAAAATATCGTTCGATTAATGAGACCGATCGCTATTTCAGTCTGTTCGATATCAATTTAATATTAGAAACAACAAATTAATTATTTCCATTTGACGCCGTACAACGTTCTGAAATCGTCTATAAATATCGTACGTACGGAAATAAGTTAATAAATGCAAATTATATTATACACATATATATATATATATATTGTGCATTCTAATTAAATACATGTATTTCCAGTATATGCGCGTCCCTGTATAAATTACGAAATCGAATCGGAAACAATTCTGTTTCGTTGAACGTTATTGAGATTAAACGACGAGATTACTATTTACAATGAGATCGATTTAATTTGTTAGTTCGAAGTACAAAATCGTCCAATTGGGTAACGACGTCGCCGGATCGAAAATCAATTATCTTAATTGAAATTTCAGCTGAGTAGTCTGCAGCTGTGGCAATGGCACGGTTCGTATTTGCATACTTAGGTAAACTGTTGTCTTAGGATTGTACGATTAATGACTTTTATCATACACGCTGCGATGGCTCGACAAAGATATTAAATAGGTATTTTGTTCAGTTGGTAAAAATATAAGGGTAGAAAGCACATAGAACACCTCCCCAGTCAAATTTTCTTTTAGCAAAAGTACTATCAATGTAAATCAGAACAAAATTGCTGATAGAAAAGTTGTTCACAAGGAAAAAAAGATCGTAATATTTTACTAATATATTTTTTACATTTTCCCGCTTTTTTACATTTGTTGAAAAAATTTTTTAAAAAAAATCGAAAAATAACTTTTTTTAAAGTACCTCCCCAGTTAGATTTACTTTCAAAAAAAAAACTACACTTAAAATACGAGGCAAGGTTTCTGGTATAAAAGTTGTCCGCAGATAAAAAAAAAAAATAAACATCTCTGTAAAATCACAATTCGTTCCACTCAGAATCTAAAAAAAGTTTAACAAGTACCTAATATTGGTATACTTGTAATATTTAAACAAAATACTAAATTCTTACAATTTTGCGATAAAAGCTAATGGGTACACAAAAATAATAAATCTCTGTATGTAATAAAATAAAATTCCTCGTTAATAACAGGTAGTCGCCGACGGGTATATAGATGCGCGAATATTTTGTTGCGACTGCAGGGACACGAGATATGGAAATTAATTTTGTAACCGAAAGGGTATTCTAAACCGAAAATAATTCGCTACGTCGCATAAAAATGATAAAATCGTTATCCCTGCGGCTACTTCTCTAATATTCGCGTAAATTCTCGAATGTATATGATATACTAGTATATATTCAATTTGTAATAACCCCAAAGGCTGTGAGAGACGACTGACGGATAATTTTAATTAACGAATCGCGAGGTTTGAAATATAACCCGCGGTCCTTTTAAATACCGCCATTCTTTTTTTCAAACAATTTTCCGCATTAAAGGTACACATGAACGCTATTCTCAAACAATATTAATATTTAATTTCGAATTTTACGTTATGATGTAATAACTACTGTCGTTCTCAAAATTTTTCTTTATCGAAAATTATATACATATATATATATATGTTTAGTTTGACGCACGAAAACATCCTACAAATCATGAATTCACAATAAAATAATATGATTTCACCTATGGTTTTGAAATTATTATTTTGGAATTGGCGGTTGAAATAATTGTTGTTTCGCAGCACATTCCGTCCGAAAACCTCGTTAATAGTATCTGATCGTTCACGTCATCGCGTCCCTCGTAACAATATCCCTGTGAAATAGTTTAGCGTAACTCTCGGCGTTTTAATCGCGATTCGGTTTATTCCGAGACATTTAATAAAATATTACGATTTGATTTCAGGCACGATCGCGATATCCAATAGGACATTTTCGATTTCCTATTGTCCTTGTGCATATTTTATATTGGTAATAATTCTTTTTTAATTAAAATTATTTAGGTATTTTAACTTAGCCTTTACCGTTAATTTTTTTTTTTGTTTATAATATCAATATGTTTTCCGACCAGACTTTTCTTTGTGTACCGCATTTCAAAGAAACAAAATTGTTATATTTACTATTAATAATGTGAGACCTGACCGCTAAGAAAAATGTTCCTGTGAAACTCGAACAATTGGTGTAGAAGCGAAAAAATAACTAGAGACTATTGAAATGTGATGTTATTGAAAAACGTGTTGGATTAAATGGACAGAAAAAAATAACAAATGAAAAATTACTGAACAGAACAAAAGAAAAACGAGAACTTTGCCACAGTATAAGAGTCAGAAGGGACAACATAAAAGGAAATCTACTGCGTTGCTATAGCTCAACAAAATATATCATTAAAAGGTGATATCGGAAGAGGAAAAAATCTTGATAGATATGATGATCACATGGATAAGGATATTGTAGTGAGCTTGATATAACGGTACGGTACAATACTATAATATGACAGAAGGAATTTTCTGACAACGACTGTTCAGTGTTCAGTGATATTTAGGTTTGAAGTAAATAAAGAACACTTAATGAAATTAGAAGTTATACTTTATTTACTGAGTTATAGTAGCCCGATGGATCGTTGAAAACGATTCCAACGGTTTTTCTGCCGTTCTAAGATTTATTCATCAAGTTATTTCTGAGAAATAAAAACCAAGTCTAGTTTGTGTAGGTAACCGAAAATGTACAACAGGATGGTTCTTATATAGTTTTTATTTTAAATTTCACGTTGGACATCAATTAGTTTTAAATATTTACTATTTTAAATTTCCCTAAAATTTTAGAAATTTATTTCAGTTCCTTCGTCTCCCTGTATTCATGTTTAATTAATCATTAAATCAAAAAAAAAAAAATCACAATTCGACACAAGTCCTGAGTGCAGTGTACTAGCACGCTATAGCGGTTTAGAGTTTTATGCAAATCGAATCCATACGTTAAAAAGAAAAGACATTTGGAGAAAAAATGTCGTATGAAGTATTGCTCTAATTGATATTTATATGCAGTATTTCACCCACAAAAAACAAAATTAATTGTATAATTTAATTGTATTTCATACAAATCGGTTTATATCGTTTTAACATTTTTAAATTCATTCGAATATTTACCGTGACTTGTATTTTTTATAGTCAATTGAGATACTGGGTGAGGTTAAATCTATATTAAATCTGTATATTTTCTTATTATGAATGCAAATTTAACGTAGAAACAGGGAGATGAAAGGAATGAAACAAAGATCCAAAACAATTAGACAAATTGTTCAAAATTTCGAACCGAATGACGACTAACCAACTTTATATCCTATTTAAGGACCACTCTAACGTGCAAAGATTCGAGAGTGTGGCTTCACGTAAAGTGTTATGAACCGCGTGTTTTCCACTTGGGTCTACACCTTAGTATAAAATACGGATTTCCGAAAGCAAGTTTTTCCAGGTCTTGAAGTGCGACTCATATTACATATTATTATAGTTCTTCTCAGAAACAGTGATTTCCAAAAGCACTTAAAATTAATATAGATTTAGAGAATGATTATAGAATTACGAAATAAAACGTTGATAAGTAGTTTTAATATCTAAATTCGCAGGTGTCTTCTCCGAGGAAACCAAGATAAAGTAAAAAAAAATTTTAAAAAATAGAAATAGTAGAAATAGTAGAGTACTACAATAATTAAAAGGTGTTGAAGGAATGAATTTACAAAAAAAAACACGGAAAACTGCAGTCAAACCAATTGAAACAATGTATAACCCGTTAAATTATGTTCAATAATAAAAAATATTTTTTATTTCGATATTTCAATCACTTAATTTTTTAATTCTCGCATAAGACGCTTTCCCGCTTAAGATACTCTAGAAAGCTGATCCCTTAACGAGCGTCTTAAGCAAATTTTAATGTATATGATAGGTACTTTATCTTAAATTGTTACCTTTAAAACTTATCTTTTTAATTCTTTAGCGATATTTTATGTATAAATACAACATAGTCTCTCTAATTTATACTAACAAAATGAGTTTCTAAAATATCGTAAATCGGTAATACAGGTATCTACAACTACCTCTTTTATTTTATTATATTACCTAATATTTTTGTAGAGAAATAATCCTTTCAGGAATTAAAAATGTATAAAATTCGAAATAATAATAACAGTAAAAGAGAAAAACATTTTATGATAGTTGTAATGATAATATAAATATAAATATAATAATAAATATAAATATTATATTATAAATTTATAACACTGATGGTGAAATTTCTTGGATACGGTTTTTTTTTTTTTTTTTTTACAAAACCAAAGTTATGCATTATCATATTTATGTATCGGGACTTTTGAAAAGTTTCGTTTGGACGAACGATAGAAGATGGACAAAAAAAAAAACCATTAAACTTTGCGCATAAATTAAATTTATGTTTTCTTGCGCGATGTAATAGTCGTCGTATATTACCTAGGCACACTCGTATATATTATCGCTGCAATGACGCGGCCCGGGCGAAATTTTGGACGGAATTTCGGTCACTTGCGGTTTCTTTTCGCGTAAATAGGAATTAACGTAACGGTCGGGCGACCGCCCGGGGAAATACATAAAGCCAACTCGCCGTTCCTTGGATGCCAAAAACCGTATAATTGTCGTAAACGACGACGACGGTCGGCTGCGATCCAAGTTTGTAAAACCGAAAACCGTCCGAAACCGCCACCCCGTCGTCGTTGCGACTCGTGAAAAGCGTCGAAATTCTTATAATATATTTTATTGTTTTATGTGGTTTTTTTTGTTAATTAAACTATGGTCGAAAATATTGCGTTCGCGTCCGCAGTGGGACACGCGCATTAATTAATATTTTCGTCACGAGTGCAATGTAATATGCGCGTGTGCGTATACTGTATTATTTATTATAATTTCGTTTAAATAATAATTATTGCTGTGCGACGGTTTCTTTATTGATGCGTTGTATTAAAAGAGGTGGGTCCCTAAAATACCTGTACTGTATACAGGTATATTATGCAGCAGTCTGAGTCGGGTCGACGACAATGACGCGTCCTCGGTCGGCGGTTGCGGCGGTGCTCCAGGTTCCTTATTATGTATTAAATTTTGATTAAAACGTCACCGCTGCTGCAACCGTCTTTCGATAATCATAATAATAATCATTAGCGAAACAAACGCAGTAGCCGAATCGAAAATGTTATTATAATATCATATAAATAATTTACATGAAAAACAAAAAACGACGATGACTTAAATACATAAAAAAAAAAATGTTTAAAAAATAACGCGAAAGTACACGCGTACTATATACGCCTATATACGACTAATTGAATTTAGATTCAGAGCAAGGGGATCTAACGGTTTTATTATGATGAATTTTTATTTTATTTTTTGTGTCTGAGCGAATTTTCTACCGGAAATTTGCTCCGATCGAAAAAATGACTATAGACCATTTTCTTGTTCCATTATGGATCTATAGTTGGTGCAACGAAAAGTAAATTTTTTTAAATTTTTTATTGTGATTTAATTAAAAATATTATCAGACTTAAAATGTTGAAAGAAAACTTGTATTTAACAAGAGGTTTATTATAAGTGGTACTTAGTGAGCGGTAAAAAAAAAATTTGAACGTAAGGTAGTATTTTTTTATGGCATTTCAAAACATGTATAACTGAACTTCACTCGGAATTGTTCATTAGCAATTGTTTATCGTTGTTTACAGAATGATATAAATTAATAACTTAATATATTTTACCTTTAACACTTCCCACCTTCAACAGTGGCACACCCGTCATCAATATCAGCTGCTTTTTTTTTTTAAGTTATATACTAAATAATGATCGTAAAATAATATTTAAATATTATTACATAATAGACGTGACACGATGTCCTTTTAGCGGATTATTAAGGAGTTAATAAGGCCAGAAGAAGGAAAAACAGTATATTATTATATTTTGTATCAGCTTAATTTAAAAAATATATAATATTAATACTTTAATGTATTTACCTTTAGCTCATCGGCTTCGATGTAACCGCTTCCGTCCGTGTCGTATTCCCTCCATATCTGCGTAAAGCCAAATATTACTATTATTGTATTATTCGTATAGAAATATATATAAACGCGTGTTTTAAGAGGATACGAGTGTATTAGCATTTTTGAATATAAAATCCTCGAGTAGAAAAATCGTTTTGACAGTTTATATTATGTATAATTTAGAGTGATTTAGAGGTCTTCTTCCCTCTAGTTTTCTCCGAAAAAGAAAATCCAAGGAAACCAGAGATAGGAAAAGATCAAGGCAGAAGTAATTTATGTAACAAATGATATTGCAAATATAAGAATAGAAAGGACCCTTATAAGCAGCTAAAGAAAGTCGCTACGGATAGAGCATAGTGGAAGAACACATTGCGCCACTCAACAAATCGGGGAGGGGAGGAAATTACATTTTTACGTTAAACAGCATATAATGAAAAATGAAAAACATGACTCTATTATCTATAGAATAGTATATATTGTGTAGATTTAATGAAATAAAATATTAAATTTTTAAAAAGTTTCGGTGTTTTAATAATTGCAAAAAAAAAAAAAAAAAAATGTCATTTTTTAATCTTATCTTATATATACTTTTTCGTCCGAGAAAATCTATTGAAATGTAGTATTTTTAATACCAAGTGAAAATCAGCACAATTTACCGTATTCAAATTAAAAAAATTATACAAAAGTGGAATTTTTAATGTTTTTGAAATGATTAATTTTATACCATTTCTTTTTTTTTTTTAAACATTTCCGTTCAAATTGTCTAATACTCGTATTATACACATTGCGCGTTAGTATTGTGATCTCATTATTCTCTTAAATATAACAGTCAGTAGAATTTTTATTTCACCTTCATGAACTCGACGCTAGAATCTAATGGATTGTCGAATCTGAACAAGAGTAGAAAGTTCTCTTCCATGGGCAAAAGTTGAGCAAGCTGTAAAAGGTATGAAAACGATTAATCATCTCGCACGACAGTATACCAGTATATTTTAGTACGGGTGTTCGCCAAACGGCCGATTACACCAGCTATATATTTATTATCATTATCAACACAATTCATTACTTCGCGGATGTCGATTTTCCCGTCTTGATTATCGTCGTACGCTTCCATGAAACATTGCTTGAGCTCCACCAACATTGCGTCCGAAACGGCCTGTAAAAATAAAACCGTCAGAGTGAAGTATTTTTCTTTTTCTCTCTCGGATTATTATTTATTACTTAAAAGTTAATCGATATGTATTTTTTTTTTCTTCGTATAATGTTATAAATAATACCCGTGTCATGTACACACAATGACGCTGTATTTTTAATCACCGAAAACATAATATCTTAAATATAAAATGCGTCTGTATGTCTGTAACGTTATTTCTCCTATACTCAGAACGTAAATTAACCAAATAACAACTTCGAAAGAGGAAAATATTTTCGAGGGATATTGGATAAATTTAAAAAAAAAAAAACAATAATAAATATATATAATCATATAAAAAAGTTACAATCGTGTTATTTTTTATATGTTTCGAAAAGATTTAATTCTTTAAATTTTGCTATTTGTAATAAAACTACACTTTCAATTTTAACATTACGGTTTATGTTCTTATTAACGTAATTTCGGTACGTCATTCATTATTAAGACGGAGGTAAAACCATGCGGGTATGAAATCCTTTAACCGACAATTTATAAATTATGTATTTTTTATATCCACGTCCCACATATTTAAAATTTCTTCGTTGCAATAGTATCAGTGCTCCCAGTTTTCTAAATTATTGTAAACGTATACCGAGAGAAGTAGCAGTCAACTTTTACCCGATATTGCAAATGACGTACAATAAATTATTGACAGTTGATTTTTAATATTTTAATATCATTCGCATTTATATTTCAATGTGAAATGCAACAATGATTTTTTCAATGCTATGATAACGAAATAAAACATTCATAAATACATTTGATTTCATTAATAATTCTAATGCAAAATAGTTTTCACCATTAACATTTGCTGCGTTTAGATTTGGCACTAGCCACGTGTATGACGGGTAAACAACTGTAAAACATATAAGCGAATTTTTCACTTTTCTTAAAAACACATTATATATGTAAATTCAACAACGAACGAAAATCGTCAAATTTTTTGTGTATAATAAATCTTTCCGACGACGGGTCTTCGTACCAGAGTCAAAGTAAAATATCGGTACTGAAAAAATACCCTCAATATCGGCCAACATAGTACGAATATTCGGTTTACACACTAATACTTACCGTACTATGATTTTAACGTTATTATTAATAATAATTCTATCGGACGTGTTTCGACGAGGAAATAAAAATCGAAGGGAGAAAATCTTTTTCGTGGATTTCAATAGAATACGTCATATAGGTGTACATGTTATTTTTAAAGAAAATGTATGGAGCGAATCTCGGTTTCTGAGGACGTCCGGGGGCGGATTACCTGCGGGCTGCGGCGGCAATGATATGTGTTCGCGGTTTAGTGTGCTGTAATAATATAGTAGCGAGCACAGTGCGGTGAAATAATAAATTAGACGATTTTCCCGGGTAATATACCGCGCTGAAGTATAAGCCCTGATAAAGTTTGAGCGTGGCGCGCAGTACTGCCGCGAAGTAATTATCTCGAGACGCGTAAGAATCGGACGGGTGTGTAAGATTAGTCCGCGAGTTAAGCGTCCAATATAATAAGTATAATATATAATATTCTAAGAGGTTCGTTTTATAGTATTTATCGGATCATTGAATTTATAGTAATTTCGATCCGATGTAACGAAATCGAATTTGAAAAAAGCTGGACTTCCTTCCTGTCGTGCGTAGGCCACTGTAATAACGCGGGAAGTTCGAAATTTCTGTAACGGGGACGAAGAAACTTTTTTTTTTGGTAGAGATCCGCTAAAAATATATTTTTCTTTTTACGATCGATTTCCGTAAAAAAAAAAAAAAAAAATAATGTACAATTATTGATTGGTTAAAATTAATAATGAAGATAAAAATACAAATAAAAAAACCTGACCATATTGTTAAATAATGTTTTTCATCATACTTGTATTAAGGCTCTATACTATTATAATAATACTAGCTAACCTGGCAATGTTTTGCTGTTACTAGATAATAGTGTAAAAAATAATAATAGTAATTTTCTTATCTTTGACAACCAAATTATCATCTATATCACCGAGGTTACTCATGAATACAAGAAAAAAATAAATAAATTTACATAAAAAATTAAACATTCGTATGGAAAATACCTTAAAAAAATACCTATACAATTCACGGGATTAAGAATGGAACGTTGAAGACTATCCTATCTTTTAAGTTAGACCAAATTACACACATCAAGCATTATCTTATCAAAATCGATTGAATAGTTTCAGAGTGAATCGCACATAAATTCGTTAACCAGAAATAAAGCCTCAGATTTAAATGCTTTTGGAGTGTATTACTTGAAAACCGGACAAACAAAATAACGACTTATTAAGAAAAAAATGATCGAAAACTGTGATTTATCTACTACCTGCATACAAATAAACTTTAACAAAGAGAGATCGGAATTGAAATCGACCGTTTAGCCGCCCCCTTGATCTATATAGAATGCATGGGATCTATGAAACTGTACACTGAAAGTGACTAAGAGAAATTTACAAACGATTTGCTGTCGTTTTTTATTTTTAATTTTATGGAAGAATTACTGTTGGGAATATAGACGTTTTTTTTTTTTCAAATAAAGTATCGCCGGGCGAAAAATAAGCATATTTATAGTTTTAGGATATACACAATGCAAATAATTTTGCAGTATTTAGACTGACCGATAAACGTTTTCCGAGAAATAAAGTCTACGTCTTAGTAAAACAAATATATAATACCCTTTTCGCTAGGCACTCGGAATCCAAAACAAACGAAGCGTTTCGGGATTTTTCGATTCGGAGCGACTTAGTGGCCGGTCAAGTATATTATACCTTATTATTATAAGAACCGCGCACGATTTCGAAATGTCTTCATTTTTTTTCTACCCGTTTGTCGCGGAGCATTTCTCTCGGAAGATCTTGTCGCGGTATGTCGAACGCGAAATCTGCGGGATTTACGAGTAGAACGTGGTCCGAAAATCATCGCGCGTAAATGACAAAGTAAAAAGTATAATAAAAAAAACAACAATTATATGTGCCATATTTATGTGTATATATATAAATGTATAAGATGCGAGTATGCGAGCGGTCGGATATGTATCTTTTATATATCCAGGGATTTGGCAATGTCACAGACTATACGCACATGTTATTATGAACAGCGAAAATAAAAAAAAAAAATAAAAAACGAAAACATTTTCGGAACATCTGCAACCGTTTATCGCGTAAATATATCCGGGTACCGTATTTATTATGGTATAATATTAGTTGGGTAATATTTCATGAAAAAGGGTTACGAGGGAACATAGGGATGAACGGTCTTTGTTTTTTTTTTTTTTTTTTTGTACGTAGTGAAATTCTCTACCTTATATATGTATATTTAGAAAAATACGCCAATGCGGAACTGTAATGTAATATTTGTTTTGGAGCGCAGCTGAGACGTCTGACGCGAAATACGTGCGACATTTGTGTCGTCAGTATAAACACACACACGAAAGAGAAAGTAGGAAGTGTATCCGATAAACTGTCCGGTTTTATACACTTTCAGACGGAATATTACGTGTATTTCATTCGGAAATGTCAATTCTACAATACGGTAAATAGGAGACCTGCTCGTGGATATTCACCAATATTGTAATCGTCCACGATTATTATTATTATAACAAGTCTTTGCAAATCATAAAAAAAACAATTCAATTAATTTTGATTTTTGTATACACGGTGATTCACTAAGTGTGCTCACCCCATTTTTTCGGTTAAATTTTACATACATTGAAAATTCTGATTTGTGCCATTTTTAAGTGTATTTTAAGCCGATATTTTCGAATACTAATTATATTTTCTAAACATTTTAGAAATATCCTGTGGTGATAGCAATTTTAGTAATGCCGGGCGCACCAGATGAATTTCGAATTTTCAAAACCCACGGAAAAAATGAGAGTAAAAAACTAAAAATTTACCGTATTATTTATTAATATGTATTTACATGATAAAATGGCTGTAACACAACTTTTGAATAAACCTATGTAGTGTACATATATTTGATCCTAGCCAGAAGAAAAAAGCCATTATGATATTGATTTTTTTTTAGATGTGGCCTTAAATTCGTAACAATATAGAAAAAGATTATACGATTCATTCACGATTACTATATTTACTACTATACCCTCCCGTTGAAAATTCTTGGACATACCGATGTCACTGCACGAGAGTCATATTTTTTAGCTAAAAATCAAACCGTGTTGTAGGTTAGAAAGGGCACACGAATATAGAGCGACACGTCTCGGAATATTTAATTTTTCGGGTTGCTTTAAGTTTCTATTTGTTTTTCGGTGGTGTATCATGCGGTACAGAATAAAATATATAACTGAGTGGGTACACTCATTATCTTGGAAAGTGTTAACTTTTTTCGGCATTTTATTTTTTATTAATACTAATAATATTTTATTAATACGTATTTATGGAATTTTTTTTATATAGGTTGTCATTTGAAAATCAAAAGTAGGTAGTGGTTTTATCCCGAAAGTTCAGAGTGACACAAAATAACATAAATATACAATTGTAGAGCTGCTTATTTCTTAAATTTTCTAGACAACTAATTCCGAAAAAAAGTTAATACTTTCCGATATAATGAGTGTACCCACTTAAATGGATCACCTTGTATATATTATTTAGATAGTGAATAACTATCCGGTACGACCAAAATAATTCAACAATATAAGATGTGGCGGGAAAATATTTTCGCCCTTTTCGTTTTGCCACAGTATTACAGGTATAACCTTTATAATATGGCATCGTCATTTTTTTATTTTTTTTTTTTAATTTACCCGGCTGGTATTATTTCGCTATTTAATTATTTAATTCTTGTTGTTGGCGGGCCAAGAGAACCGCAGTTTGGAGTCGGCGAAATTTAATTTAGCTACCTATACAAACGTAATATGTAACATAAATACATAGGTAGCATATAATACACCGCGTACACGTAATTGATTTTTTTAAAAGTTCCGAAGTGTTCGTTTTAATAATTTATTAGTCAGATGACTGAGTGACCGCTGCCGCCGGCGCACCGGTGGTTGATCAGAATATATTATATGTATATATTTTTTTCATTTCAAGTGCATTTATAATTATTAGCTTGTAACGATACCATTACTACAGCCGCAATATTGTGCTTAAAACGTACGGACAGAGAACGTACATGTGATATTTAATTATTTTACACAGTAAACGTTTTTTTAATGTTATGCACATATACGTTCGGTTTAAACGTTTATGGTACTACTGTTACAAAGCGGTTCAATTCACGAACAGAAATATTATCACAAGTCATAAATCAAAAAATAAAATAATATGTCATGTAACTTATATAATAATTTTTGTTTCGGATTCCGAGTGAAGCGAAGTGTTTCACTATAATGTAAGTGATTTTTTTTTCGGAAAACGTTTTTGCGGTTAGTGCTTAAACTTTTTTTCACGCCGTACAATAAACGATGTGGATTATTCAACTAATGGTACTATACTCGATATGTTTGTCGGATTCCCTAAACATTTTTCTGAAAAATTGATTTATATGTTTTTTTTCTATTTTAGATATTCTTTTAGTTAGTCAAACGCTTCAATTTTTTGAACAGTATAACAAAAGATGCGGAATTATTGCCCAGTAGTACTTTATTTGAAAATATGTCTAGATTCACAACGGTTTTTACATAGTATTTTTCTTTTTATTATTGTTGAATGATAAGAAAATACACAATCCATACAGATATGCACAATAAGTATATATGATAAGAAAGAAAAACATAATTGGTTTAACGAGATCAAGAAGATTTCTGGTAGAATTTTTGTACACAGGATAAAAAATAAACTTCTTAGTAAAACCAATAAATTCTTCACTACACTCAGAATCTAAAAAAAGTCGAGTGCTTTTAATAAATTAAGATTGATGTTATTGGTAAAAAAGAAAAAAAAGTTTAGTATTATGTAAATTTTTGTTTATAAAACCGCGTTTGATGGATAAATTTAGAAGGAATTCAATTTCTGTCGAATAATTTGAATCGGCGGTAAATTCTGCCGTAGTTTATTTGAATAAATAAACAAATATAATATAATAAATTCGCCCATGCTCGATAAGAATGTTGTGATTATTTTCATATATTTTAAATTATCGTAGGTATTTGTCATATTATTTATTCATTTCGCTTTTAAAATATTATAACAATAAGCGGTGTAATATGTATATTCAAGGTGATTCCAAAAATAAACCCACAAGTACATAAAAAAATAGTATAACGATGTTCGATTATGAAATGCATTACACGAACGTACAGAGAACTGTTGTTGGTTTGTAATTCTGTTATTATTCATCATAATGGCAGTTCAACGAAACTAAAATTTTGTTAATCGTGTTACTCATAGATGATCCGGCGACCTGCAATTCGTTTGTATTAATGTATATAGGCCGGATAGACACGCGCTTGTGGCTAGGCAATGGCTGGGGATCTCAAAATCGAGCACATAAAAATTGTTTGAAAAATTTGGATCTTAAGTTCATGAAATTCGAATCACTTACCGATTTTGCAAATTGATTACGCGATAAAATCGTAACAACAACGCGATTAATCAAAATCAGAACGGTTACCGATCAAAAATGTGTTTATCACCCGTTCGGATGCATATGTTCCCATATATTATGATCACAAATTGACGTGGATAACTCAGTGTTATCGGAAGCGGTATAAGTTTTTATTTTCTTGTGAGTGGGCCAGAAAAAAAAATAACAATAATATACCGCCGGCCGTTTATATTTTTTGGCACGAATAGACCGGCGATTTTGGTATTTCGTAAAAAGTGTCGGCATTAGGTGTTTTTATTTTTTTATTTTTTTTTTTTTTGTGAAGAAAGTAGACATCCAATAATATATTGCCCATTCGACATTATAATTAATAGTATGCCTATATATAATGCGTGCAATTAATTTTCGTCAGGAAATAACTATCTCGACGTAAAAATAAATCGGTTTCGATAATATATAATAACTATATGCCTAGGTACGAGTATAAATGCGTTTTTATTCTTATATTATATTATTCATTCCATTTGTATTTGATGTTTTTCATTGCGAAAATACCTAAATGTATATTAATCTTAGGAGAGTACCGTCGCGATTGATTGATTTCGTACAATTATATTATGTTGATTGTATAGAGAAAAAAAAAATCCGATTTTTTTTTTCATTTTGTATGAGACGGACGCGTCTGGCCTATTTAATAGGTTTTAAATCGGTCCTTTAGCAGACAGCGTACTCAAGTACGCCGTCGGTTCGAAAGTCCGTCTGATTGTTAGAGTATTTTTCAAAATCGATTTCTCATCATAATATTGTACATTCGTCGGGTTTCTCTATAGTGTACGGTAAATATATATTTTTTTAAATCTTATTCGATCCGCAGAAATAGGAAATACTTGGATAAATTTATTTAGTCGGTATAAATTTATACCGTTCGGTACCCATATACAGGGTGTCCCACGAAGATATGCCCATTGTAATATACCCGGAGATAATAAAGATAATCGAATTCTGTTTTTTTTTATTACTCGCAGTCCACAGGGATAAGGACTTTAAATATTAATTATATTTCAATTAAGTTTTTATCTTTTGGTAAACAACTTAAAAAAAATGACACTTTGTTTTATTATTTTTGAATAATTTTAAGATTGAATCATTTTAATGAGTTTATTCTTCTGAACATAATAAAAAAAAAAAGTCAGTGTTTTAGTTTTTTTTTACCAAAACATAAAAATGTAAATATTTGGTGTAAGAAATTCAAATATAAATATTTGTAGTGTTCATTCCTGCGTTTAATAATATATTTAAAAAAAAAAAAAAAAAAATTTAATTATCTTAATTAACTCAGGAGATATTGCAATGGATACATCTTCGTTGAACACTCTGTATATGTATATTCGATTTAGAATAATTGCAACAAAAACGTCTAAAATGTCTTCGCTTTTCTGTGCGATTCTTTTATTATAATGTATATATATACGTTTTGAAAAACCCGATAAATCATCTAATATGACCTTAAAAAGTTCCGGTATAACACAATCTCTACGAGCATAGGTCACATGTCGTTATTATACCGCGACTTTGGAAAGTTAGCAATTCAACATTTTATTATATTATATATATGTATAGAGAGTGAGAGAGAGAGAGAGAGAGAGAGAGTATTATAGTTGTACTTTTGTTTTTCGTTTTATTTTACATTTTTTGTGAGTTTTGGCACGATGACATTTTTCTGAGTTTTGCGCGCGCGAACCTGATGACGACGCAATACATCTGAAAATAATTGAAATATTTCGGTTATCTCGCGCGGGATTAAACAATTCTCTCTTTGACGGCACATTACCTAAGTACATAACATGTATAACGTATAGTTGACATTTAATTATTTAGGTTTCAGACAAAAGTGAAAAGTTCTTTTCTGTACGCGACTAGAAATAGAAAAACGCAAAATTATTGCTCGCCCCGTAGCTGCTATAAAAGAGAGTATACGAATTTAAAAGGATACGTTACCCGCATTTAATGTTTCGGTCCGACTTGCGGGCAACACAGCGAAATCGCGTAACGTCACATAAATTGTACATCATACATAGTATAGTACACGGCACGTGATATATTCTTGCAATTTCTAGGTTGTGTGCATTATTAATAAGGAACATTATTATTATAAAAAAAAAATATATATATATATATTATTTAAATTATATTATGTACAATAAAACATTATTTAAAAATATAAGGTAGGAAATATGATGGTTTGGTAGGCACGTGAGAAGGTTCAATTATATTTGGAGACTAAAATAATTACGTCGTGAATATCTAGAGAGAGAACGTCGATTAATTTTGCATTATTTTTATTTTTCTATTTTTCTATTATGGTTTTTCAGCATAAGGCATTTTGATATAATATCACTATCATATTGTTATATCACTTGGTTACCGAATTCTTTCAAAATTATCTACGTATTTAGGTACCTAAATTGTACGTTGTTTAAAATGCGTTTAGAGACCGGGAACTCATCCGGAGAGTGTGGACTTTCCGGTAGATTTGATTGCCCGGGATGTGTACAAACTCTAATTTCAACTTAAACGCTGCAATTTATAACATGCAAATAAGACCGAGACAGTGTTCTCTTATTGTATTTTATTTTAGTTTACGTTTTCGTATAATTTAATAATATTGCATCAGCGACAAGGTTTATATCTATAGGTTTTCGTTAATGGCGGCGATTCAATTTCCATTTTGTTTTAATATGAATTTTCGGTGTAGGCGTCTATTATGCGTACTTCGTGAAGTATATTACTGCAATAATTAAAATATGATATTTTGCTTAACAACTCCGGGTATAACTTTTCCTCGCGGGCAACTAAACTTAGTATAGGTACCTACATATACACTATACCATTATCTGAACCTATTCGAATAGGCTTTTTACACGTGGTTCACGTCCCGAACGGCGGCGGGCTTGATAAAGTATAATATGTTGCTGGGTTGTTTAAACACAAAAACCGCATTTTTTTATCTTACAAAATAAACCGCAGTTTTTCAAATTATATTTTAAAAACAAAAAAAGCAGGTACCATAATTATTTTTATCATACATTATACAGACGCAATAGATTAAAAATTATGCGTATAGAGAAGGAAGACAAGACAAAATTAAAAATAAAACGTGTAGTATGGTCATAATTTTTATATAAAAAAAAAAAATCGTTAATTTACTATCGAAAAATGTCCAAACCTAAGTTTCAAGAACCTTTTTTTTTTTTGACGGATATTTCGCAATATTGAAAAAGTTCCCAGTAATTAATTAACTGTGCTAGAGATCTATTATATTTTTTAATTATAATTAGGTTTTATCAATTATAATTAGGTAAGTAACCTCAAAAACTGCCAACCTTCCGTTTTTTCGTAATATTATATTTTCAAATATTTGCTTACTCTGCACAATAGGCGACGGTATATCAATAACAAAACTTTAATGTACATGAATGTGCAAACACTATTTTATTCACACCACTAACCGCTAAACCACAAATTTCTCCTAAAATCGTTTTTTTTTTCGAATATCTGATGATTTATCATATACCCTGATGTTTGTTTTATACGTATACACTAAGGACACTAGTACTCTCTCTTGGGTCCGAAGGGATTGAAATTCGAAGTGAAATAATCAAGTAAACTTATAAAACCTGGTAAATTACGAGCGTTCATTGCAGCGAAATCCTTTTGTCTGCGCTTTTTTTATTTGTTTTATACATAAATGCTTTTTCGGACGTTATATTTAATGAAATAGCTATCATACGTAATCATCCTGCATTTGACGAACATTGAATGTAATACACTCGAACATCATCGTCGTCGGTGTAACAGAAATTTCAAGTACCTACGGTTTTTTTTTAAATTTTTTTTTTGGCAAAATAATTATAACTTACTAAAATCGATTATCTGTACAGTTTCGGGCGAAATAGGTACCTATACCAATTGTCAAAAATATACTCAACTGTTTAGCGCCAAACTCGTGCTCTACTAGTATATTATAATACTATCCGGTACTTTACCTTTATCACTTTATCACACTGCCTATATATTATGGTCAGTAGATAATTTGTATTCTGAAAAGCAGTATTTTCTAGTGTTATTTTATTTTATATAGTACCAGCTTTAATTCGAAAATCTTCAATTATTTTACCCACTGACTAATTTTAAAGTGCAATTTCTCTTATTCTATGAACACGCTATTTATTTTTATTTAGAAATTAAATGTTGATAGGGTGTTTTATTTTACTCTAACTATGGTTCTTGTCTTTAAAGCAGTAAAGACTTAGTAATATTATAAATGTTATTTCAAGTATAAAAATTATTATTTATTATTTATAATTAATCGTATACTGTATTTTTCTTTTTTAATATTTAATAAGTATAAATGTTTTTATTATTTTTATTATTATGAACAAAGCATGTTTAAATAACGTTACGCCTCGACGGTTACGAAATTCGTTTTTGTTTTTTTTTTATGAAACTTTATAAGTACAAGATATAAAATAAGTATTTTTTAATTAACTTACATGTTTGTATCATTTTTTTTCTCGGTTTTTAGTACATTAATTTTCGTTTAAATAGCGCAGGACAGATATTTCTTTTTTTTTTTTTATAATAGTCGTTCTTACACAACAAGTATAATACAAATGAACGAACAGTTGTTATGTTAAAATAGTGGAAACTAAATTACGTTTTAGATTCAGAGCGCAGCATATATTAGTTTTACTGTGGTGTGAATTTTGTTTACATTACCTATATATTATGAAATTATTATTTTTATTTTGTCTGTTTTAAAACAATTTCTAAACCAAAAATGTTGCTTCGATCATAAACTTCAGCAATGGAAAATTGTGTCTAGTTGGTGTACATTCCAGGGTGTGGCCAAACTTTTTTGGTAGGGATCTACTAAGAATATATTTTTCGTTTGAGGATCGATTTCCTAATAAAAATGTATAATTATAAATTTCCTTATTAAGTATTAATAATAAGCATACACGCACAAAATAATACAATTAAAATGTATAGTAAAATAAAGTTTTTTATCACACTATTATTGAGACTAATATAATATTATTGTAAATACAATTGCAAAGATAAACTCTGTTGAATTGTACTACTTGAGAAATTTACAAATTTTTACAAAATATAGATAAGGTCATTTTATTGTTTTGATTTTAATAATAATTATTACAATTGTTGTACAGAACCAGGAAAAAGGGGAAATGTACGCAATAACAGTTCCTACGTTAATTATGATTTTTTTTTTTTTTTTTATAGATCTATGATTAAAATATCAATAAAGAGAGAGTTTGATCCTCTTACTTCCTTTCTTTTGCCTACGCCAATGAGTATAATATATGTTTTGAAAAATGTTTTCCCTGCCGTAAATAAATGTGCAAAAAAAAAAATACCCGGGGTGACCGATAAACTATAATCACTATCTCGCCGAGAAGCTTGTAGATAAAAATCCTAATAGTATCGGCTCAAAAACACTATATATATATATATACTAAATTTATGTTTAGAAAAGAAAAAACCGCGCAAAAATGAATCGTCGACACGCGCGGTTAGCCATCGATCTTTCTCACACCTTTGAAATTTTTTTTTATCGTATTCTTTTCAGACTTTTTTTTTTTAACCATCTCGTCCTTATAATGACATTAGCGTACCATACTGTTGCGTTTTATTACTGTTGCGTTGGTAAATAAACGGAGTCGTTGTTCCGTAAAAATAACAGCTGCAGCAGTGCCCGTGTGAAACGGTCTGAAAATTAATTTCCTAACACTTTTCATACGGACTATTTCGAGAGCGTTCGAGGCGCGGCGGCTTACTGATATTAGTGATAATAATAACGAGCAAAGGAAGTGAAATTATTGACCTTTTGAATCAAGGCGATAGACTGTGCGTTCCGGTCGAGAGACGAACAATTATTGCCGGGTCAGTGTGCACAGTCGATAGTTTGTACAGCTATATAGGTACGTAGGTACTTTAGTTTTTTACCCTTTCGAAAAATAACGATACCGGTAAAAGTTCGGCCGTAGCCATTTTCCTCTGTAAATGTGATACCATTTTCCTCCGTTACTACATAATAAAAAATAATTTCGTCACCCTCTACTATAGATTATATATATATGTATCGATATAAAATTCAAAAAGTGTATAAAAAATTTTTGATTTTCGTACCTAATAAAAATAAATGTTATACCTATAGCTAATAACATTAGTACCACTGCGCAGCATATGCTATCGAAATAAAAAAACAACAGATATCGTATCTATACTATAAAAAATAAACATTGAGATTAAATTTAAAAAAAAAAAACAACATAATCATAAAGTTGAGTGATTTATTTATATTTTTATTATTTATTATTTATTTAGTTATGTATAATTGGTGTGTTATTTTGCCCTTTGTGTTTTTCTTCACAGACATTATATTTTATATGTTTTTCAAGCATATAAATGTTTAGTCTATATTTCTGTTATTTGTTTTTGTTTTTCGATTATAAATAATTAAATATTATCATTATTATATTTGATATTATAATAATTCAAATAATAAATTTAAGAACACCGAAATAAATAACAACAATACATAATTTAAACAGAGAGAATATTTTTTTTGCATGTTTTGATAAACAAAACGCTAATATCAGATTTACCGTATTCGAGTCCCTACTTCTCCGGTTTAAACTTAAAAAGGTCATAACTCATAATATACGGTAAATATGATATTTGCGTTTGTGTATCAAAATGTCTTTTAAAACATTCTCTAATCAAATCTGTGTTTAAAAAGGAACCTTCCTACTTGAAAAATAAAAGTATATATTTATTCAATACACGGAGTGGAGATAAAAAACTAAAAATGGTTTAAAAATAAAACTTAATCTACGATTCTATAATGATAAAAAAAAAAACAAATTCACTTAAAATGCTTCAAGAAAACTGCTGGTTCATGATAAAATAAAAATCACTTTATATGTACGAGTATACATAAATAATCTATATAAAAGTATTTTGGCATTACTTCTTGTTGTTGCTGTTTCAACAAAGACTAATTGTTTTGTATTATAGTTTTCGATAAAGACGACATTCTAACGAAATGTCTAAAACGAATCAATTCGGTTGATTTGTTGCCAGGTGTATTGTTCGATTAGCGTGTGATCGTCGAAACATTCGAATTATACACCATTAAAAAAGGGCCATCGTTTGATTGACAAGTCAATTTCGCAAAAAAAAAAAAAAAGAAAGAATACGAAATTATAATGATATTTAAAGTGATGATTTTTTTTTTTTTACCACGATTGAACGATTTTATCGGATGATTTTAAATAAATGCGATTTCTGTATGGTAAAATAAATTTTGTATCCGTTTATAATGTTAAAACTCATCGCCCTACAACGTCGGTCTTAATTTTTACTTCTGTTACTTATAAACGGTGTAATATACATATTTTATGTATTACAATATTTACTACTTAAAAAATATCAAAAGTGTCTAGTTTTAATTATGACATATACTACAGAATAAGGGTAACATTAAAAAAATAAAATCATTCAATTTATAGTGTGAAAAACCTCGACATTAATTTTACTCGAAATCGCTGTATAAGATATTATAAGGCCGGGCTATGATAAAACCAAAACAAATCGCCCTGTAATTTTTTTTTATTTATATGCTATAGTTAGACGTTTTATTTGAAAAATTTGATGGATAAAATGCGTAATAATTTTCTCGGGTCAATGAAATATATTTTCCTACTCCACTCCAACGATAAAATTCTAAATACGACACTATAAGTGAGGAATACAGTCATTTTTATAAATTAGTTTTTTTTTTTAAGAGAGGGGGTCGTCTACTACTTCCCGTTATTATTACTTTGAAAATAAAAACAGTTTAAATATGTAGTTTAAAAATAAAAGAAACCAACCATTATAAGCACGAAAACGAAAAGTAGATATTTCATAGTGCACCGATACCGCACTTATTAAATGATCGTTACAGGACATTTACGTCATTATATTGCGAGTTTTACAGTTTTTCAGCCATAAAATGTGAACCAAATTACCATTATGTATGTATATATAATACAAAGTGTTTAATTTTTTAGACTTTTTATTTTTTTTTTCATCGGCATAAACGCCTACACGAACAAAATGTGTGGCATCGTGTTAGTAGCTGTATGGTTTTTTTTTTTGCACTCAACACTTTTCTACGCGCTTTTGTTTCGTTCACACTGCCGCGCTGCCGGCGGTTTTATCTCCCGAAGCGGAACAAAGAATATACATCAGCATCCGTTAAAGTAATTTAGATTACTCCGTGTTGGTACGTGTCTCGACTTTTATTAATGTCTTTTTTTTTTTTTTTAGTATACATATTTTACAAAAGCTAAAACGGTGCGTAAAATAAATCTTGTATATATATATATATATGTATATGGGTACATACCTCGGGGCTGACGTCCGCAGTATTAGCGCTGGAAACGAATTCTCTCAGAAAGCCGTCCAACTCGGTGCCTTCAATGTATCCGTTACCTGAAAAACGACATTTTGAATAATTAGGTTTTATTTTAACGGCTGTATGTAATGACATTGTGTATAATAATTTCCCCGTCCATTTACGGTCATAACTATATTACCTATAGTGTAGAAGATTTACGAAATAAATGATAATATTTTTTTCGTTAACAGACGTAATAACTGTAAACGATTTAATTTTTTTTTTTTTTGATTCAGCATGAATTTAATTGCATATAGTAAATCAAAAATAAGTTTTCCTCGATTTGAAAAATATTTTGACGTTCAGAGTGCGTTAAAGCATACCCGTCATATCCCGTATCTCCGTCTATGCGAATATTTAATGATTACGTAATCCAATGGCCCCAAGACGAAACAATATTGGAATATGTACCTTCGAACAATTTATGAAAAAAATATATCATCGTGATTTTTAAATTTTCATTTTTTTACGGCTGGAGTATACGCTGGTAAAATAAGTTGGATGTAATATGGTAAAATAAGCTGGTATAATAATATCGATAAAACTGATAAAATTGATAATGACAATGGAATAACTAAATGCATATTAATAATATTCACAAAGTGAATCCAAAAGTAAAAAGGAAAAGTAAGAAGTAAAGTGTGTTTCGGTGTGACGAATTACAGGGTTCGTGTGCAATGTACATGCAAACGTGTAATCGTACGACCAAAATTGTGTAAATTTGTTTTATTATTTATGTTGCGCACTTAACGAGGTGCCAAAAATTCGTACATGTTTCATGAATTCGTTAGTTTTGTACAAGTCGGTTCGAATGTATTTTTCAAAAATTCTGATGTTTTTTTTTATGTTTGTATATGCGATGAAATATTGAGAAGCACGGTGCGGCAGTTCAAACTGTTCACCGCGAACGAATAATAAAACAAAAAACTCGAACGGTTAATAACAATATTTATTCATAATAAAATAATAAAGTAAAAGCCAAATCATTAAAATGGTTAATATTCGTAAATAAATAAAGCAAATGAATATAATAAATAAATGTATAAATAAATAATGTATACACAAAAAATAAAATAAATAAATGAATCAATACACGCGTGTATTGTGAAAAATGTTCAGTTTCAAAGTATGCAATTTAAAATTGAAATTTTGAATAACAGTAATAATAATAAATGCTAAGTAGAAACCCAAACAGCATTAGCGCGAACATAGAATAATACAATACTTACATATATACGATATGACGATAAAAAAAAATACCCGCATATATTGACAGATAAAAATACGACTGGAAAATATTAAATTTTTTTTTTTTTTTTCAACATGATGATCGTTTATTATTTAAATATTTTCGATCGAATTTATATTCGTGTACGATAATCAAATATTCGGATATCTGCAGATAGAATGAGCGAGGCCTGACTTCAGACTATTTTAGAAAATTGAAAAAAAAAACAGAAGTTCTTATGAATACATTGCAAATATAATCTGTGAACGGGTTTTCTTTGTTTCTTTTTTTTAAAAGAAAAATATTAAATAATACGCAAATTTAAAACACACTAAAAGCTCATAAAAAAATAAAAGAAACAAAATACTTTTTGGAAAGTGTTTTGATAGTAAAATCCACTTAAAAAGAACTTACTGCGGTTGTCAGCCGTCATAAGGGAGGAAGCCCGCTTAAAAGTTTGTGTTATTTTTTATGACAACAAATTATTCAGTTTTTTGTTCGTGGAATCTTTACTGTTTACGCCTCCAAAGAATCAGCATTCGGTAATATATTGTTACCGAGCACGAATTTATATATTAACCATTCGCATTTATAACAGAGAAAATATTTAATTTTTTTTCAACTCACATTTTTAACTATTTTTAGGTTTCGGAAAACTACGAGAAGTATTTAACAAAAAACGTTAGTACGCAGATTTATAAAACTCAATACGCTATACATTATAATACTAAAATTTAATATTGTCATTTTATAGTAAAATAATTAAATAGGCATTATATATTATCTTTAAAAATATTTTTTTAATGTACCGGTCCTCCCGTTTCTCCTATGTTTATTTTCGGTTTTCACATTTAATAAAAAAAACTAATCGGAAAATGAACTCTTTAAAGTACATCCCCACGCCTTTCAGAAAAGGTGCTATAAACTTAAAAATCGGAGCAACATTTCTGTAGAAAAGTTGTGCACAAATAAAAAAAAAATTATATACATCTTTATAAAACCATAAGCTTCTTCGCTCCACTCAGAATCTAAAATTTTAAAGACCTGCGAACAATGTTTTTTTGTTGTATCTTACAAGAAAGACTCTTATATCACGTAAAGTGAACCGATTTTGGTTATATATTTTTTTTTTCGTGGAAAGTGGAAGAATTCTTACAGACACATTTTAAATAATATCATCATCTTTCAGAATATGATCCATTTTTTCCATTTATAAAAACCATTTTTTTTTTTTTGTACATATTTTTCCCCCCGGTTTATAGATACATAATCAAACAATGAAATATTCTTAATCCAAAGTTTTTTCCGGTATCTCATATCTTCATCTAGATAATAATTACTCTAGTAAATATCCTTTATCTATATACAGATATTTTTAAATGTATCTTTACGCGCATTGTTGCATGAAAGTTATTTATGTTAAGCACGTTTTGGGTAAAACAACGAGATAGCCTTAGTACGAAAATTTAAATTGATTAAATTATTTGTCAAGTCTTTGTAAAATGTTAATAATTCCCTATAAGCAATTTTTAACATAATACCGCATAATTTGTAAACAATATCACGAGCAGTACCTTTAACGAATTTCTGTGGGACGTTCGAAAAGGCATAATATTTTATTCAATTTTCGATACATTCGTCGCAGCGCGATGGATTTCTTTTCGAATTCCACGATTGTTCCTTTGAGACGCGGCTTACGTACGTGGATCCGATTTCGTGTATGTGTAACACGAACTGCCATAACTGTATATACGGTTTCGGCGAAAAACTACAAATATTTGCTATTTATTATTATTATTATTAGTTTTTCTCCTTTGGAAACGAAATAAATGAAGAACGTGATATATGTTACGACGATGTTCTGAAAACGCGTAGGAACCGTAATAGTATATTGGACGCAGTCACGTCGCAGCAGTCGCAGTCGAGTCGAAGAATTATTTACCTTTTTTTTTTTTTTTGTAATTTCTTTCTTTATTATTATTATTATTTTTTTATTAAATTTCATTCGATATTATAAATTATGTACACCTAGTTCGTGTATAATAGATTATGTTATATTATTATATTGTATATATATATATGTACGGAAAAAAGTTTCAAATAATACATTTCGATAAATCCATAGAACTATACAATACAAAATATATAATCTAATGTATAGAATTTTTTATTATTATTATTTTTTTTTTTTATTTCTTCCATTCGTACACACATAATATAATATTATGTATATGATAATACGAACGCGAGATAGTGAAAAATATATTGTATATTTTATCGCTTACATATTATTTCGTATCTGCGTATTACGCGAAATACAATTTGATAATATTATTATTTCTTATTTATAATAGGTTTTCCGACGCGAATCGATTCAGCCGCACGTAATACATCACACACAGTAGTATTATTATATAAAGAGACAAAAAAATAAAAATTTAACAGGGAAATAAAACTATAACTATTATACTATTATACAATAAGAGAAAATAGGCCAACACGTAAAACATCAAATTAAAAAATCAGCGTTGCCCGGGGATAAAATTACGAAAGGCGACGGGGAAATTTCGCATTTGAATAATATTATAATAAAACTAGTTGCACTCATTATGCTTGAGGAATTCGCTGAAAGTGGAACGAGCCAGTGGGCGAAAACGAGCGTGGAATCCGGTAAAACATGCGAAAAATCGCGTTTGACTATTCCACGGACGTTCGTCGAACATAATTCCTTTGACATAATTTGTCGCGTGACGTTGGGTCTGTTTTCGCAAAAGAAAATTATTCTTAAATTTTATCCCGACTACAATTTAGCTAAACATATATTAAAAACGGAATTTTTAATAGTTTATATTAACGCAGAAAAATAATTAGTTTATCGATCTGTGCGTAATTTAGTCTGACGTTAAATTATAAATCCGACGAATATTCGTGTGGCTGAGTACTTGGAATGTTGTTTAACTAAATGTACTAAAATAAAAAACACTAGCATATAACATTCCGAATTATCGCGCCCAGAGGTTCAACTAACTTTTTGGAATTTTATATTCCGAGTTTTTATCATTCCGGTATACTATGGTAAACTACAGGAAAAAAAAAAATTATAAAACTACATTTTAATGTTAAACAACATAAAAAAAAAACAAAAAGAAAAACATTAAACGTGTATATATTCCGGCAGAAATTGTTGGAATAAATTATAATAGAGTAGATTAGCGGTTCACCTTTATCTGTGAAGAACGGGGTTTTTATTACACCCTAATATAATGTTGATATTTATTATTTATTGTCGAGGTACAATGACCTAGATTCAGGAGATTAAGAAATATGGAATACGACAAGTATTTGAAGAGGAAGACATTTAATTTGAATACACGTGTTTTACGTACCGGACGCGTAATGAAAATGCAAATATAATCTCACAAAAAGTATTGAATAATCAAATGATATTAATAAATGACAGTATATCAGTATGCGATTCCTTAAAAATGAAAAAAAAAACAATCGTTTGCTTCTATTTGCTACATTCCAAGAAACAGTTTTCTATACATGTAAGGTATTAGAGCAAAGGCATAAAATAATGCAATTGCATCAAGTTTATTTTTTTTCCTCGAAAACCGCATTCAATATTGATACACCGTCGACAAACATAATCGGCCAATGGGTTGTTTTTTTTTTTAAAATTGCAATCGATTCCAAAATCGACTTCGTACTTCATCGGTAGGTAGAAACTGTGTTCGACATTTGTACACGCTATACGCAGTTATATTGATTTCGCGGTTTGTGTTTGTTTCCGTGTATAGTATAACCGAAATAAACTCGTCGCTAAAACGTATTGTTTTTCCTTATAACCTTCCGGAGACGTCGCGAAAACAACATAACAACACCGTCGCGTCGTGCCGTCCCGGAGTCGATGATAAAAACATTACCCGTCTGTCCCTAACTTAACAAATTGTACGCGTGCACATAAATTAGCCGTTGAACTTTGCGGATTCACTCGCGTCGACGTATTATTAAACTTTATGTATAACCTACCTTTACGCGCACTCCAGGAGAAGTAAGGGGGGGGGGAGGAAGAGAAAATAAAATGTCGACACGAAATTTTCCCGTCGATTATGTGTTAAGTATTATTATTAAAAAAACATACGAATCATTTGTTAAACCAATATAATATAGCGATTCATCACTCTATCCGCAATAATCGCGGGTAAGAAAAAATCGTTTCAGAAAAAAAACCTATCGAAAACCGTCTATCTACCGAATGTATCTGTCGAATGCTTTTTTTTTTTTATTATTTTAATAACAAAGTATTATTATTTCCGAACGTCGATGACCGGAGGCGATCGTGACACGGCGTCTCGTATAGGCAATTTCGCTACGCGCGAGAATTTACAACGTCGAACGCAGTAGTTATAATATAAATAACGTAACAGGACGGTTTTTGTGTGAAGAACGAAAAGTCACATTTTAAAGTTATTTTTCGGTTTATATGTCGCCAATTCCGAGTGAAACTTTACACCGCGATTAATGGTGCCACTTTCGGGCAAATTATTGCAGTGAGAAATGTGATATCATAACGTTATTTAATCATGATAATACGCGATAGGTCTGAGGTCACAATAATAAGACTATTGGTATAGCAAGTAATAAAATATTGTGAAAAAGTGATAAGCCTACATATTCGTACGTGCATACGGGACAGGTCACAATAGAAAATACTCATATAGAGCAAAATAATTGTTCCCTCGCCACGCTCATAATTTTAAGTAGTAAAATTGAACGAATATTGGTTTTTTGAAATTTAATTGAATCAAGTAGAATTAAATATTTGTCTATTCGAGACTCGAGAAAACTAAAAAAAATCGAGTACTAACTATCGATTCTAAAAACTAATGAAAACAAATATGAAATTCAAACTTTTAATCGCCGAAAAATTAAAATTTTTAACTTACCGTGTATGTCAAAAATAAAAACCATCCAATTTATAATACTATCGAAGAGAAACCTGTTTTTATAGATAGTGGAAATCGTAAAAATATAGAATAATATTATTCTTTAGAAAAAAAAATTATAATAATTTAAGTTTAACATCTTTCCGGCCTTATTATAATAAATTATAATTCCAGGTTCTTTATTAATTTATTGCACTCGGATACGCGCACGAGAAATACCTTTGATGAAAATATTATCAGATTTCTGGCAAAATTTCATTTTCTTGTTGCGTAGAACGTATTATAAATTTTAGTCCATAAAATATACGCGATTGTTATTTATTACATTACGGTAATATTATATTTTAAACGAAAACGTTTTCTCGATTTCGACCCCCTCCTCCCAACATTCTCTTTGTATAATGTAAGAAGCCCCGCGGTGTTACGCAAATATTAATTATGATGACTTTTGAAAGTTTTACGTAATAAATATAAGTTAAGGTGGTTGTAGTCGTTATCAACGAATACGTTGGTTAATTGTATACGAGGTAGTGGTTTTTGATTAAAAAAATACATATTTATCTCGGTTATTTGAAAAAAAAAAAATATTGATTAATTGGCAACGAGAAATAAAAATAAATCAGGGAGGGGATGGGGGTCAATACTTTCAAAAGTTTCATTTTTAATGAAATTACGATTCGTCGGTGAATCCGTAAAGGTTTCCGTACAGTATTATTATAATCGAAACTATTTTTTTTGTTACTTTTTTAATTGGAAAACCGTGGGTGATATTTTCGAAAATATTACAAAAACGAAAAGTACGTATACCTATTGTACTTTAACTGCTAAAAATAATCGGTACGTTTATTTCTGTCAGTAGTATTATATTTTATGGTTGAATTTTGTTTTGTTTTTTTATTCACGATTGTTCGGATTTTATTGGTTTCTTAAACGGTACCGTTAGAACGAAGAGAAACATTCTACGGTTTACGTGTGCATGTACTTAAGTGCACATTATTCGGTATGAAACACGATAATGTAATTCTACAGTACTTTTAATCCGATTAAAAATGTTGATTCTAAACGGGTCGTACAATATTACAATTATTAAACTACGTATTATTTACACCTGTGTTCGGTTATATTTTTTCTCAACATTTCCGTTTAATTTCACGGCTATTGTTTCTTCCAAGTACCATCATACACGTGACGCGTTCGTTTACCCGCAGTCAGTAAAGTTTCAATACACGCGAATTATCTCGCTAATACCGTATATGATTACGTTTACCGAAATTCGAAGAGAATTTTCAAAGATAGAATTCGTATGAACAAAAACAATAGTAAGAAAATAGTACGTATAGCTATTATAGGGCCAACGGTTATTTTTACGAGGTTTCAACGACAACCAAACAGATAGCAAAAAGGTGTAGATCTTTCGAGAATGGATCTCGTAACACTAAAAATGTTATAAAAAAAACCCGGAAAAGAAGACGCAGAAAAGATAGATTTAAAAAAAATCTGTAATTTAAAACTCGAGAGAGGTGTTTAAAAAATAGTGACAAATAACAGTTGACGAAATATAGTTAAGACGTTAAAAACTCGTTAAACTCTCGAAGAGTAAGTATGGCGGTAGACAAATAAAAAGAATAACACGATAAGTTAACCCCCCAAAAAAAACGGTTGTATTTTTGAAGCGAATTCGTGAAATAATGACCCAATCCAGTCTACGACTGAGTACACGCAATTTGCGAATTGTCGATTTTCAATGGATATCTTATTGCTGAAAACACTGTAAACTGTTTGAATAGCAATATTATATTTTAGGGTTTATAATCCGTCGCTCGTAACGGATGCATTTACGAAATCGCTAAATATATAATTTTTCAAATGAATTAAATGTCCCGTTATTGTACTTCCGAAATTAATGTTCTATTAAAATTCGAAATTAATCACGCTGATGTTATAACGCCGAAACGATCGGAATGACTGCATAATATGCTATTATGTTATCGTATGATTTATGTGTGCAGTATTCGAAACGAATAGACTAAGCGAAATATTCTATCGATTTGACGTAAATATAATGCGCGTTCGAGTAATGCGTTAAAGTTTCGGTGGCTTCGGAAATTTGAACAATTTATCCCGAATAATTCGTGAACGCATAACGTTATGATTCTGAGTGTAACATTTACACCTAAATAACCGACGGAAATAATTTAACCAACAATAGATTTCCGTCCGTTTTCCGTACATTACCCTAAAAGTATGTAAACCGCGGTTTTATTATATTTATTTTTACTTTGTTGATCGTTTTGTTCATTATATAATATTACTTAAATGAAATAAACAGATAGCCGACTGTACTATAATGCTTACATAATACATATGCTATGGAATCCCATTATACGAGACAGAGTCGTACCTACGGGCGGGGGGGGGGGGGTCGTTATTTTATAATACACGATAAATATTAATTCAAATCAATCGTCTGAATTCGTGTTTTAAAACTGAATTACAACATCATTATTCATTAATATACATTGAACTTTACGATTAAAAACAATAAGATGCGACCACATACAACCCATAGATAAGGTGTAGAGCCGTAGATGGTTGGAGGGTTAGGAATTCAATTCACCTAATCGATTAAATTTTAAAACCCAACGTAAAAATTATAATACACAAAAAGTGGTTTAACGAACTAATCTCCTGTCTCGTGAAATTTGGTTTTAGCTACCGCGTTGGTCGTATAAAGTTAGATATATATGTTAGGTACAACATTTTTTTCAGGAAAGGCGCTTAAAATTAATCTTAGTACCAAGTGTTGATTTTGCTAGGCATGGCACTGATTAAGAGTTATAAAGTTTGGCAGCCATTCACAAAGAGAACAAAATTATATCATAACCAATAAAATAACTATCTTAGTTTTTGCCAAAAATTATACGATGGTAATATAGTAACAAAGGTTAACTCGTTAGAAACCATTACAATTTGTATTTTCAATTGAATTTGTCATATAATTCATGGCATAAACAGTTAATATTTCATGGGCCAATCAATAAAATTTGCAATTTTGTTATATGGCTGTCATCATATTGTAGCACGGTAATACTCTAGTACACCGTTTTTTATCTATTTTTTATTTTAATGTCAACTCAAAGTCATCGATGTACGAATTTCATAATAATACATTTTTCTTTCTCGTACTATTAGTACGGATATTTAAACGAATACACGCATTCAAACCTATACGGTGTAATAAAGTCGATATGGACTGCAATGAAAAAATATTATACGTATACCTATAGTACGAGTATATTTATATAGGAAAGTATGGTAATGATTGACGTTGCGCCCGCGACACGACATCGTAACGCTTTATAATTTGATTGTTTGGAATTATTTTCGTCACCGGCTTATGCTATGTTTGCGACGATGACGATGACGATAAAATAAAATGTATATATATTTATTTATTTGTATGCACTCGTAATATTGCCAACGCCACGTCCATGCAATCATAATAAATCGGTACAGTTATAAATCAAATACGTGAAATATATATATATGAAAAAAATAAATAAAAACGGATCGATACATACGTGATTTTAAATAAACATTTTAAATTTATTCTGTATAACTGTTATCCGGGCAACGTTGCCTAAGTTGGATTACCCGAAGAAAAACAAAATATACAATTTTCAAATCCCCAGAAAACTTATTTCCAGCCCCCGGATGTGTAATTAACAGGACTAGAGACATTTAGCATTTAAAGTTCACAAAAAAAAAAAAACATTTCAAACGCCAACAAAGTTCTGAAAGGCACGTTTTTGGTATAAAACATAAACGATTTATTTTTCAATCTGCTATTCAAGTTAACTGCAACAAAATCGTCAATGGAAAATGCTGCAGTGAAAAAAATCCGTAGTTCGAATGAAATATGAAATAAAAAACACCCGTGAGTAGCAAAGCGCCGCCATGTAGCGTCGAATTCTACCTCATATATTTTCTATTATAGAAATATTCTATAAAAAATTAAAAAATAACCGAATTTTATAATACGCCGAAATACCTGGCTATATTTCCCACTGCAGTCATACTACTTCCAAAGAAATGGTGAAATTTGAGCATTAAATTGGTAGGGACGGGGCTTAAAAAATGAAACCACCGAAAGGCACGTCGTTAATATTAACTTAAAACACACACAAAATTGCATCGTCTTGGCTTTATTTGAGGAGTACGCGGGGGTTTTCGAAGCTAAAAAGACACCATCTCCGTAAAAAACAACGTCGTGCTGAAATATATATTGAAATTTAACCAAAATTGTATCGTTTCATCGAGTGTTCACAAGTACAGGGAGGAAAAATATGTAACTATAAAACAAATAAAACACAATACAGTGCAACAGTGTTTATATTTTCGGGGAAAACTTAAAGAATGAAGAAAAAAAAATCAAAATCAATAAAACTGTGTATTCGTGTCGACGAACCGCATTCTACGCGTACCGCCCGCCGTCTTTGCGATTCCGACACTAAAAATATCACTTCCGGTACGCAATCATCTTCGTTATATAACTTTTGTAGACTCCATGCCGATCGCCAGAATAGTTTTTTACGCGCTGACTTATTATGCGGGTTCATAGGTATAGATAGTAGCTATTTCGAGATAAAACAAATAATAAAAAATTTAGTGCGATTTGACATTAGCACGCTATCCGCATAATTCGTTTTTTTTTTTTTTTACCACGCCCTGCTTGGGTCCGATTTTTATTTTTTTTAGATAGCCACGTCTTCGTCAATTAACGTAGAAATATTATTGGGACAGTGAAACGAAACGAAACAGTTATTAGTGAAATCGTAGTGTACATTTGGGTACGTATTATAATATACTGGAGCATAGCCACAACTAGACCACCAACTTTTAGGGTGCTTAAACTATGGACACATCAAACACCCATGGATCAATGCCCCCACAATCCCCTTCACGCTACTCTTACAATTGGTAACTACACATTTTATTTACAATTATACAAATTTATCAGAACTGTTTTAACATTCTTTTTCATACACACATATGCTGTAGGAAATCTGTATTCTGATCTGTTCATTAATTATGAATAATTCGCGGATAAAATATTTAATCATCACTATGAAAAACCTTTTTGGATGTTTTTGGAGGTGGTCATTTTAAACTTGTTGTGAGTGTTAAAGACAATTTAACAATCACCTAGTTGCGCCAGATAACTGGAGAAGATTCGTGGATGAATAAAAAAAAATTACAAGATAGAATAGACGAAAAATATGAAATTAATAAAAAATCAAATAAAATATTGATACGTTGTGTTAATTAGTTTTTAATTGTTTACTTAGAGTTGTAAATTGTTAGTTTAAATTGTATTTTTCGATTTGAAGTATCGTACATCGGGTCTATTTAAAATGGCAAAATAAAAAACGCAATTGAATTTTTACTTGTACATATTTTAAATTGTTAGTGTGGCGAGAATACTATATTAGTTTTACTAAGATGTGTTTTTTTCCATGGAAAATCCTATTTTCGGTTAATAAAAATGATCTTATTTATTTTTTTATACTTCAAAATATGTCATATTTCCCGGTCGACGGTACTTTTGAATATACGGTAATTTTAAAAAAATCGCTTGTAATTTTACCACCGGTTATTAAAAGAAATTTTAAAAATTTAGGGACAAAGGACATTGGTTTTATTTTTGTTGATTTTCGGGTTACCTTGATCACAAAATAATAAATTATATTATTATATAGCTATTTATGTCAGGTTTATGTTTTTTTTATATTATTTTTATCCGTCATATCGATTGCTTAATAAAATAATATATTCAACCGCTATACGTATGAGTGGATAATTATATTGCGTATCGTTTTGGGTACAATATAATGGTGTTTCAGCGGTACAATGACAAACCGGTGGTCTATGTTGGTTCGCACAGTCCTCATGCACGTCGTCGAATTAAATCCAAACCACGAGAAGAATTTCACGGAAATCGGGTATGTTCGCGCGTATAAATATTTGTATATTCGGCGATGCACTTTTTTTTTATCCTCTCCTACACTCTCGAACAATGCCAAGTTTCTGTCGTTTGGTTTTATTTATTCACCCGACAAAGTCTATGGGCGCTACCCTATAATATACAATAATATTCGGGCAACCGTCAAACAAAGAAACGCTATTAAAAATATAAATAAAAATATAAAATACAAAATGCCGAGCGCTCAAAGCTCCGAATTTCACATATCGGTTTCTACCGTAAGTATATACTCGTGTAGGGCTTTTTCTCTCGATATATTCGAAACGTTTTGGCTTTCCTCTCGACAAAAAGATAATCAAAATCTCTTTAAAAACGTTCCGTTTTATAATAACAGTCTTACCTGTACAATTGTATTTTATCGTTCCATTGAAAATTATATGGCATGGACGGATTTTTTCGACTTATTTATTGCATTTTTTTTTAGCTCGTTAAACCATATAGACGTTTAAAACATTTGGATAGTCGACTGATGCATAAGATATAGAAATCAGCAGCCGTATACTAAGTGGACAAATCTGTGGGTATCAATAAGACAATAACTAACTCATGGATATTTTTTTATTTGAACATATCGTCACAGAAATACCTACTTGTATAATTATTATTACCTATAATTCATGTCACATAAACACATATTTCACTTTCATAGATTATATATTATAATCAATGCAGTTTGCTCTCTGTGTATTTCGGCTGCCGAACATCTGTATTTAATGCCTGGTCCACACGATGATTTAGTAAAGTGATAATTGATGTTGAAACTGTCTAACAGGTAATAATATCGCAAAACCATCGTACACATGAATACAAAATTTTGATATAAAATCGTCTGTGAAATGCGACACGCTTTTAAAATATAATGATAGTATGAGTTCACTGGCACTCTTACGGTCTTACACGATAATGCTTGTTTAATAGTTAATAGTGTGCGGAATACGCCTTCAGGATATTTCAATAGTAACTATTGTCTTATACACACGGCGATAAATCAAGGTAGTAGTATTATCACAGTTGCGAGTTTCATAACGATCACGATGGAGTCACCTTTAAAGTATAGACCAGGCTACACTCGTAGAATTGGCTATAATCATTTTCGATAATGCGGGATACTCTCAAAGGTAGATCGTATTTCGAACAACGGAATTCCGCCCTTTTTTTTTCGAACAATGTATATCGTCCAAGCACAATTGAAAAAAACGTAGACGTCTATATAATATATGCAATTAAAACGTTTGCATTTCACCGCGTTAATGCAATTTAAATTTTTTTACGGTTCTTTCTTTTCTTTTTAGATTCCAAATATAGCGAAGAATGCATTGGTTTTACTTAAATTTTTTTTATTTTTACTGTGTACAAAAATTCTACCAGAAATCTTGCTCAGATATATACGCGCGGCACCATCTCTAAAAGGGAATGTTGTCCAGATAGTACTTTTGGGGGGTAATTTTTTGATTTTCCAAGCAGTTTTCATAATATCTGGGAAAACCAGGATAAAACGTTAAAATTAAAACGTAAAATTGTTAAACTTAACAGAAATACTTGAAAATTTAACAGGAGGTTCATTAAAAGTCTAAATTTGATTTTTTTTTTTTCTATAAACAAATTTTCTACCAGCTAATTTTATCCGATTTACAATAATAGCATTTTTTGTAAAGGAAATCTGACTGGGAAGGTACTTTAGAGAGGTAATTTTTCGATTTTTCCGAGAGTTTTCCCAGCAAATAAGAAAAAACAGGAAAAAACATGGGAAAGCCGGGAAGTACGGAAAATCGGTATAGTATTAAACAAATATTATTAAGGAAAATATATAATGCCTATTTAATTAATTTTACCATAATTTAACATAATATATATTGTTAACAAAGCATCGCTATAAACTAAACTGCGCTCAGAATAGTATTTTCGTTAGCAATAGTTTATCGTTGCTTACAGATGTATATTAAATTACCTATAACAATGGTTGTACTCGTTTCCATTATCCTAGGACATCTTCTTTATAATATTATTACTTACTCAACTTTGACGTGTAGATATTGATTTTTGAAATTTTTACTACCTATCGTTGAATTAAAATCAAAACATTTGAACCATTTTAGGTAAGTACTTTAAACAAGATATCTTTGTATGGAGAGCGAACAGGATTTATCCTCGCTGGAAAAACATAATAAAGAAATCCTATCTTTTTTTTCTTTTCTATTAATACCGTATAATATAATACCGGAAAAATAAAAAATATACCGATTATTGAGGGGAAAAAAATCTCGTATTTTTAAGTACATATAATAAGAATAATAATAAAAATCGGTTTTAAGTACAGATCAAAAAAATCTACCAAAATACTATATGGAATAATTAATATTTTTTTGTAATTTTAATTTTCTATCCAATTCTACAATTATATAACTACCACAATCTGCTGCTACTGCACGGCAAAAATACGAAACATCAGAGAATAAACGACTTCTTTGTATTTATTGTTCCATTCATTCACGGCCCGCTAAGTATAGTGTTTGTGAATATTTTTTTGTTTATCTTTTATACCTTCAACACTATTCAGCTTATATTTTATTTTATCTCTTATACAAATTGCTCAAAAGGCTGCAGTTATAACGTTTTTCTTGAAAAAGTAAAGTACCCAATTACCTAAAAGAAAAAGTTTAAAAAAAAATACAGCACTTGAATGGCATTTTTTTTTTTTTTATAGTATCGCATAAGAAATATAAAACGATTTTTTAGGAAGCTTAATTTAAATTTAAACTTTGTTTTTGAATCCTTATATTGCGGAAAGGGAAATCGTCATTTTCGTATAATAAAATACCAGGTTAGAAATTTCCAAAAGTTAGCCTTTATAAATGACCATCAGTCTATAAAATTACTTTATGAAACTTTTCGAGAGATTTTATCGTCCCCTGCACCTCCACTTTCCAAACTCCCAAAAATATTAATTTCGCTCCTTTCAAATCTTTTGTGTATGACGGAAGATAGAACGTTATAAAAAAAAAAAATCATCGAGTTTCTAATTTTTTGGGAGGCAGGGAATTTATGAATGTTTTCTGTGGCTATTGGATACCTAGCGTACAGTGAGATTTTGATTACTGTGTGTTCACTTTGAAATAAATGGTATATAATTGGATTTGTAGATTATATAACAAAACGCTCTATTTTATATAGGAATTAATCACCATGGTAGGATAAGGAGTAACTGGGAAAAGTCTAAACGTTAAGAGGACGCTTTTTTTGGGGGGAGTTGTGTATGCAGTGAGTATTAGCAAAAAAAAAAGAAAAATCCCGGCTACAAATGAATAAAAAATTATTTTAAACGTATAATCATTTAGTATCCCGAAATTCTGAATAATACTTATTGCAAACGCGAAAAACTACACATAATACATTAGCATACAAATAAAACGGGCGGAAAATCATTTTCGAAACGAGACGCGGGTATAATACATACACCTAACGCAAGTACACGACAGGAGGATAGGTAACAATTCATTTTTTTTTTTATGTCACAGAGATTGCGTCGTCTATAGAAGAACCGTGATTGGCATAAAATATTATCGGACGACATCGATTTATATACGCTTCGAAAGGGGACGATGACGAGCGGGCAAACGCGTGACGTCGAGCCATTTTTATTTACCCTGACGCGTCGTAGTAGACGGTTTTTAATAACGATAAATAACGTGTATAAAGTGTAATTTTTACGATAAAATCTGCCGCTTTTTTTCCCTACTCTTGTCGCCAAAATTGTTTTCGCATTGCGGGTTTAACGCCGCTGCAGTTTGGTGGTATTAATAAAAATGTTTACCGTGTGCAGTATTTTAAATCGCCACGGTATTACTTTGTGTAGTTTCTTATAATGCCGACCACTATAATTTTATACGGACCGTTAAAACTGTTACAAAACTATCCTGCGGCTAAACACACAACGCGCACGAGTCTACGGACCGTTGAAACTTTCGATCGCCAACATATTTTATTTGGGTTTTACAAAGTTCGATATTTTCACGAGGGCGACGCCATATCAAATATTGTAGGAAAAAGAGCAAACAAAGCCGGATATATTTAGTACTATATATATGCAGCTTATAGGTTGCGCTAGATGCAAACAAAAACGAAGACAAAAAAAATACGGACATACTTCGCGCGATGGGTGGGCCATTGTTGTAGATGAAAATTTGGGAAGGTAGGATGCAAAGAAAATTTAATTTATATCTGTACACAACGATAAACCGTTTCTGATGAAAAACGATTCAGAGCGAGTTTATTTAATACGTATACGTACATTTTCTGATTTTTCCAGTTTTTTCCAATTATTATATAAACCTCTTAGAAAATCAAAAAAATGACTAACTAAATATAATTTTCCTTCAGAAAAAGTAATACACTTGATACAACAGAGCCAGATTTCTCGTAGAAAAGTTGCTCATAGAAAAAATAAAAATAAAAAACAAACATCATTGTGAAACCAATACATTCCGAGCACTACGCTCCGAATCTAAAGAACCTAAGATGTGAACCGCGATAAATATTTAAAATAAAGTACCATTGCAGCTTTTTGAATGAAAAATTTTTAGAATTTATCTAATCAAAATTGTTTTTATTTCATAAAAAAAATCACTCAAAAACTCGAATCAACTATGACGAATGTAAACAATAATATTGAG
The DNA here is from genome assembly GCA_902439185.1 of Cinara cedri. NCBI lineage: Eukaryota > Metazoa > Arthropoda > Insecta > Hemiptera > Aphididae > Cinara > Cinara cedri. Next base: position 24,941 of record CABPRJ010000012.1, on the reverse strand, counting down.
CATTTTATGAAAGAAAAAAAAACACCATTTCGTAAAACATATTTCTTCAAGGTACTCAGAATTTAAAAGTAAATTATGTATGGATATATTCAGTTGATGGACAAGACTTTTTACAATATAAAACGCGTTTACCTACCATTATATAAGGGTTGGTGACGTTTTGCTTCTTATAAGGGTTGACAGTTTTTTTTTCTTATGACAAAATTCATCGCGATAAGTCTTTCATAAAAAAAACACATATCCGTGGATTTTTCACATATTTTTTTTTTTTTTCGATATAATACATCATATTTTCACTTGCTCATCAGATCTTTGCAGAAAATCGTACCACACAATGTACTCGTGCGGACACGACGAGATTTCGGCGGTGAGACGATTATTATTATTACAATGGTGTGTGATTTTTTTTCATTTATACACATCCGATATTATCATCGATGATTAATCGAGCATGACCGTGATAATATCGTATATTTGCGATCAATACAGAGTGGTTCTTTTTTTTATCATTAAGTGGCAATTATCTCTAAGGATTTGATTTCTGTTATTTTTTAATCATTATATCATTATGGAATCAGTTAAGCTTTATTTTAAAACCATTTTTAATTTTTTACCCCTACTCCATGTGCCTTAAATAAGTGTTTTTCAAATAGATACCTGGTACCTCGATCAATTTTGATACGCATTTTACAAATAAGTAATAACAGATTTATTTTTTTATGAGTTATAACCGTTTGAAGTTTAGATCGGAGTCCTAGAGATAGAAAATTTCATATCGATTTCAAAAATATTAATTAGTTATACTTTAGTTATACCTCATAAAAATAAAGCTGTTATTAAATAGTATTATGCTTATCAAAATATCTAGAAAAATATTCTCTGTTTAATTCTATGTTCAAAACGGGCTAAGTTAGGTTTTAGGGGTAAGTAAAGGTAAAAAATTAAAAATAGTTTTCATATCGGAAAGTAGATTAGTAGAAAAGTCTTATCATTAGGATGGCCATAAAAATATTAAAACTAATTTTCAAACTTTCAAATTCGAAGGATGTTTGGAAAACCGAGTGCAACTGTCTGTTAAAACTACCCGTACCTACGCTATCGCGATTTACTTGGATTATTACAGAATTTTCATTTACCTCTTTTCCACCAGTTTTTTTTTTTTATAAGGTGAAATAAAACTTCCGTAAATTTACCATCTTTGTCGTAATGGCTCCAAACGTCCATGAACTGGTTGGCAGATAGTTTTTTCAATTCTCGGCTGTGCGGATCCCGGTACTGTTTCATAAAGTTAGTGGCCTTTTCCAAATTCAATTTCTTGGCTGCTGCCGCTGCTTCGGCTGCCGCTGCCGACGATGCTGCTGCTTCGGACGAAAAACTCATTTTGTATATTATCTGAAATAGAAAATCAAAAATAATTCACCGAAAAGTTACACCAAAATATATATGAAATATTAAATTTCGGCTTCTCTTTTATTATACCTGTACTTATTATCATAGCAGATATTTAAATTCCCTAAAAACCCTTTAAATGTATTCAGGTTTACATTAAAAACACTGAAATGTGTTCTAAAAGTAATAATAATAATAATAAAAATAAAAATAAACATTGTGTTTAATTTTATTTTATTTTTATAATAATACAATCCGAGGCCCAAAAACATAAAATGACATAATATGATAATATAAACAATAAAGAATAATAACAGCAAAAAAAAACCACAGTTGATAAAACAGTTTATGGGTAGTTAAAAGTGGGGTCTTCATTAGGAAGACGCATAGTATACGATAGAAGGGGTTGTTTAGTATACACTTATAATTAGAAGACGAAGGAACAAGTAGATATAGTATAAAGAGGAGGAACTTTAAAATTGATCTCTAAAAAAAGTGTAGGACAGTCGAATGAATTATATAAAAGTTTAAAAAGAAATGATATATTCGCAGAGCTTCTACGATCAGCGTAGCTTGATAAATTTAAAATTGTATGAATAGGTTCATAATCGTGTGAAGGACAAGGAACTTTTAAAAAAATAAACAGCAAATGATAGGAATTTTCGTTGAACCCTTTCAATAGCTATGACCTCAATAGATGAATGAGGGTCCTAAAGAACGGATCTGTACTCAAGTATAGGTCGGACTAAAAAACAATAAATAATTTTTATTGAGAGATCCAATTTGAACTGAGAGGATACGCCGGATGAATCGTTATGTTTTAAAAATGTATGAAATACTTAAATAAAATATGCTCTAAAAATATACAAAATCATAAAAAATAATCATAAACATCCAAAAATGGAAAAATATTCAAAATAAAATGCCGTATAATGTATATATAGAGTCGTTATAGGTTGTGAAATGCATTTTGGTACTTATGTAAACTAGATATACTTTTTACCTTCCAACAAAAATATGCAAAAGCGTATAAACATCTACCCTATACTAGTCATAAATCTCTAGAAATCGATTTCGTATTAAAACATTTTAACAGACGCTGCTGAAACTGATTTATATATTAACAGATAAGGCGATAACAATACGGATAGGTTTTTTTAGTGTTTTAGTGATATTTTTTGATTTATGCCGCTATTTTGGAGCGACGATAAAAAAAAACCCCCATTGTAAAAATCGTTATTCACTCCTGAAGTATATACCGCATACAAATGATATTGACGTACGTAGGTTCAAATTAAAAAATTCACCCAGATAAATAAACCGATAAAATACTGCATATACAATATTATGTACATAACGATAAATGTAAATGACATTTTTTTTTTTTTTTACAATCCGTGAGACCGTGTATACATCACATTTGTATATTATAATACAATAAGTCTGGAATATTGAAAAAAAAAAACGCGCGTTCCTGAAAATGGGAATACGTGCAACGCTTTTCGTGCGTATCTCAATAAGACACGTACCGCGTACCTCCTATATGCATACCTACGCTAAAGTTTATTAGGGAATTTTTTTTTTTTTTTTTTGTACACGCGCTTTTTTACACTTGTTCCGTATTCTTATATTTTCAGAGTTCAGTTTTCCGTTCATGGTCACGTCCGTCGTGTTATAAATCATGCATTGCCCGACCGGTAAAATAACCGTCTCTTTTCGAATGATTATTCAATTATAAACGGTGTACATAAATAATTACTGATTACGATTAACATACGATTTAGTGATTCCGAACTTATTGTTCGCAAGGATATACCAATAAAATTGAAAAAAGTATTCAACGTAAAGCTATAGTGACTGTCTGAGTTTATCACATCGTTTATCTATATATTTTTCATTTATTGTACATAATGTCACTTATGTTATTATTAGAAAAAAGGTCATCAGCAAATCAAGAAAATCCGCAACCTATCGAAAATTTTCTAAGTGATCCATAGAGACAAAAAGGTTGAGAACCCCTGTGTAAATGAACGCTATCATCGTCGGTGTTATTAATTTATCATAAACAAAAAGACGTATAAACGTTTGGAATGGTCAGAATACATGCGAAAAGCTAATGGAGATGTCTTAAAAAATGTTCTGATAGAGCAAATAAACAATAAAAAGGTCAGAGAGACCGAGCGCCGGATGAGAAATCACTGTAGAACAAGATATGAGACTGATAGACAGAAATTCAGCAATGCAAATTGGACGTTGCATAGAAATAGGTGGAAAAGCTTAGAAGTGACAGCGCATATCCTTATAGCAGATCGTTGAGCTGATAAAAAAAGAGAACATATTATTTTCAGCATTGAATAATTATATTTGATTTATATGTTGTATAATTTATTGAAACGTTTCTATAAGTGTCGTGCGCAGTGGAAAGATATTAGGATTTATATCCTCCCACCCAAAAAAAATACAACAACTATATGAGTATTTATTTGGCGATTTAATCTTAAAATGATATGTTGCGGCCAAGTCACGAGGATAAGCTTGATTTATTGAATAAGAGTTGGCTTTTATGGATTTTAAGTTCCCATTGTCGGGTGATGTACAAATAAAGATACGTATACTTACGATTTATTCGTGATTTAATTATTTACTACCTCCTGTCGACAATTTCTGGATGTGTCACTAATATCTTTAATATACGACAACGTTTTCGACGTTTTTTTCTCGTTACTCAGTCAACCAGAAAAGAGCTGATGAATTGGTTCTTTCCTTATTAAATTGGAAACAATATCTTCTGTCCCGTCGTTCTAAAAACTTTTCCACAATACGTTATTGAGACGACAATAATAGTTGCTACTTCTACCAAATCGGACGAAAATAACGCGAGTTGTTTATACGAAGACCCGCGCGCAAAGTTCTGACCAAAGTGGGCACCTAAGATACCTGTACTAGACACCTGAATAATATTTGAAAACCGTCACGCTGTCGTCGGTCCGGTCGATCAATTAATCGATCGTCACTTTGACGTCAAAACGTCCTCAGTAAAAAATAATAATAATATCGATAAAAAAAGAGCCTGACGTTTATTTGGTGAATTTACGAGAAGAAAAAATCAAACAAAATCGTTTTGAATGTTATGTAATAAATGTTCGTCTTGTTTACCGTCACGACGACGTCGCGCGTAATGAGGACGCCTGGGATTTCAAACTCCGTAAAAATTCTACTGAAACTTTCTTGTACCTACCTATCTACCTGCAGGATTTATTCGTACGCTATATTTATTTTTTTAATTTTAGTTTTGTCGTCAGGACGACGACGAAAGCATCCCGTTCTTGTATAAAATTTGTATAAAATGAATATTTGCTGTCGAGTCACATGGGGATTTTTCGTAGTGAATAAAATAACATCGCTAACCCCGTATGCAGAGTGATTCTTTATCGCGGACCGGTGATTTCGAATACTAGGTAGATTTGTTAAATTTGATTTTTGATCTAAATACGGATTAAAATTTTAATATTAACCTTTCCGACTATTCTTCGGTATCCATTAAAAACGGCTTCATGCAGATCAAATTTATTGGTAGAGACTCGTTTTCGCTGATATTAATATATTTTTTAAATTTACGACAACTCGTTTGTGTACAAAATTATGAACAATGGAAACCTGCTTATAGGTACAGTTTTGGACAAACCTTATAACTTATAAGTTATAAGAAATCTCTTATAAATTTCAATTTAGTCTCCGATCGCGAATTTCAATGTAGTAACGTTGTATGGGTATAATAATTGTCCACCAATGACCAGGGCTGTGAATTTAATGCTTTTGCATGTTTTTTTATTTCTCAATGTATATTTTAAAGCATATTTTGCCTGTTTTAAGTGCATAAAGGCATGCATATTTAACGTTTTAGAAGTAAGTATGTAAGTTAGGTACACTCTATACGCGATTAAATTTCTTTGAAAAAAGATTTCTATTGTTCGTAAACTGTGAGCAAATGATTCATATTCATATTAAACTTATTAATAGATGTAAATTTTTTACCTTGTGGTACTTTTCAAAGAATGGCGATACATGAGAGTTTTTCTAAAACGTTTAAAAAAGTTTAAAATCTCTATATATCGGTTTTATTTTTGTTGATTTCTAAGTTACCCCGATAACAAGGAGGAAAAAAACGACTAATATTATCCCACTTATAATCGTTTTTTATTTGCAATACTTTCGGTATATAGGTAAATTAAACTATAACATTGCCTTTACTGTATACAGTGACCTACCCACGGTGCGAAGTACGTCCGGCATTTTTTTTTCTTTATAATTTACGTCTACGTTTTTATTTAGTTAATAGACTTTCCATAAAAAATATAATAATAATAAACAATAGACTGTACGCATCATTTCGTTTTGTATGTATATAATTATGTTAAAATAAACTTTTAAAACTATTAAACAACGGTATTTTTTGTGTGCATCAATCAATTATCATTATACTGCTTAGGTGCAAGTAAAACGACGATAAAAGGATTTCTTTGACGATGATTGTTATTATTTTATTAATTTATTGTACAATATTTAATTATAAAATATTAAACCTACGCTGTGGTGTTTAATTTTTTTGACCTACATTAAAATAAAATAATATTTTTAAACGTTCCCTACAACATAAAACCTTTTTCCCCCTTGGTCTTTTTTTAGTAAACCACACAGCTGCTCCATTCGTAACTTTTTTTTTATTATTATACTCGCATTACCTAGGTATGAAAATAAATGTACTTAACATGGTTAAATCGTCTGCGATACTCGTTAAGCGCCCGCGCTCATGGAATTAGTAGGTATAAAATATAAATTTTGTTTCCTACTGTACCAATAATGCCAAAGTAGAAACATAAAGATAATAAAGAAATGGCAAAGGCCACTTCTGTATTAACTCCTGTAAGTTATTTAAAAATCAAAATTATGAAAATTGTTAAGTATTTTAATTTAGAAATGTAATCGTAATGATTATTAATAATTAATAACAAAATAATATAATACTTGCAGTATACCGTATGCTGTTGTAGGTGGGAATAAATAGGAAACTAGAATACTTAAGTTATTTAATTTATAAATTAAACATTTTTATTAAAAATTCGAAATGTTTCCACGTGTAAAAAATACTAATATAATTATTTTGGTAAAATTGAGGTCTCTACAAATATTTTTGACCAAAAAAAAAAAATTAAATAGAAAATACCGTTATCGTTAAATTTTCCCGTTCTTTCTACATATTTTTTCGGAATTACTTTGTTATTAAAAATAAAAATATAAAAAAAAAATAAATCATCAAACGACTTTTGTACTCTCCAACTAGATCGGAAATTCAACGAAAAATGTTTCTTGTCGTTTTTCTTTTGGAGGAATATTTTCTACCACATAAAGCGTACAAATTTAAAATAATAAAAATGTAAGGTCGCGCATTGTAAATTTATCAATTTTCATTTATCGTCTTTTTTCTATTTTTCCCAATTATTATGAAAACTAAAAAAGTATTCTGTTCGAAAAGTTGCTCTCAGAAACACAAAAAAAAAAAAAATACAAACACAAATCATAGTTAAACCAATGATCTCCTTCGTACATCTCCGAATCTAAAATACAGCCATCATAACTAATAAAACCAATACATAACTTTTGATTTTATACAAATATTGCTCAGTGTTTTTAATAACGACTCATAAATAGAGTCGGGAAATATAGAATCAATTCCGCATGACGGTCCGTTGTGTTTTATTGATGGTTTCTCGTTTTCGATACTACCATCAAGGCATTTCGAGGGCACAACTTCCGCGGCGATCTATTTTTTTAAGCGATAAAAAAATTTAATCTGAAGACGTCAAACTCGTGGTCTTTTTTGTTTTTACACGGGGTTAGTCGTATAGATCAACAGGCAATCCATTGTGTTAGTTAATATTGTCTCCGGGACGACGACGACGACGACATTTAACTATACTCCTCGACTCCTCACTATACTTCAAAATTCGTTACACCTTTCTTCTTTTTGTGATAACGTTCTGTCGTAAATTATTATTAATTATCATCTGCCGCCGCCGGCTATAGAACGCGACGTTTTTCTTCGGGAGGTAGAGGGGAACAGAGAGGAGAGAAAACCTCTCGGCGAGAAGTCAAAACGACGACTAGTGGGTCTAATGGATTTTGCTATACATAAAGGTACGTGAAAAGGCGCTGACGGTTTAGATATTATTATTATTATTATTATAAATTAAGTCTTCCAATCGCAAAGCTGGCTCGTCAACACTATACCTACACGTTTTCTCCAAGTATAATATTAATATATATGGGTACGCAATTATAATATTTTCACACCGTGACACTTATCTCGCCTGGCGCAATATACGCGACTTAAAGCGGGGATCTGTTGGAAGAATTTTTAATATAATATAGGTACGAACAAATTTAGATTGCGATGGATATCACGCGTCCCATTATCCCAAAAAAAAAATGTTGAATGTAATTATTATAATATTTGCAAACATATTTTATCTATAATTTTTTTCATTTTCGAGTAAGGACCGTATAATGTAAAAAAATACCAATCAGAAAAATAGTTGAAATAAACGGTTTGGACAAATTAATTAGACATTTAACAACGCTGAATTTAATTACACGATTCGACACAATAAACGCAATTCTCAAATTTGTATTGAATTTTGGAATGTACATTATAATACTCAGTGACACGACCAGGGTGTTTTGGGTGTCTGAACACCCACCTCCATCAGTTTTTAAGTGTTATAAATGTATTAAATTATATTAGACAGCGTTTTGGTTTTTTTTTTTAATATTTAGCAACGTGACCCAACCTCCCTTCAAAAATACCCGGCTATGCCGTTTATACCATTCTGTGATTCATTAACGCTAAATGTTCGAAGACGCCCCACTCTTATTATATAAACGATGATATTATATGGTTTATTTTTGCAACGACTTGGTAATTTGCGTATTTTGAGGTTATAAAAAAAATCCCGTGGGCCGGTATTTTTGAAAACAAGACGGTTTTATTGTTATTATTATTACCATTCGCAATAACTTTTAATCACTCTTTTATTTCTTCGCAACAACTGCAACTATACTGCCAAACATACGTTAAGTACATATTGTTATTTTTATCATTTTTTTTTTTATTATTATTATTGCAACACACATAACATTTCATAATTTTTTTTTTTTTTTTTATCCACGTCCGAATTATTACAGATGGGGCGAGTCCGGGATATTAGAACCACTTTTTATAAAACTAAATATAGTTTCTTTCGTTTTGGCCGACTTCAAAAAGTCGGGATGAAGGCAAAGGAGAAGAATAAAATCATTTCATTCGTAACTAATATAGAAAAACGGGATTAATGTTTAAAGAAAGCGTAGCTTAGTACTTTACTTTTCTAGATTATTAAACTTGTCTAGGCCTAACTGAACCTAACCAACAATTAAAAAGTGCTACATCGATTTTCTTCGAGTTGGAAAGTGGCTCAAATCTCCCAGAAATTTTAATTTTAGGAACAATTACTACAGATTAATATTCATGTAGCATTTGTATAAAACATTTTATAAATAAGCAGGTACCTATATAAAAATAACAAAATAAAATTTTTAATTAATTAATTACAATCAATTTTTTCCCCCTGTTCAAATGTCATGGATTCGTATCCTTCGAATTTCATTCGAAACCGTATTACAGCTATATTATACAATTATATATATATATATATATATATATATATATATATATTGTATACTCGGTCGAAAACACCATTTTCAATACTGTGAGAAAAATAAAACATGTCCATCGATCGAGTGTTTCTGTTAAATATTATTTGTTTTTTGTAGTATTATTTGTTCGTAAACACGCTTCGCTCGTTTTCCCGTTTTAATTAAAACTGTTTACAAACAAAACGAATTACGAGCGGTAGGTAGGTAAGCAGGCAGGTAGGTAGAGATAGGCAGGTAGATATAGCTATACCTACGAGACAGCAGAAGTGTGAAAAATCACGCGAATCGAACACACTGCTACGATGTCGTTACAGAGGGATAATTTGTTAACGATGTGCATAAAACGTACGCCGGTGGCGTTTTTTTCGTTCGGCTGGAAGACAATAAGACGCATTGCAGGCGAACAGTAAAGAAAATGTCGATAAAGTGTTCAAAGGCGAGCGCGGCGCGGTATTTCGTTATTCGAAAAATATTTTCCAGAATCGCAGCACGATATTATTACTACACAACGCAGTTACGAAAATAATTATCTTTGAAGCGAATATTCGCCAAGGCGTGTTTATTTTAACTTCGTATACTGCGAATATCAGTGGAAATACTCAGATTTTTTTTTTTTTTACATCGTAAGTACCTCGAAGATGCCGATTTTTCGCTCTACAAAATTTTATTTGTACATAATTTGTCGATATTCTTAATAATTTTTCCCAAATTATTGTTTTTTAAAACACTTTTTCGGTCGGGCAAACGCTCTGAATTAATCTAATCATGCCTAATAAGAGATGCCAAAATGTTTGTTCGGTAGTATTTTATCAAAAAAAATATCTATATTCCTAATGGTTTTGCTATACAATTTAAAAAACTAACGATGTCGATACATCGGTTTTATTTTGGACGATTGGATTATTGGGTTGCCTCGAGGCAAAAAGTACTGCAACTCATTTTTTTTTTTTATCGTAGCGCATTTAACTAAATTATCCTACTTTACCGACTGTCCATCTGCAACGTATACAATATGTAACATACCGACTACATAATTGTATTATTGTATATATGTATAATTATCTATTATAAACGAGGTTGTTGAAATTCCTACGATTTGACGACAGTTTATATATTTAACAATTTTAAATGCGAGCGCATTTGCGACGGTGAAAATATTCGAAACGTGTAAATGGATGGAATCGTATATTAAATATTGGAATTCGCGTTTCAAAAATATTGAAAACAAATATCAAAAATTATCGGCATACATTGAAATCCGTATTGAGTTTGTTATAGCGTAAATATTCTCTCCAATGTGTAAATTTACAAACTGTAAAATTACCAAAAATATTACAATATATTCGGTTAATGTATCTGGTTTTAAAAATAAATTCCTTTAGTCTACTTTCTTTTTTTTTTCTTTTATCTTTTTTTTTTTTAGTTATTTTCGAGTGATTACATATTTTGTTAGTCTTATAAAATATGCATTTTTTTTTTTTTTACGTTTTCGATATATTTTCCTCCGATTTTTGTTTTAAATAACAATATCATACGAGAAATTATTTATACTACATTGTTTACATCACGTTTCTGTGCAGTAAAATAAAAAAAAAATTTCATCAATAGGAGGATTAAAAATAAATAAATAAATAAATAATGACATAACGATTACGTCGTGACCCAATATATGATAAAAATGTTTTCTATTCGAGTATCATATTTTCGCTATACGTATAAATGTTAGAATGAAAATAAACATTTCACTTCAAAGAAGACACGTCTCAATAATATCATAGCAAGTTACTTATATACAGTGATTCTTTTGACATGAACCAGCAATTTTCTCGGAGTATTTTAAGTGAATTTTATTTGTTTTTTTTTTTTTTTTATCATTATAAAATCATTTAAGCTTTATTTTAGCACTATTTTTACATTTTTACCCCTGATAGCTCAAATAAGTATCTTTTTTGGAGATTATTAGCAACCCCACCTCTTTCAATCACAGATTCGAATAGAGAATAGTTTTCTAGAAATTTTGACCTGCGTAACAGTGGTATTAGATTTACCGTTTATGAGTCATAACAGTTTAAAGTGTTGACTGATGGAGTAGAGAAAGATTATAGTACATTGCATATCTGTCGTTAGCTGATTAATGCTAAATAAATCACCCTGTGTACGGCGGTAACATGGATGTAAAACGCATTGGCCATAAATGATGATACCGAAAAGAGAAATACAGAAGCTTTTAAGATGCGGTGCGTGTGGAGGGGCATGAAAATGATAAGTCGGATGGATGAGTGGAAAACGAATGGAAAGCATACTATATATATAATATAGATTGGAGCAAGACGTCGAAAAAGAACGGCGCAAGGCGACCTCGTAACTCTTGTATGCGGGCCGAATTAAAAGCGACGCAGGATTCAAAACTTTTAAAACTTTTAACTAAAAGAAAAGGCGGCGAGCAATCGATCAGAACGTAGAATTGATGGAGTTGAAAAAAAAAGTACAATATAAATAATCGTCCGTATATAACGTTTTGACTGGAACAATAATAATTATTATTGATCGAAATAACAGCTGTTTCTTTTTTTCTTTCTTCCTTTCGAAATATCAAACCACTTAAATATATTAGTCGCAATTAATTGTGTACCTCCGACGTCGCGACAACGTGCCGATTGAATTGTTTAAAACAACAGCTATATGCGCTCTTCCGATAACAATGGTCTACTGCACTAGGCCGAAATAACAATGTAATTGTAGGTATCAACCGCTGATTAAAACGCACTACATTGACGGCGTTATAAATTCCATTAAATCTGACGGTGACTATTGGTTAAAAAAACCATAATATACTCGTAATTGAATTTTTAACCGTAATTCGTTAAAAACCAGCCGTTTTGTCGATGTCTTTTAATTATTATATTGATTATTTTTAGCCGTGCCATCGATATTATTTTATACCGATATAAATTATTGTTTACACCGTCCGTTTGTCCGAAAAAATAATCGAAAAATACGAATAATTAATAATCTGTGAAACAGTTCATTAATTACCTCTAAGACACAACTATTTAATAGTGTTTTTATTGTTATTTACAAATGATTATCATAATTTAATGTGTACAACTACTTGGAAATTTATTTACCGTAGAAGCTGAAGAATCGTCGAAATCTGTAACCATAAATACTAAGTTCTAAGTAATCATAAGATCAATAAAACAACCACGATTGTTTATTTATAAAAATCAATTATTATAGGAAGGGACACTAGAATTAGTGTTTTTGAATAACAGTGTTGAATTGAATTTCAATTAGATATCATAGAAATCTATCTGCGATATTTATTAATTAGGCGGCTAAGTGTAGATGATTGATCACTCGATTTATTATGGTGTTCTTCTGGAATAAAAAATGATTTGTTACGCAAATTGTATAGTCATATGCCAAGTGCAAAACTGCATCATATACGAGTGTAATGTATAGAGAGTGTTGCATTCACCACGTCTTAAATTCTTAAGGCACTTGAACAATTATTGTAAAACGTCAATATATAGTAGTGAATTTGTTGGGTGGTTTTATAGGCAGTTAAAAGATTTCGTATATTGTTGAGCACACTAGTGTAAGTATTTATTTTTCCGATTTCAAACGCGTATAAGTACGAAAACCCTTTAAACAGTATACTCGGGTTCAAACCCTCTCGGTGAATTCAAACTATCTTCTTAAATAGCTGATTTATTATCCGATACAGCACTACTCGGATTACGCGTATCTTGTAAACTATAATTGCATCGTCACTGACCGTGTTCAAAGTAAGGCCTTATCCTGCTCACCAAACATCTCACGTCGCTAGTAATTACAATATATATTCCTCTCTACGAGCTTATTAAAAAAAATCCCAAGTCGACCCAGTTCGATCTCCGTAGTAGCTATCCGACTTAAGAGTTGCTGTGGCACATTTTAAACGCATTTTCACCGCGCATCTACGTGTCCCTATCAGAATCGCAAACGAGCATCCTTCTCGTTCATATTTTATAAAATGTTTTTCTCTGCCTCGTTCAACGTGCTATATTGATTCTCGTTTGATTTTTATCCGGTCGGTAATCTAATAATAATCTTCACTGCTTAGACGAGAATTACAGTCGTGTATACAATAGAAGTATTCATATGAAAACGGCTTTCAAAATATTCTCAAATGTTTAAAATGTAAACAAATTGTTTAAATTTGAATAATTACTTTAGTAATAATAGAATTATCTACTAATTTGTTACTTGATTCCCGTTTAAAGGGCAGGGAAGGGAAAAATGTTTAAAATTAACGAATATAACGTTTTAGACCAAAGAGCCAGACAAAAATTTCAGGCTGCATTTGACGGATTTTAATTTTTAAACCGGATTTTGATTTTTAGAACAGACTCTGATTTTTAAAACGGATTGTGATTGATTAAAAATTTTACTAGATTATATTAAATATATATATACGAGTATATTAAATATCTATTTTTCGGTATAGGTTTTTATGAGTATGTCTGTAAACAATTTTACTAACAGAAACTGTGTTCCAATACAAAACTTCATAGGAACTTTCTTATAGAATTTTTGATCTAGATACATTCAAAAGGTTATTTTTTGATTTTACTTAGAGTTTTTTCAATTAATGAGAAAGATTGACAAACTTTTGTTGACAACAAGGAAAGAAATACCACTAATACCACTAATAATTCTTACCTTAGAATCGTTTTTAGTTAGCAATCGTCTATCGTACAGATATAAATTAAATGACTCGTTATATATCCTGCGTTCCAATTTTTCACCTAAAGCAGTGGCACACCCATCAGTATTATCAGTTTTTTTTTCAGCTGTGTTAACGATAAACAAAAATATGATATTTTTCTGTATCCAAGCTCAAAAACTATGCATTTTCGTTTAGCTTTTCTGTCCAAATACCGCATTTTTTTTGGACATTTTCATTGACCGCAATCCCTTTGAAGTCAGCAATTCAAAAAGATTGTATTTTCGAGTCGACACATCAATCGATCGATACATATATTTAGGGGGGGGGGACTCGAAAACGGTGATACCGGTTCGCGATCGACATATTATTTGAATAATATAATTGCTTGCAGGTCACCAGTCACCTGCATATACCTGCGCTATAGTCGGTCGCATCGATTTGTATTTTTTGTACTTATATTATATATTATTAAACCTACGTCGCCGTCATCACGTGACCAAACGCAATCTCGATGGGTATGCGAGAGCGCACACGAAATTTGCGTAAACAAAAACACATGGAATTATTTGCATAAAAACGTATTAAATTTATTGGTCGTGTAATATTATTACGCCATGTAGGTAGGTAAGTAAGTAGGTAGGTTAGATTAAGGTAGGTACCTATAGTTCGACGCGTGCAGTAAAACGTTCGCAGTCGTATATTTTCCCATCGCGTTATAATAATATATTATTATTATTATTATATATGTAAGTACGTAAATTACATATAATATAAACTGTATTACAGCGGTTCCCGAAGTGTGTACCAGCTACATGGGACGCCTCGGTGTCTGTACAGGGGTGCCGCGTCACCATGCGGAATATTCCCGGGTTTAAAACTAAATTCGAAACCCTAACGGCGACGCTATAATGACAATTACGACGGCTTCTATTTTTTCGGAAAATACTTTTTCTTTTTCCGAACTATTGGCACTGTACCTGAAAATATGTGGATTTATTGCGCGGTGGTACTTAATTCTAAAACGATTTTTGGATTAGGTTTTTTCATAATAAATTAAATAAAAACTGACAACAGTTATCGATACGTCGGTTTTCTATTTTTGCGGATGTCCGGGTCACCTCGGTTATACAATGGGAAAAACACGCCTAACACTATACTAATATCGCTCCGCTCAGAATAAGTTTTTATTATTATTATTATTATTATTATTGTAGTTCAAAAAAGACGCCATGGATCCAAATAGTGTGGGAAGCACTGCTATATAATATTACAATATACCCAATAATATGTCGAGGTAATGTTTCACGACATTAATCGGGTAAACTTCTACGACCGTACTTAGACGGCAGCCAATTACATTAACACCCCTCCTCCCCTACCGCGTAACCCCGGATAAATTTTGCGACGATGTTCCCGACATTGCAGAAACGAAACGTCCGGGAGGAGTGATATTAGAAGGATCCTAAATAAATTGATGTAATTCATGCCGATTTATATGTTTGGTCTTAACCGAAAGGTACAAGTCAATTTTATTAAAAATAAAAAATTAAATAATGGAAAAAATGACAAAAATAATGAATTATTTTGAGCCCTTCGGGCTTAAAAACATACGAAAAAAAAATACAGTTATAGTACACGGCTTTACGGCGTTTTGGAATTCCTTTAAAATTCGAAAGAAATCATTATTATTATTATTTTTTATTTTTTATTTCGTCATGTTATTAAAATACACATTTTCGTATTTAGCAACTATATATACCACTTAGGACTGTATGTAATAAAAGTGTAAAAGTACGTTTTTTTTTTTTCAAGTATAAATATACATAACATCCGACGCGGTGGAAAATCGTAAAAACGATTGAACCGAGGAAATAGCAATCATAATAAAAAATAAAACCACCACGGCAAATATTATCATTGTTATTACATATAATGACTGCAGAGTGTAATATAATTTTCTAACCGTCTCCGTGCCGGCGGAAACGATACGAAATAAAACAAGTGGGTATAAAACGGCGGGTTGAATAAAATAAAATCTCGCGTATACTCGGCAATTATTGGCAACGAAACGATTTATTTAAACAATTTTTTTTTTTTTTTTTTTTTTTTTTTCCCCGAAAAGGTCTACTCACCGAATTTGTATTAATAATATAATACGAGGAATAAACGACAGAATTTCGGGAAATCGATATAACACGATGCCTACCTAGCTCTTATAATTATTATTATTATTCGCTTATTATACGCGCGTTCTTCTTCTTCTTCTTCTTATTATTATTATTATTATTATTATTATTATTACAAACGATATCGTAATAATCGATAGAACAAAATATTATATTTACCTCGGCGATTTTCACGAAGGACGAAGGACGACGGGCGCGTGCAAATGTCGAACGGTGTTTTTTTTTTACGACGACAATGACGACAACAAATGGACGGTGGCGTTTGTCGGTGGCTGGTGGTGCCGTGTGTTGATACCTGCGCACGTCGTGGAGGACTAAAGCTGTGCCGCCGCCGCCGCCAAATACCCCGGGCCACTATTTCATCCATATTTAGAACGCTTGCGCGGCCCCCGTATAATGCGCTGCGACGGGCGACCGAACCCTCGGCCCTTTTTCTCTACGGCTTTTATGTGTATATATATATTTATTTTATTTTTTTTTTTTTTATCTTTTTTTTCCTCCTCCCGGAAAGTTTTTGTTAAGTTTGTATATATATATAAACGTGCCGAACCGCCGCGGCCGCCGGCCGGGAAACACAGATCGTTGGCGAAAAGCGCGTCGGCCAATTCGTATTTAATATTATTACTGCGTATACACATCGTCGTATATATTATAATGATATACTTTTTTTTTATTTATATATATATATCACTACTACGGAGCGTATGCAAATAATATAATAAACCCCGGAGTCGCTCTCGCGCCGGCGAACAAAATACACAATCTATACGAATACACGTTTCTATTATAGAGAGTATAACGGTTTTTTACGAACGATATTGGATTTTATATTCGTATTATTTACGTGGGCAGTCTAATCCGTTGATACTGATCTCTCGATCTACGTTTTTCAACTATGACGAGTCTTATGATTAGGGGAGTGGTTCCCTTGGTGAGATCAGTTACATTTGTAGATGCCCAAGCTCGTATACAGTTAGTGAGATCATTAATTGCTGAGTCAATGTCGTCTGTAGGTTTTAATTTAACATTTAAATTGATTTCCTGTTGAACAAGATCGTGGAATTGGAGACGATTGGCGTAAGAATAAAATACTTTATGTGACTCGAAACGGGTTTGTGGGCTAGTATTTAAGATTAGAAGTATTGAGAAGTGATCAGAGTTTAGATCTAAAAGGTTTTTAATAGTATTATGTACATTATTGGGAATTTTAGGGACAAAGATAACTAGATCAGAAAGCCCAAATACTTTATATTTAAAATCGGAGACAAAATTAAATAAGACAAGTGTTTTAGGGTTTATTAGCCCGACGTCCCCAAAATTGATGTTTCGCGTTGTAGCCTGCTCCCAATTATATAATTTTTATGTTTAATCGTATTAAAGTAATCAGTTAATTTTTGGCTAATTATTTTATGTTTGGATAGGTAGTTGCAATAGTAAACGGTGTAAAATTTAGTTTTATTGTTAACGCACAGGTTGCAGATAGTCTTGACAAAAGCCCAAAAGTACTTGACACTCTATAGAGGATTTTATAAATGTGTCTACTCCTCTGTGTGTGGTGTTATCAGAGTGGTTGGTATTAATTAATTTATAATAATAGCAATGTCAATACGTTTAGTGGGTAAAATTATTTGTAATTCATTTATATGGTTTCTTAAGACATTTGCGTTAAATTGTAGAATTAATAAAGATGCGTTGGAGGGCGAAAGACTAGTCATTTTTTTATCCAGTTTAGGATACAACTTTTGTATGGGAGGCTAATAAAGCGCTTTGAATTAATTTAAAAAGCTTGACATTAATATATTAATATTAGATGAAGCCTCTTCATATCAATGAAGTTTTGATGAGTGCGATCGTTGGATGTTGTTTGGGCATATGTTTTGTATCAGAAGAATGATTATTAGGTGCACTATCCTATAATGGATGGCTTACTTGTACATTCGATTGTTTAAAATTAGAATTAATTGTAGATACATTATTTGTTTTATTTGGATACTTGCATTGTTGTAGTTCTCTGTATACAGTGCAGAACTTGTAGTTAACAGGACATATGAATAACTAGTCATTTATGTTGGGGGGGGATACTGGAGTCCTAAACATTTTTTAGAGCAAAATAAAGTACCTATGGTCCACTGACGGTTCACTGATAATTGTTTAAACTCTTAAGCAAAATAAGGCTATAGAATCAGTGGAGAATAATTGTCTACGCTATGTGCCCTTCAAATTTAAAGTTCTTAGACCTACTCACGGATCATACCAAAATGTTCTTAACTTCGTTAATTTATCTCCACTCATTGACAGGTGTTCATCTCTACTTTCAAGATTTCTACATAATTTAACACTAGGGACTATTGATTGCCCTAAAATGCTTTCTCTTATTCAATTCAAAATAAATTCTCTTAATACAAGAGATCCAAAACCTTTCAAATTTTATTCTCATCTCACCGGCTAATCTTTTAATGTCTGCAGATAATAAATTTGTTTTTGATTACACTTAGCAATCTTTATCTTTAACTGTCTTTTTTCTTCTATTTGTACTTTTTTATATAATCTATTGAAATTGTCAACTGTATTTTAGATACACAACATTTTAGCACTTAGAATTTACTAATTTGTAATAGGACAATCTGTCCTTATATTTGAATAAACAAATAAATAAATAATTGTCCTTACGTAGTTATAAGTATTAATTAAATGAATTATCTAAAAAAATAGTGAGTAAGATTTAAATTAATCAATAATATATAGTGCATACAAATTCTTTATTTTAGCTGAATTCCACAAATATATAAAATTTATATTATATTAGATATAATAATTGACAATACTCAACATCAAAAAGCCGGGTAACGTCACACGTGGGTTTAGCCACTGTTATAGGTGAGAAGTTGGGATAGAAGTAGAGGGGAAATTTAATGTATATCTGTAAGCAACGACAAACCAATGCTCACAAAAAAAATGATTCTGTGTGGAGTTCAGTTGATAGTGTAGTTGCTTTATCAACAATATATATGCCACATTATGGTAAAAAAATTTAATAGGCATTATATATTTTCTTTAATAATATTTGTTTTATATTAGGTATACCCATTTTCTCGTTTTTCCTACGGTTTTCCCGGTTTTCCCAGTTTTTCTTTTTATCGGGAAAACTAGTGAAAAAATCAAAAAATGACCTCTTTAGAGTACCTCTTGAGTCAGATTTCATTTTAGAAAAAGTGCTTTGTAAATCGGAGCAAAATTGCTGGTAAAAAATTGTCCACAGAAAAAAAAAGCTTGCTGAACGATTGACTCCACATTGTAAATAACGGGGTGGATACCCACAATAATTTTGAGTTAGGCC
The DNA here is from genome assembly GCA_902439185.1 of Cinara cedri. Lineage (NCBI taxonomy): Eukaryota > Metazoa > Arthropoda > Insecta > Hemiptera > Aphididae > Cinara > Cinara cedri. Next base: position 5,563 of record CABPRJ010000012.1, on the reverse strand, counting down.
ATAACTTTGGCTCCGAATCGTTTTTCGTTATCAACGGTTTATCGTTAGTTACGGGTATAAACAATTAAATAAACAAAAAAATAACACAATTATTATAACGGACTTGAATATTTGTTTATAAAATATTAATACGCGATAGGTACTACGCTTTCCAAATCTATGGTTACGACAATGTTTATTTTTCCGATGCTGAATTTTATTTTTTATACTTTTCAATTGTTTAATTTTTTCATCGTAAAACGTATTTTATTTGATTGTCAAAGCAAATCATCAATTGCTCTCAAAAATGTCGTCTCCTTTGTTGATTCATGTAAGTACTCATATATTATAATATTATTCTATTTTTTATTTTTTTATAGTATTCTGCGAAAAAGTATTTCTTGAGGTAAAAATAAAATAAATGTCCGACAATTTGTCTTTAATATTTTTAATTTGTATTTTATAAAATCGACTTAAGGAAATAATGACAAATATAATTAAATTACGATTAGGTATAAATTCCGACTTTCTCTGTAAAATAATACCTATTTTTGAAGACTAAGAAAAACTAAATAATTGAGCTTTAGAATAGATCGTCAACGTCTAACGAAAATAATAGTCTTAATAGTGTAATATTATGTTATTTTTAACTGAAAATTATAAAATAAAAATCATACAACCAAACCAATGTATTTCTATCGTATTCAAATTATTGTATTTCTTACATAATAATTATTTGGTAGAGCCCGGAATTAAGTAGGTAATAGTTGTACGTAATTTGTATTATGCACTTAAAAGGTTTTTTTTTGTTTTGTTTTTTTTCAATAAAATTGATTTAATTTAATTCGTTGCTTTATTAAGAACACGTTAAAAAAACATTGGTAAAATTTGCTTACGTTAATATTTTCTTTTAAAATTTATCAAGCTCACGTCTCTCTAATGATTACATAATATACCTAAATTATATTTAGTCGTATTACTTTTTACAATTACGCCTTTTCACAAATTTGCTATATCACCTATAACTATGGACGCAATCCTCGTTATGATAGTCGAGAGCCTATAGAGAGATAGACAAATTAAAGTTAAAATGAATCCAATCATATTTACAATATTATTAATGCAAATGTTTGTTCGGATGTATGTTATTACCACATCTCGCCCAAACTACTGAACGGATTGAATTAAAACTTTACATAGACGTATTTCTAGATCAGAAATCACTACTTTGTATCCCGGTATTTAAACCCTAAAGAGAATAGGGGGGGGGGGGGGGTTTTAAACCAGATAACTGTTATTTTTACTACGAAAAAAAAAAAAATTATTTTTGTTGATTTATGAGTTACCTTGACGATAAGAATGGAAAAATACCGTTATTATTAACTTATTTGGTTGTCACGGGCAAAGAAATAGGTATCCCCAAACATATTACTGGGCAACAACGATTAACTATGATAGGTAATCGGTGGAACCGGAAATCACGGGAAAACACAGTTTTATTTTTTCACATTTTTTTTTTGTTCAATATTGACACGGGAAAAGATGGTATAAAAATAATATTAATGATAATACAATTTGAGTTCAATAATACATACCTACTACCTAGAATATATTGGTAAATAATATAATTTATATTTTTATGCTATTAACAAAAATCATTTCACAGGATTCGTTCAGTGTATAGCAACCATTTTTTTTTACCAGCAACTTAAATCTACAAATTGTGAACAATGTTTTATACGAGTTAAGAGATTTTCAAATAGACATAAACCAGTTATCGGATAGCGGACATAATATTTTACGGTGTTCATTTTGGTAAATATTAGATTTTCAAACTACAGATGACTGGTTGTATTAATTTATTTTGATACACGTAATGTTTTTTTTTACTATAATTTGTGTACAGTTAATATTTCCCTTCAGAGTAAAGTTGTTTATTTGTATTCGATTATATAATTATATCCATTTTTGGTGTAGATTGTGAATTTTAAAAATACAAGAGTAGAAAAAAAGTAATACTGCTTGTATGATCAATAAACACATCATATTAATACTGAATAATATTAAAAACCAGTCTCCTATTTATATTAATGTTTATTAGAAAGCAATAAATGATGAGATAAATATAGTCAATACAGTCTTACGACAAAAATATGATTATTTTAGAGATTATAGTAAATTCATAACACCCCACATGGCATGACGGGCAATGAGCCACGGGTTCGTGACATCTAAGGGCTCCAAATCATGGCCCAAGGCGTTATAGGTGAATATAAAAAATAATACGATCATCTTTTCATCGCTTATTAAGTAATATGAGTAGACGCTAGACAGGTGTAAGAAAATAGGTAATGATTTTTTTTTTTTTTTTGCTCCACTCGGTGTACATTTTTTTCCGACTCGGATTGTGTACTTGGCTCTCAATTCGGTTAATCTAGAATATGTTGCCACGAGTATTAGAAGTTATGGTTACGCTTTTGCCCTTCTTTTCCCATAAAACTCTATAAAAGCTTATTTGTTAATAATTCAGTCGAATACTATCACTGAGTTATTCTGTAGTGCTAACGATCCTATTTCTAATTAACGTGGTCCAAACAAAGAAATTGACTGGTTCGACAGTGCGATTACACTGATCCGGGGAATAAAATAGAGGACGATTTCAATCATTTGGAGGGAAATCGTTTACCTTCATTCCAACAAAATTGTACTAAACTTGAATACCATGCAAAGTATCATAATTTAACAACTTTACCAACTATTAAATATAGATAATGTTCAAACTGCGGATTGGAAAAAAATAGTCGATAGTTGGAACAAACAGCCAGTGAATAAACGGTAGCGGGTCCCGTTTTATTTGAAAACCCAAAACAAACAAATCTGAACATACATGCAAATGAAAAAGTACATACGGAAAGCAGGAAAGTAATACAAATGACAATAGTAAGTCGTGGCTTATTACTATTACATTTAGGTATTAAGTAGTAATTAGATATTTATTTAGTAGTTTTTAGTATTAAAACATTTTTATTTTGTATATTTATTATTATATTAAGTAAATTTAATTTTTGTATTAATTATATTATAATTATTATAAATTAATATAAAAGAATTATTTAGATATTCTTTTTTCATAGTTTTTTGTGTTATGGTTAATGTTATTATTAGATAAACCTAATTTTAGTATTTTAATTGATATAAGCTTTATTTAGATTTTTATTTTATGGAATTTAGTATTTAATTATCATCATTATTATGTAATCTTAATTTAAGTACTATAATTATTTTTTATTTTCTTATTTTATTTAAGTTTAATTAGTTTTATTTAAATATTTATTTTGTAGTGTTTCTAAATATAGTTAATGTTAATACTAAATAAACTTAAATTAAGTATTATTTTTATTATTTTGATTTAGTATAAGTTATTTTTTTTATTTTTATTAAATATATATTCATTATTATAATTATTTTATTTAAATTTGTATTATGTAGTATTTCGTATTATAGTTACAAGTATTATTAAGTAAGCTTAATTTTAGTATTATTATTAATTTATTATTTTTTTTAAGTTTAATTGAATTTATTTAGATTTTTATTTAGTAATATTTATCTTCATAGTCAATTTTGTTATAATTATTATTTTTTAAAAAAAATAATTTAAAATAGAATTTTATTTAGTAGAATTTATTATTTAGTTATTTTCATTAATAAGTTAACTTAATTTTAATATTATTATTATTGTAAAATTAACTAAATTTTAGTATTTAATTTATTATTATTAATTAGCTTTATTTAAATTTTGAATAGTAGAATATTTAGTTTTTAGTTATTATGTAATATCAATATTAGTATTATTATTATAATATGTTTAATTAGTTTTATTTAAATTTCAATTCTTTAGTGTTTCGTTATATAGTTAATGTTATATTAAATTGGTTTAATGTCAGTATCTTATATATTATTTTTAATTATAGTTAGCTTAATTTAGATTTTTATATTATAAAATTTAGTATTTAGTTTTTACCATTATTATGTAATCCTAATTTTAGTACTATTATATTTTTTTATTTTATTATTTACTTAAGTTTAATTAATTTTATTTAATATTTGTATAGGTTTAATTATTATTATTTAGTATTATATTTATTATTTAATTTTCATTTTAAATAGTTTCATAATTAAGAAAACTTAATTTTAATATTATTTTTATTGTAAAATTAACTAGATTTTAGTATTTAATTTATTATTATTACTTATAATTAGCTGTATTTAAATTTAGAATAGTAGAATATTTAGTTTTTAGTTATTATGTAATATCAATATTAGTATTATTATTATAATATGTTTAATTAGTTTTATTTAAATTTCTATTCTTTAGTGTTTCGTTATATAGTTAATGTTATATTAAATAAACTTATTGTAAGTCTTTTATTTATTATTTTTAATTATGGTTAGCTTAATTTAGATTTTATTTTGTAAAATTTAGTATTTAGTTATAACCATTATTATGTAATCCTAAATTTAGTACTATTATATTTCTTTAGTTTATTATTTACTTAAGTTTAATTAATTTTATTTAATATTTGTATAGGTTTAATTATTATTATTTAGTATTATATTTGATTTTTAATTTTAAATTTAAATAGTTTCATAATTAAGAAAACTTAATTTTAATATTATTTTTATTGTAAAATTAAGTTGATTTTAGTATTTAATTTATTATTATCAATTATAATTAGCTTGATTTAAATTTTTATTAATAGATTTTATAGATTTTAGTTATTATGTAATATCAATTTTAGTATTATTATTTATTTTTATTGTAAAATTAAGTTGATTTTAGTATTTAATTTATTATTATCAATTGTAATTAGCTTTATTTAAATTTTGAATAGTAGAATATTTAGTTTTTAGTTATTATGTAATATCAATATTAGTATTATTATTATATTATGTTTAATTAGTTTTCTTTAAATTTCAATTCTTTAGTGTTTCGTTAAATTGTTAATGTTATATTAAATAGATATAATGTCAGTATCTTATTTATTATTTTTAATTATGGTTAGCTTAATTTAGATTTTATTTTGTAAAATTTAGTATTTAGTTATTACCATTATTATGTAATTTTAATTTTAGTACTATTATAATTTTATATTATATTATATTACTTAGGTTAAATTAATTTTATTTAATATTTGTATAGGCTTAATTGTTATTATTTAGTATTATATATATTTTTTAATTTTCATTTTAAATAGTTTCATTATTAAAAAAACTTAATTTTAATTTTTTTTTTATTGTAAAATTAACTTGATTTTAGTAAATAACTTATTATTATCAATTACAATTAGCTTTATTTAAATTTTTACTATTAGTTTTTTAGTTTTTAGTTATTATGTAATATCAATTTTAGTATTATTATTATATTATGTTAAATTAACTTAATTTTTTTTTTTTTTTTGGCCTAATTATTATTATTTAGTATTAAATTTGATTTTTAATTTTAATTGTAAATAGATCATAATTAAGAAAACTTAATTTTAATATTATTTTTATTGTAAAATTAACTAGATTTTAGTATTTAATT